>CACVBM020000555.1:600000-1140284 GCA_902728155.2 Microthlaspi erraticum
AGATGTTGAGCAAAGGTCAAGCTGCGGATTCGATTGTGTACAACAATCTGATAAGAGGGTACTTGGACCTTGGAGATTTGGTTATGGCCAATGAGTTCTTTGATGAATTGAAGTTAAGGTGTATAGTTTATGATGGGATTGTGAATGCAACCTTTATGGAGTACTGGTTCGAGCAGGGTAAGGATAAGGAAGCTATGGAGGCTTACCATTCTTTGTTAAATAAGAAATTCAGAATGCATCCACCGACTGGAAATGTGCTTTTGGAAGTTTTTCTCAAGTATGGTAAAAAGAGTGAAGCTTGGGCTCTGTTCAATGAGATGTTGGATAATCACACTCCTCCCAACATTCTTTCTGTGAATTCGGAGACGGTTAGTCTAATGGTGAATGAATGTTTCAAGATGGGGCAGTATACAGAAGCGATTGATACGTTCAAGAAAGTTGGGAGCAAGCCTACCTCGAGAGCGTTGGTGATGGACTATGTTGGTTACTGTAACATTGTAACAAGGTTCTGTGAAGAAGGGATGTTACCAGAGGCTGAGAGGTTCTTTGCGGAAGGTGTAAGCAAATCCTTGCCTCCTGATGCTCCGAGTCACAGAGCAATGATCAATGCTTATCTCAAGGCGGAGAGAATAGACGATGCGATAAAGATGCTGAACAGGATGGTGGATGTGAATCTAAGGGTTGTTGCTGATTTTGGTACGAGGGTCTTTGGTGAGCTGATTAAGAATGGCAAGTTCACAGAATCTGCAGAGGTTTTGACTAAGATGGGAGAGAAGGAACCGAAACCAGATGCTTCTATCTACGAGGTGGTGGTTAGAGGTCTTTCTGATGGTGGTGCGCTTGACGTAGCCAAGGATATAGTTGGTGAGATGGTTGGGCGTGGTGTTGGGGTTGCTCCCGTGCTCCGGGAGTTTATCGTCGAGACTTTTGAGAAAGCAGGACGTCTTGAGGAGATTGAGAAAGTCTTGAATTCGGCTGCTTGGCCGGTTAGGAAGTCTGGTAACACTCCACCTAGTGTACCCTCAGTGTTTGGAAACACACTTGGAGCTCCTCAGCAGCCAAGAGACAAGGTCCCGTGGACGAGCCAAGGGGCGGGGCTTCCTAATTCAGGCCGGGCCAATGGAACTGCAGGTCAAACAGCAGGAGGAACTTACAAGGCTAATAATGGCGAGAATCCGTCTTGGTCCAACACTTCGGTTAACCACCAGCAGCAGCAGCAGTCGTGGTCTAATCAGACGGCAGGGCAACAGCCACCATCATGGTCGAATCAGGCACCGGGATATCAACAGCAACAAGGGTGGTCAAATCCTTCAGGTCAGCAGCAACCGTGGGCTAATCAGACGTCTGGCCAGCAGCAACCGTGGTCTAATCAGTCGTCTGGCCAGAAGCAACCGTGGGCTAATCAGGCAGCTAGCCAGCAGCAACCGTGGGCTAATCAGAACACTAGTCAGCAGCAACCATGGGGTAATCAGACAAGTGGCCAGCAGCAACCATGGGCTAATCAGACACCTGGCCAGCAGCAACCGTGGGCTAGTCAGACACCTGGCCAACAGCAACCGTGGTCTAATCAGACACCTGGCCAACAGCAACCGTGGTCTAACCAGACAGCTGGACAGCAGTCAGCAGCGTGGAACGGGCAGCAGCAACAGTGGTCTAATCAGCCAGCTAGCCATCATCAGTCACAGTGGTCAAATCCCGCACCCGGACAGGTGTCTAATCAGGCACCGAGGTCAAACTCTGTGGACAGTCATCCTCCTCAACAACAAGAGCCAGTGTCCTCCAATGGGTGGCAAGATGGAGAAGAAGAGAAAAAGGTAGCTGAATCGAGCAACTAGTTCGACAAACTAGCCATTACGACTGCACCATCATCCTCACTATTGGTTCTAGTAATTTTCCTTTTGCTTTGTGGTTGGCATTTTTTGCAAACTCTGGTATTTAGTTATCATGTATCAATATCATGATTCTAATACGTTTTCTTGATCCTTGACATTTGTCTTTTTACACTTGTATGTATAGTTCTTTCTTAAAGAGTAATGGAGTTACAAATTTATATTTCATTTTTCCAAAAGCTGATGAAAAAAAAAACTGAAGATATTCGTAATCTGTAACTAGATTAGCTCTGCAGGTCGGCAGAAGCAAAACTCTTACATACAAAAGGCTCGACCTTTACATTTCTCTCTATGAAACCTCAATAAAGGAAAAGATGATAACCAAAGAAAAGAAAGCTAATAACAGAAGAAAAAAAATTGAGTCCTATGTATATATATCTCGTAGAAGAATCTCATCTCATCCCTATAAAAGTAGAAAAAAGAAGAGAGAAATCAGTTATTTTCTTCAAAACCCCATGACAGTAGAACTCAAGTTCATGAGAGGATCTAAGGCACTAGGAGAGAACTTCCGAGCAAAAAGGAAGCATAACGAAGTTGGCTCTTCATTGTAAAGACAATCTGTCTCGTTTTTCCTTATCGACTGTAGAAACCCTTCTGTGATATTGTCTTCAGCATACGTAGCTGGATGCGGACCGCCTATGGACCAATCGACCCACGTCACGCTTCTATTCGCGTTCATCGAACCGTGAAACATGTTCAAGAAAGTCGGTATGTAATGCTCATCAGGGTAACAAGCTGGTCTGCAGTACTGTTTGAACAGCGAGTAGTATTTCGTGTCTGATATAATGTAGATGGCGAGTTTACGGTTGACTTCAAACCACTGAGACCCTTTGCGCCAGTGATGGAGTTTGATATCCGGGAGCATCTTGCGGCTGTAACGGCCACGGCCATAACGTGTTGGCTCGTCGTAAGAGTCGACAAAGCTGTAAGCAGAGTTTATTAGGTAAGTGTAGACAGTTGAGAAGTTGTAGACAGGGACACAGCTCTCGGAGAGAAGAACAAAACGCTCGTTTGAGAAGTCGAGCAATGCGTTGGCCAGGAGACGCTTCTCTGCATCTGTCAACAGTGCGGATCCCCATTCAACTTTCTGAAAAACCATAGGATATAAGAACATTAGAAATAGAAACGAAACAGAGTCTTTTGATTTGTGATCAGTGAGATCTAACATAAAAGGACACAAGCAATCCAATGATCCAGCATGGTTATTTTGTGAGTCTGTAACTTTTTCCTACAGATCCAATTTCAGGGTCGTGAAAGAGATTACTACAACAAAAGAGGTTTATATCAACAAGAGAAGGTTAGGTAATGTTTCTATGAGCTAGTGTATGTATCTTCAGGTTTCCTGGTTCACAACTAATTCCACACTCTCACCCCTATGAATCAAACTGTTCCCAATTCCTTGTTCTAAAATCAATCCGCTACGTTCCACATCATAACATCATAGCAAGATTACGCATTGAGCTTTGTAACCACCTGAAGCTGGCTAAGACACAAATGGCCAACACACACAATGCACAAGAGTATGCAGTTGACGACCTCAAAAAGTTTCCTAAATATCTCTCTTTAAATAATGTTCTCTCTTTAAATAATACACACCAATGTAATAGGCAACTCTAAACGGAAGACGACCCAACACATCTAATCTGCTTCTCCAATACTCTGTTCTTGTATTCTAAGGTAAATCACTGATGAAACTATGTACAATATTTGTTTTGTAATGATCCACAGAAGAACATAAGAAAGACACAAAATTCAATGTATTTGCATTCAACACGTACCTGGCTCGGGATCTGGCGGTCGTAAAACGGAGAATCACGAGAGACGTTCATGTCGTACCGCGGAGGCGTATGAACATAGACCGACAAGTACTTGTCGTTGCCTTTGAAGAACTTCTCCCAGAGCGGAAGCATCGGCAAAGGCCCTCTCGTCAGAAACATAAACGCCACTTTCGGCACCCTTTCGTACGGATACTCCTCCTTCACCGGAACCATCGACGCTCTCCAGAACAGCTCCTCGTCACTCATCCCATGGCTCAGATTCTCCGGCCGAACAAACCCGTCGATGCTCCAGCAATCACGACCCTTGGGTTTCTCCGCCTTGGCTTCTCTCCTTCCGTCGTCGTCGTTCTCGTCGTCGCCTGTGCAATCCCGGTGGATGACTGTGCAGTTGGAGTAATCAGGACTCGTTTGGAGATTGGTGGTGGTGGAGGATGAGAACATCGTCGGGAGAGAATTGAAGTAGCGATCGATGTGGGAGCTGGCGGCGAGGCCGATGATGATTCCGGCCATGAATATTAACAGAAACGACAGCGTTTGAGCCAGTTTTAGTAACCCTATGTGCTTTTCGCCTTCCTCTTTCTCTCCCACTCTCCCTCTCGCCATTGTTTCTAAGTGATGATCTCTCTCTCTCTCGCTTCGGGTTAGATTCGACTGTTCCCCAAAAAAAAAAAGTTTCAGGGAAACATCGTATGCTGTTTTCAAAGAGAATCTGTTTGTTCCAGACAAAATTCCATTACGAAATCGAAGCTTTCCTAATCTGTAACAGAGGATCAAATCCAGAGATCAAACAATATTGGGAAGAAAAAAAAAAGGGAACTGCAAGAGAGAGGCCAGAATTTGGATCTCTGGGAATCTTCGTGAAACAATGGAGGTAGTTTCGAGGAAATTAAGGAAGTGAGAAACGGTGACTGAAACAGATCAGAAAATTAGAATTCGCTGCTGCAGAGAGGAAGGAAGAAACATCAACAAATCTGGTCTTTTGTTTCTAGTTGGAATCCATGTGTGGTGGATTATGATCTTTTTTATATATAAACAAACAAAATTAATTGGATTTTTTTTATATGTTAGTTAGATTAATTGAGTTTAAGCTCCATGTCGAAAACATAAACGAGTTCAAACTCCGCAGATTTTGCCAGGTGGACAGAACTTATAAGTTATGGGCCAATGCGGGCCCACGTTCGATTGTGACGTGGTTTAGTGCTCGTCAACTCTTTGGTCCAACATTTCATTAATTAGGAAAAGTTCTGGGTATCTACTATCCACTAGTCAAGCTTATGCGTTATGGCTTATCTAATTTTAAGTGGTTGTGATATAATGATATTATCAAAAAAACTTTCATGTTTGATGGTATTTTGAGTTCTAACATGATTGTTGATTAGCTACGCGTTACTTTCAAACTTCGTTTTAGCTATAACAAAAACTTTACTATTGTAAATTTGGAATGTAGACAACATGAATAAATTTTGAAAAAGTAAAGTTTGTTATCCTATAATTTGAGTTGAAGGTAACGAGATATCTAAAGTTTATATTGGTAAAGTTTGAAAACTAGAGTTTGTTATCCTATAATAACAAGTTTCATGTTGAAAGTAACGCGTAGCTAATCAATAATCATGTTTTGAATACATCATCATGCATCTTTTTAGAACTATTTACATTCAAAGTAATTCGGGATTCAAATTTGTTATCCTATAATTTGAGTAAGATCTAACAAATGATAGATTGGTGTATACCAAAGAATTTTTTTTTTTACATTTGGTGGAAAAAATAAAAGGGAAAGCAAAGAAAAAAGAAGCAGCACTCAAGTCCGATCAGAAAGAAAATAGAAAGATATATGGATTTTTGTAACTATTTTGAAATTTGAATCTTGTCCCGTGTCCTTTTTGATTCTTACGCCACTCTGTATGACCTCGTCTTCGCTCATTTCTGCCTTCCCATAGGAAAATCCCAAACAGAGACGGACGAAAAATTCTTAGCTCAATACCATCACGACCGGATTCGAAATTCCGGCACTCGCCTCGCCGGGAAAAGAAGTCGTCCGTAGCCGTCGGTTTCGGTTCTGGTCAGATCTATTCTAGTGGCTGCCTTCTTCCTCCAGATCTCTTACTTTGATCTTGATTCGCGGGTGGGCTTTTGCAAGTCGTGATGGAGGCGATCGATGAGTTGTCTCAGCTCTCAGATTCGATGAAACAGGCGGCGTCTCTGCTCGCCGATGAAGATCCCGACGAGACACCTTCTTCTAGACGCCCATCCACTTTCCTGAACGTCGTTGCGCTAGGAAATGTGGTGAGTGCATTACTCCTCTCTCCCTGCTCCTCGATTTGTTCGTGTTAAGGCTCCTGTTGCTTATTTTCTGTGTTCGAGTGTTAGTGTTAGATGCGATTTCGTGGATCTTCTGGATCTAGATTAGGTTTTTCGTATTTTCCTGGAACAATTTGCTAAGACGCATTCATCTTTGAAGCTTGTTTGATTCTCTCTTCTCTCTATAAGTAGTTTTGAAATGAAATTCTGTCTTTTGTGACCAAGTTATCTCGTTTTGTATACTGAACCAGGGAGCTGGGAAGTCTGCAGTGCTTAACAGTCTAATTGGCCATCCAGTCCTGGTAAGCACTACACTGAAAGGTCTACGGGAGTTTCTTATGGCTATTATTGGCTAATTCCTTTTCCTGAAAATAATATCTGTTGTGTTTGCTACACTATCTGTGGACAGCCGACGGGTGAGAATGGTGCTACACGGGCTCCTATAATAATTGACTTGAGCAGGGAGGCTTCTTTGAGCAGCAAGGCAATTATCTTGCAAATCGACAACAAAACTCAACAAGTTTCAGCAAGTAAGTCTCCCTCTGTGAACATATGCAATTTAGCAATGGTATGTTAGGCTCGTTCTGCATATAGAATATAGCATTTGATCATTCTTCTCATAGTATTACCATTGTGTTCTACATGGGTGTGTTTTAGGTGCTCTGAGACATTCTCTTCAAGATAGACTTAGCAAAGGAGCCTCAGGGAAGAATCGAGATGAAATAAACTTAAAACTTCGTACTAGCACAGGTAATTCGTGTTTTACTTGCATAATCATAACTGGCAAGCCTATCAACTCGCCAAATAGCACTTTTTTAACTAATCTAAGTTGGGTGGATACTTGTGAACTGACTTTACCTTTAATATTTCAGCTCCCCCGCTGAAATTAGTTGATATGCCTGGACTGGACCAGAGGATTGTGGACGATTCAATGGTAAGACTTGTAATTACTCAATGCCTTTGTCATGCCCTTAATCCACATGATAACCACAAAACATAAGATTCGACAATTTGTTCATTTCCTGATATTATGCTCATGTAGATTCATTATCGTGTTTGTCCTTGTTGAAATTCTCGTTTGTTTCTTGGATCTCTTTGCAAGATTGCTGAATATGCGCAACATAATGATGCCATACTGCTGGTTATAGTGCCTGCTAGCCAGGCATCTGAAATTTCATCATCCCGAGCCCTGAAGATTGCAAAAGAGTATGATCCAGAAAGTAAGTACATCAGTATTTCCGATCTGTCTTTCCTTACATTGTTATCCTGTTACTTATAAGAACAGTTGATTTACTAGCCAATCACCTTTTAGTTTGCTTAAATACTCATTACCTTTCATCACTCATTCATGCGTATAGGCACTAGGACAGTAGGAATTATCGGCAAGATTGACCAGGCAGCAGAGAATCCGAAAGCCCTTGCAGCTGTTCAGGCTCTTCTTTCAAATCAGGGACCTCCAAAAACAACTGATATTCCTTGGGTTGCTCTCATTGGCCAATCCGTTTCAATTGCGTCAGCACAGTCTGGAAGTGGTGAGAACTCCTTAGAAACTGCTTGGCGCGCTGAGAGTGAAAGTCTCAAGTCCATTTTGACTGGGGCTCCACAAAGCAAGCTTGGCAGAATTGCCTTAGTGGACACCCTTGCTAGTCAGATCCGTAGCAGAATGAAACTCAGGCTTCCAAATATATTGTCTGGGTATTGCTTCTCTCCGTATATTTTTACTTTCTTCATGAATGTCATAGTAACCTCTCCCAGTGTGGAATGCCCGTCTTTCTTTTTTTTTTTTTATTATTGTTAGGTCTATGGCACTAGTTTTTGAACGCGTTTTGACTTTCAAAATTCTTTGTACAGGCTCCAGGGCAAGTCTCAAACAGTGCAGGATGAGCTAGCAAGGCTTGGTGAACAACTAGTTAACAGTGCTGAAGGTACAAGGGCTATAGCTTTGGAGCTTTGCCGTGAGTTTGAGGACAAATTTCTTCTCCACTTGGCTGGTGGTGAAGTAAGTACTTTCTTGCAAAAGTAAACTAGATTTTAGCTGAAAATTTCAGAATTAGTGAAAGAGAGGAATTTTAGCAATTAGCCCTCTTAGATTTGATGCTCGTGTAGTGGAAAGTCTCTTGCTAACATACTTTTGTAAGATCACATTATATTGTTGGGAATCTCATGAATCTGTTTGTGGAATTTTATAGTATGTGCATAAGCCTGCCTGCTGAGTGTTTGAATTACATCTTTTGTACTTGTCTGTTTCTAGTTCATGAGCTGAAGTCCCTTTTGGAACTGGTGAATGTTTTTCTCTAACAAAAGTTTTGTTCAGGGAAGTGGTTGGAAAGTTGTTGCAAGTTTTGAAGGAAATTTCCCTAACCGTATCAAGCAGCTTCCATTGGACAGACATTTTGACTTGAACAATGTTAAAAGGGTGGGTGTCTGCTTCTCTCTTAAAATTTATTGCACGAGACAAATTTTAAGAATTGAGAGTGGACTTAGCAGAATGATCTTTGAATATATCAGGTGGTTTTGGAGGCAGATGGTTATCAACCTTATCTTATATCTCCCGAGAAAGGGTTGAGATCGTTGATAAAGATTGTCCTTGAGTTGGCCAAAGATCCGGCACGTCTTTGTGTTGATGAGGTGTGTTTATTTAAGTATTTTCTTTTTTTAGGTTCATGCGGTAGGATTGAATTCCAGATATTTACTGCATTATGAACCGGTCACTGCTGGTTTTACTTTGATACTTCAATTCGCTTGACTGTTGTTGAGAGTTCTGAGAAGTTTTCTCTGGTTCTAGGGCACTTATCTGGTTTATTTATGTTTTAATATACCTTTGTGTAGACGCAGCTACCTTTTTCTTTTCCTATTCCAAAAATGATGCATCCATGTTTCCGTTTCGTAATATTTCTCTGGTTAGCTAATATGATCGTCATTTTTGGTTAGGTTCACCGAGTTCTTGTTGACATAGTTTCAGCCTCTGCGAATGCTACTCCTGGACTCGGGAGATATCCTCCTTTTAAACGAGAAGTAATAATGTCTTTTGATGCTTTATTCACTGGCATTTTATCATTTCGATAATAGCTGTTCTGACCTAACTAATCATCAACCAGGTCGTAGCTATAGCAAGTGCGGCACTTGATGGTTTCAAGAATGAAGCCAAGAAAATGGTTGTTGCTCTAGTTGATATGGAACGTGCTTTTGTACCACCTCAACATTTTATCCGTCTTGTGCAAAGGAGGTATAACAGCTTGCTTTTTTTTTTTTGCGTGTTTGTTTGTGAATTTGAGTATTGAGGGTTTTGATGCTTTCTTTACCATAAAATCTTGGACCTCTCTCTGTAGAAGTATTTGCTTAGGCCAACTTTAACATTGATATTTTCTGTAAAGTTCTTGTGACTGAAATTCATTTCTCTCTTTCTGACGCTGCACTGTATTGACTTCATCAGGATGGAAAGGCAACGTCGCGAGGAAGAGCTGAAAGGACGATCTTCTAAGAAGGGACAGGACGCAGAGCAGTCCCTTTTAAGCAGGGTGTGTCTTCATTCTAAATCAATTTGGATCCACGTAGTGGAAAATGCTTTTTATGGTTTTACAATATTTTACATGAAAGTACTTAATTAGGAATTCTCACAACTGCATGTATTTCAGGCTACTAGTCCTCAGCCAGATGGGGCTCTAGCTGGTGGTAGCATGAAATCAATGAAAGACAAACCCAGTCCGCAAGACAAGGAGACACCGGAGGTCTCTGGTCTGAAAACTGCTGGACCTGAGGGGGAGATAACAGCAGGTTGTAATCCTAATATATGTCTATCAAATTGCTGTCTAAAAATTTCATTTTGTCCCTACACTATTTTCCTTGCGTTGCATGATCTAATTTCTGCATAGCTTTTGTCTTAGTCCAAGTGCATGATTTCTTTGTGTTTTTTTCTTCTTTATCACTTAAGCCTTGATAAAACCAACTTCCAGGGTCGATAACAAATAATTACTCTTTCATGTAGGGTACTTAATGAAGAAAAGTGGAAAAACAAATGGATGGAGTAGGCGATGGTTTGTTCTGAACGAGAAAACTGGAAAGGTTAGCATTTTAAATGTATATCCTTCAGGTGTTTTCCGAGTATCTGCAAACTAGGAAGCACTATGTGCACTCTAATCACTTACTGACTTGACCATCTACCGTTTTCTAGCTTGGCTATACGAAGAAGCAAGAAGAAAGAAATTTCCGGGGGACTATAACTTTGGAGGTATCATTTTCTTCTCTTGCTTTCTTTTAGCCTGTCAAAGCTGAACTATGATTAGAGAAGACTAAGTGAAAATTTGATAAGAGAAAACTAATAACATGGTTTCATATTCACAATGTTTTTTTTTCTCCCACACTGGTTCTTTCATGGAGAGTGACAATTAATTGAGTGGTGTGAAGCTTATATGCTTCACATTTTATATAATGCTATTATTATCGATGAGAAGATGTGAATGCTCTATAAATAGCATCTGATATAGTAATTTCTCATAAAATTTGTTACTTAACTCAGGAATGCACTATTGAAGAAATTCCAGAGGACGAACTAGAAAAGTCAAAGAGCTCGAAGGACAAGAAGGCAAACGGACCTGATGCAAAAGGACCAGGCCTTGTATTTAAAATAACCTGCAAGGTTCCCTATAAGACTGTACTAAAAGGTACGTGAACAAGTCGTTATCAGAATTCAAACTTCGTGATCCCCCTCTATGCACTCTTTTATGCGTTTTTACTGAAACCTACCATGTTGCAGCTCACAATGCCATCGTGCTTAAGGCTGAGAGTGTAGTCGATAAGAACGAGTGGATTAATAAGTTGCAAAAGGTTATCCAGGCTCGAGGAGGCCAAGTGGGCAGCGTTTCCATGAGACAGAGTCTTTCAGAAGGTTCACTTGTGAGTCGCTCATGGCCTACTTTTATGTTTAATTTTCTCCTTCCTTAAAGTCCATCATCTATATTTTTTGGCATATTAAGGTATTCGTCCTTTATATCCCAAATTGTGTTACTTACGGGTTTTTTGTTGTCTATATTTCAGGATAAGATGGTTAGAAAACCAATTGACCCAGAAGAGGAACTCCGTTGGATGTCCCAAGAAGTACGCGGTTACGTTGAAGCTGTTCTTAACAGCCTTGCAGCCAATGTTCCGAAGGTTGACTACTCTTATCCTATAGCTACAAGATTCTTCTCCATCTCTTTTCTTTCTTACAAATATTACTCGGTCACGCTACTAAGCAACATGATATTCAACAGGCTGTGGTTCTTTGTCAAGTGGAGAAATCGAAAGAAGACATGCTGAATCAACTATACAGTTCTATCAGGTTCAATGACTTTCCCTTCCCTGTGGTGAATTTCATTTTAGTCTTCGGTGTGCTTACCTGCGCTCTCTCTTGTATTTGATCTCTAGTGCAATAGGCAATGAGAGGATTGAGTCATTGATCCAAGAGGATCAAAACGTCAAAAGGCGAAGAGAGCGTTACCAGAAACAATCCTCTCTTCTTTCCAAGCTCACGAGGCAGCTTAGCGTTCACGACAACCGAGCTGCCGCTGCTTCATCTTGGTCCGACAACGGTGGTGGCACTGGTAAATTCATCTACCTCTTTCTATAGTAGGTTTACGTAATGATGATGTATCGGTTGTTCATACTTAAATTTTCAATGTGACCCACAGAAACTAGCCCAAGAGCGAGTGGAGGTTCTTCAGGAGATGACTGGATGAATGCCTTCAACGCCGCTGCTAACGGACAGTCCGATTCATTGTCAAAGTACGGATCTGGTGGTCATAGCCGCCGTTACAGCGATCCTGCTCAGAACGGAGATGCAGCATCACCAGGCTCTGGTAGCAACCGCCGCACCACCCCGAATCGGCTGCCACCAGCACCACCACCGACTGGTTCATCTTACAGGTATTAGAACCTGAAAGAAAGGAAGGAAAAAGACACGGAGCTTGATTCCGTTTTCTGGCGGGCTAAGTTACTATTATTTTTCTAGTTTAAGGAAGGGATTGGATGATTTGTACTTTACTGTTTTGTCTTCTTTGTAGATAGATATTATCACACATGTTTTTGCAGTTAAAAGAGTTTGTTTCATGAGTATGTTTGCCTGAATCTTTTTTTGTTCTTATTCAGCTTCTTTTTTGGTATCTTATTGTTGAGGGGAAAGTGGCACCTTCTATTTTTTTACTTTTGTTGGTAAAGTATTGATTTCAAAACCCATTATCAGGCAAAACGAAACTGCTGGAATGATCTTTTCCAAAAATATCGGTGTTTTTGTAGATGTTCTTGCAATATTTTTGAAGTTGTACACTAAGGCCTTGATTGGTAACACTTATTTTAGAGCAGTAGCAGTAAGGAGCAGAAGCATTGAAGTTACGAAGCTGTAAGCTATTAAACATTATTTGATAATATGTGATTGGTTGAGCATTGAGCAGTTAGGCATAAAATTACAAAAATAGACAGAGGAATATAGACTTAAGATATTATATTAATTAAAAAGTAAGGATAATAGTGACTTTTTCTAATTAGATTGGCTGACTGCTTGAGAAAAGCTCCTTATGAGAGCAGAGACTCTCGAGCAATTAGCAGCGCTTAATGCTCTATTTCCTGCTTCATTTATTAAACATGATTGGCTTATAAAAAGCATTAAGCTCACGATTCTGCTCTTCCAATCAACCCCTAATAGTCGGACCAGTAATACCGTGACGCAGTCCAGGTCCAATAATAAAACCCGGCTAACTGTAAACCGAAAAACCCGCGCAACTCACTCGCCAAAAGTGAACCTTCACATTGATCCAGAAGGTTATAATTTAAGAAATTATTTCTCTTATTTAATTCACAAAGTTTTGACTTGAGAAGTTTAAATTTAGGGTTTTTAGAACCTTCTTCAACTTCTCCTCCTCCTCCCGCGGCCGGCGATAGTCTCGTCCACATCAATCGCAAAACAGTTCCCCTCGAGCTTGAATTTGTATATCTTCTTATAAACTCTGTCTTATCTTCTTCGTCTGAGGTGTTCTTTCGTGTCTGTTTGCCGTCAATTTTTATTTCTAATCATATTTTACAAACTCTGTTTTCATTGTCTT
The DNA here is from genome assembly GCA_902728155.2 of Microthlaspi erraticum. Taxonomy (NCBI): domain Eukaryota; kingdom Viridiplantae; phylum Streptophyta; class Magnoliopsida; order Brassicales; family Brassicaceae; genus Microthlaspi; species Microthlaspi erraticum. The sequence goes on from CACVBM020000555.1 coordinate 613,039, forward strand.
GTTCTCTTCCTAGCTTTGTCATTATTCATAGAATTTTAGCAGCTCTCTCGTTGATGATTCATTACTACTATCTTACTGTTTTCGTCTGATTTAAATAAAACTCGAAATGTTCTGTTACATACATAATTTTGTTTATTATAGATTTATAGTTCAGGTCCACTTCTGGAGATTCTGATCATATAGTTTGAGGGAATCTTGTGATGTGGATTGTGTCATTGAAATATTTTTATGTTTTTATGCTCTTCATCTCTCTGTTATGTAATAGTTCTCATGGTGATAAATTTATCCTTTATTTGTGCCAGAGCAGAAACAATGGTGAAGTATAATTTCAAGGCGATAACTGTTGTGCCAAATGGAAAACAGTTTGTTGACATCACCCTTTCACGCACTCAGCGCCAGACACCAACTGTTATCCACAAGAGCAACAGAATCAGCGATCTCCGTAGCTTCTACATGAGGAAAGTCAAGTTCACTCAAAAAAACTTCGTCGAGAAGCTCTCCACCATTATCGACGAGTTTCCTCGCCTCGATGCCATACATCCCTTTTACGGCGATCTTCTCCACGTCCTCTACGACAAAGATCACTATAAGCTCGCTCTCGGCCAGCTCAACACCGCCAAGAATCTCATCACCAAAATCGCCAGCGACTATGTGAAGCTAGTCAAGTATGGTGACTCTCTTTACCGATGCAAGTCGTTAAAAGTCTCTGCTCTTGGTCGGATGTGTACTGCCATGAAAGGGATAGGTCCTAGTTTGGCTTATCTTGAGCAGGTTAGGCAACACATGGCGAGGCTTCCTTCCATTGACCCCAACACTCGAACTCTGTTGATCTGTGGATGCCCTAACGTTGGCAAAAGTTCTTTCATGAACAAGGTTACAAGAGCTGACGTGGATGTTCAGCCATATGCTTTCACTACAAAGTCTCTCTTTGTTGGTCATACTGATTACAAGTGCTTGAGGTATCAGGTTATCGATACGCCGGGGGTTTTGGACAGGCCGATTGAAGACCGTAACATCATTGAGATGTGTAGTATCACTGCCTTGTCTCATCTTCGAGCAGCGGTTTTGTTCTTTCTTGATGTTTCGGGTTCTTGTGGCTACAGCATTGCTCAGCAGGCTGCTCTTTTCCACAGCTTGAAGCCTTCGTTCATGAACAAACCGCTGGTGATTGTCTGCAACAAGACTGATCTGGTGTCCGTGGAAAGCCTGTCTGATGAAGATGTGAAGCTGATTGAAGAGATGAGAGGTGCAGTGGGAGGGAAGGAAGAGGCAGTGGTTTTGAATATGAGTACTCTGACGGAAGAAGGTGTGATGTCAGTGAAGAATGCTGCTTGTCAGATGCTGTTAGATCAAAGGGTAGAGGCGAAGATGAAATCAAGAAACGTTAAAGAGCACTTGAACAGGTTCCACGTGGCGATGCCGAAGCTTCGTGATGACAAAGAGAGGCCATCTTGTGTACCTCAGGTGGTAGCTGCTGGTGAGAAGGAGAAGCGAAAGACGGAGAAGGATTTGGAAGATGAAAATGGTGGAGCTGGTGTTTATTCCGCTAGTCTGAAGAAGAACTACATCTTGGCTGATGAGAAGTGGAAGGATGATGTGATACCTGAGATTTGTGATGGTCATAACGTTGCTGATTTTGTTGATCCAGACATTTTGATTAGGCTTGAGGAGTTGAAAAGAGAAGAAGATCTCAGGCAGGGTCGTGATGAAGAGGATGGTGTTGAGATTGACGGCGAGGAGCTTACGGAGGAGCAGAAGAGCCAGTTGGCTGCTATTCGTAAGAAGAAAGCTTTGCTTATTCGAGAGCATAGACTCAAGAAGAGCAATGCACAAAACAGAGCGACTGTTCCGAGGAAGTTTAACAAGGATAAGAAGTTTACAAGGGAGAGACTTGGTAGAGAGTTATCATCACTTGGTCTTGATCCTTCTTCTGCTATGGACCGTGCAAGAAGCAAATCAAGAGGCAGAAAGAGGGAGAGAGATGGTGATGATTGGGGTAAAGATGAAATGGATGCGGATATGAGTGATGAGCAACAGAAGAAGAAGAAGCTTTGTATGAGGTCCAAATCAAGATCTTTGTCAAGATCAAGATCAGTGTCACGGCCTCCACATGAAGTTTTGGCAGGTGAAGGGTTCAAAGACTCTTCCCAGAAGATAAAGGCTATAAAGATTGGGAATAAATCTCACAGAAAGAGGGACAAAGCTGCACGTCGTGGAGAAGCTGACAGAGTTATACCAAGCCTTAAACCAAAACACTTGTTTTCAGGGATAAGAGGGAATGGAAAAACTCAGAGGCGTTGAAACCAGTCATTAAGGTACTTTACTTAATTCTTTTGTAAACAATGGCTAATTGTTATAAGACATTTGTCTTTCACTTGTTTTGTTTGTGACGAAGAGTGTGAATTATTCGCTTGCCCATTGGATCATAATAGAGATAATAATGTGTTGTATTTGATTCTTGCAGGGAATATGCGGATGAAGAACGGATTGAAGAATATTTATGGTTTTCTTACTTATATGTTTACTATTTATTAGTTGGATTTTTTTTTCTATACGTTAATTTGTGATTCAAGGTCGACGCTTATTCTTTTAGTATCTAAGGAACACCATGTCTGCTTTTTTTCTAAACAATGGCTATGAGTTTATGAAGGAACGGAAGAATATCTATTTATCAAGTTTCGGTTTTAATAGTACCTTTTTTTTACTATCTATGTCTTGCTTTTCTCGATATTTGCGATCAAGTTAATCTCTTGGAAACAGCTATGAATGATCAATATGGTTATTATTTAGATGGTTCTGATTTTTGATGGTTAATCTCTTGGAGACAGCTATGAATGGCCAAGTGCAAAGGTGTACATGGAGAGAGTAATATGGCACTGTTTATCTTTTAGGTATCGATCCAAATATCTGCGGCTATATATATCTACACTGTGTCACTGTGAATGTAACTGTAGTCTCTGGCATTCTAATTATGGTTGAACTAATTGGCAACCATATATATGATTAGACCCTCTATATAGTTAACTACTTAGTATTAAACTGGTCAGGGTTGGGTCTTTTTGTAATTTCCCTTGAATGATAATGAAAAAAGTGTGTTTTATAATGGCTAACGAGTCATTGTCATTGTGGACTAGAAAATCTCCTATTTTCTTCCAAAAACAAGCTGTGTGTTTCAGACGAGAGGTAAACGGTTCATTCTTCTTGCTATGCTTTGATCTATGTCTGAATGATTAGGAAGTCTTGTTACACGAATCTGATTTTTTTTTCTTTTCTCGAACTTGAATCACAGTCATGGTTAAAAAAAGTTGTCTTTGGTTTTGGATATGATAAAATATTGTATTCAACTTTAAGGAGGATTCATGTCTCAGTAGAAACGATCTGTATATATAAGGTTTTAGACATTTTCTCCAAGAATCTTTGACTTGTGATTGTGGGTTCTTCTGATGGTTGAACTTCTGTGCTTATATATGAAAAATTGTCACAGGTTTGTTTGAATAAAAGTTATAATTAAAACCTGTTCTGTTTTAGAGGTTTCAAGTCTCATTAGAACGATTTGTCTTTTCTCCTAAAGGGTTATGGCTGAAGCAGTTGTGTCGTTTGGACTTGAGAAGCTTTGGGAGCTTCTGAGTCGAGAATCTGAGAAATTGCAGGGAGCCCACAAGCAAGTTGCTGAGCTAAAAACTCAGCTGGGAAGGTTGCTTTCCTTGTTGAAAGATGCAGATGCCAAGAAAATTGAAAGTGAAAGGGTGAGAAACTTCTTGGAAGATGTCAAAGACATTGTTTATGATGCTGAAGATTTGATCGAAACTTTTTTTATGAAAGAAGGACGAGGGAAAGAGAAAGGGATTAACAAACAGATTAGAAAACTTACTTGTACCTTAGTGGATCGCCGGAAAGTGATTTCAGATATCAAAGGCATAACTAAGAGGATATCTGAGGTGATTGAGGGGATGCAAAGTTTTGGAATACTAGAGATGATTGATGGTGGGCGTTCACTGTCTTTTCAAGAGAGTCAAACGGAGATCCGACGAACATACCCTAACAACTCTGAAAGCGATCTTCTTGGGGTGGAGCAGAGTGTTGAAGAGTTGGTTGGTCATCTGGTGGGTAATGATGACATTCAAGTGGTGTCTATATCCGGGATGGGCGGTATTGGTAAAACCACTCTGGCCAGACAAGTTTTTCACCATGACATTGTACGACGTCATTTTGATGGGTTTGCATGGATTTATGTTTCGCAACAGTTTACACAGAATCATGTTTGGCAGAGGATCTTGCAAGATCTTAGACCAGAGGATGGGGAGATGTTACAGATGGATGAGTATACACAACAAGGTAAACTCTTTCAATTGTTGGAAACCGACAGATATTTGATTGTCCTGGACGATATATGGAAAGAAGAAGACTGGGATCGAATAAAACAAGTGTTTCCACAGAAAAGAGGTGAGCTATAATCCACTAAAATGCAGCGTTTCTACGCACATGTAGTTCATGTGCATGCCTTTACAATCATAATTATTTTTGCAGGTTGGAAGATGTTACTTACTTCCCGCAATGAGGGTGTTGGTTTACATGCAGATCCATCATGTTTTTCCTTTAGACCAAAAACCCTTACTCCTGAACAAAGTTGGATTCTATGCGAAAGAATAGCATTTCCTGGGAAAGGCAAAGCAGGTACGAGGATGTTGCAAATTTGTCTCCCTTTTTCTTTTCTGTTGATTATAGTTGTTAAGATGTTTATATTAATAATCTTCTGCATCCAATATCCTCGTGCAATGTCATGATTCTAAGAGTTGAGCCTTGTGGTCGTGTGCAGAGTTTAGGGTTGATGAAGAAATGGTAGCTATGGGTAAGGAAATGGTTGCATACTGTGGAGGACTACCTTTAGCCATTAAAGTGTTGGGAGGGTTGTTAGCTACCAAACATACAATGATCGAGTGGAAAAGAGTGTATGACAACATTGGAACTCAGATCGTAGGAGGATATGGCTTAGATGACAAAAATCTCAGTTCAGTTAAACGAGTTTTGTCTCTGAGCTATGAAGATTTGCCAATGCAGTTAAAGCACTGCTTCCTTTACCTGGCTCATTTCCCTGAAACCTACAAGATAGATGTGGAGACACTGTTTTACTACTGGGCTGCAGAAGGACTAATAACGACATATGATCGAGCAACCATTCAAGGTATTGCAGAAGGTTACCTAGAAGCGCTGGTGAGAAGAAATATGGTCATCGCTGAAAGAAGCTTTTCGACTTCGAGATTTGAATCTTGTCATATGCACGACGTCATGCGAGGAGTTTGTTTGTCTAAAGCAGAGGAAGATAACTTCCTAAAAATCGTCAAGGTTCCTACATCTACCTCTACCATCAATGCTCAGTTCCGTAGTAGCTGTCGCAGACTGGCCATACATAATGGTGATGCATTTGAAACGTTGGGACTTGAAAAGTTTAAGAAAGTTAGATCGCTTTTGTTTTTCATGACCAAGAAAGAAGCTTCTTGGATACAATCAACTTCACGTTTCGGGAGTTTACCGTTGCTCAGGGTGTTGGATCTTTCTAGAGCCAAGTTTCAAGGAGGGAAATTACCATCCAGCATTGGAAAGCTTGTGCATCTGAGATTCTTGAGCCTGTACAAGGCTGGAGTATCTCATCTTCCTTCTTCTCTACGGAATCTGAAGCTTCTGCTTTATCTCAACCTAGGTGTCGGTGGGGTATCAGTTCATGTGCCAAATGTCTTGAAAGAAATGCGAGAGCTGAGGTACCTTTTCTTACCTTTTTTGATGGATGATAAAACAATGTTGGAGCTATGTGATCTGGTGAACCTAGAGACATTGATCGGCTACTCAACAAAGAACAGTAGCGTGAATGACTTCCTTTGTATGACTAAGCTCAGGACTCTCATCGTCCATTCCCTTGATGGGTGTACTTTGGAAACTCTATCTTCGTGTCTCTGTGAATCGAGAGAGCTTGAGCAGCTTTCATTACATGAGGTCAAGCAAGATGGGCATGATGAAGGAAGATTTGTTTTTGATTTCATTCATCTCAAATCTCTGGTGTTGGCCATTCGGATGCCAAGGTTTTCTGATCAACATAGATTTCCTTCAAACCTTGCACACATATGTCTTCGGTATTGCCGCATGGAGGAGGATCCGATGCCGGTTCTTGAGAAGTTGCTTCACTTGACGTTGGTTGAACTATCATATTGTGTTTTCACTGGGAAGAGAATGCTGTGCTCGAAAGGCGGGTTTCCTCAGCTGTGTGTGCTAAAAGTGTGTGGACAAGAGGAGTTGGAAGAGTGGATAATAGAACAAGGCTCCATGTCGTGTCTTCATACCTTGACTATAATTGCATGCAGAAAACTGAAGGAGCTTCCTGATGGGCTCAGATACATAACATCTTTAAAGGAACTGACAATTGTATACTGGAATGTGAGATGGAAGGAGGAGTTGTCTGAAGGAGGAGAAGACTACTGCAAAGTCCAACACATTCCTCTTGTCCAAGTCGTGGCAACTGAACCGTATCAAGTAAGTTTTTTTAATTTGTATTATGTCCACTCTTTTCATTTGCTGGCTATTCATCATATACTTGGATATCTTGGTGTGAACATCCAACGATTATTCTACTATTATTGCTCAGCTCTTACATACTTATTTTTTTGGTTTGTCAGGCAAATCTCTGCTGAAGAGAAACAATCCTGAACAAATCGAACGTCCAATATCCGTGTGTGTGTGTGTGCATGAGATAATGTGATGATGTGATAAGCTCTTTCTCTTTTGTTTGTGTAATTCGATTTCTCACATGTCGCACATTTTTACGAAATATTCTTATGTAAAATTGTAGTGGACTTAATTTCATTCTTAATTTAAATATTCATCTAATTTAATTTTCTTGACTAAAATTGGTATCTTTTATCTGATCAAAATGAAGAGATATAACAAGCCTCAGCCAACGGATTAGTAGCTGGATAAGCTTGACTTTAAGTCAACTAGACTCTTAAAAAATAATTCATCCCTCTTCTTCCACAGAAGATCGTAACCAGTGGCAAACCTGATTCAGAGAAGGTAAATCTTGTTATTTCTTGATTTCATATAAATATTTTCTTTCTACTTGTTGGCTTTGATCCATCACTTGTACTTTTCTGTGGCAAATTAAAGCTGACTTTACTCCGAATCTGCTTCAAAATAAATCTATGAATTATTAGGAGATCGTGTTTCATGAATTTGAATATGTTCCCTTTGTTAAGTACAAGTACGGATCTGAAAACTTGTTTACAGGTTTGTTTGAATTAAAATTATATTAAAAAAAAATCTTTATTCTGTTTTACTTATTTCAGAGAGGTTACAAATCTAACTTGAATGATTTCTCCAAAAGGGTTATGGCTGAGGCAGTTGTGTCGTTCGGAGTTGAAAAGCTTTGGGAGCTTCTGAGTCGAGAATCTGAACGATTGAGTGGCATAGAAGACCAAGTTTCTGGACTAAAACGTCAGCTTGGAAGGTTACAGTCTTTGTTGAAAGATGCTCATGCCAAGAAATATGAGAGTGAAAGGGTGAGAAACTTCTTGGAAAATGTCAAGAACATTGTCTACGATGCTGAAGACATAATCGAATCCTTTCTCCTCAAAGAATTTCGAGGAAGAAACGAAAAAGGGATCAAGAACAGTGTGAAAAGACTTGCTTGCTTCTTAGTGGATCGCCGGAGATTCGCTTTAGACATCGAAAGCACAACAAAGAGGATCTCCGAGGAGACTGAGGGAATGCAGAGTTTTGGATTACAAGAGATTATCAACGGTGGAAGCTCACTGACACTGCAAGACACACAAAGGAAGCATAGGGAGATCCGACAAACGTTTTCTTACAAATCCGAAAGCGATCTTGTGGGAGTTGAGCAGAGTGTTGGAGAGTTGGTTTGTCATCTGGTGGAGAATGAAAACGTTCAAGTGGTTTCTATATCCGGGATGGGCGGTATTGGCAAAACCACTCTCGCCAGAAAAGTTTTTCATCATGACATAGTCCGGCGTCACTTTGATGGGTTCTCATGGGTCTGTGTATCGCAACAGTTTAGGCGGAAGGATGTTTGGCAGAGGATCTTGCAAGATCTTAGACCACATGATGAAGATGTCATGCAGATGGACGAGCATACACTCCAGGGTGAAGTCTTTAAACTGTTGGAAACCGGTAGATACTTGCTTGTCCTCGATGATATATGGAAAGAAGAAGACTGGGACAGAATCAGTGACGTGTTTCCCAAGAAAAGAGGTGAGAGCCTTATTGTTTAAATTTCCACTACGAGAGCTGCACACACACACGAGGTCATATTTATGAAACTTGATATGTTTTTGCAGCTTGGAAGATGCTACTTACTTCACGCAATGAGAGTGTTGGGTTACATGCAGATCCATCATGTTATGCCTTTAGACCAAGAACCCTTACTCCAGAAGAAAGTTGGGAGCTATGTCAGGGCATATTATTCCCTAGAAGAAATGAATCAGGTACCATAAAGTTGCGTTTTCATATGTTTATATCAAAAATATTCTAGACTATTACACAACATACTTATGTCAAGAGTGAAGACTCATGTCTGAAAATATATATTGCTTGGTGATGGTTTGCAGAATTTAGGGCTGCTGAAGAATTAGAAGCCATGGGTAAGAAAATGGTCACATATTGTGGAGGACTACCGTTAGCTGTTAAAGTTTTGGGTGGCTTGTTAGCTAAGAAACACACAGTTCTTGAATGGAAAAGAGTGTATGACAATATTGGAACTCACATCGTAGGAGAATCTGGCTTAAATGACAACAATCCCAATTCGGTTTACCGAGTATTGTCTCTGAGCTACGAAGATCTGCCGATGCAGCTAAAGCACTGTTTCCTTTACCTAGCCCATTTCCCTGAAGATTACAAGATAGAAGTAAAGACATTGTTCAGTTATTGGGTTTCAGAAGGAATAATAACCTCGTTGTATGATGGATCAACCATTCAAGATAGTGGAGAAGTTCACCTAGAAGAGCTGGTAAGGAGAAACATGGTTATTGTTGAAGAAAGCTATTCGACTTCAAGAATGGAACATTGTCAAATGCATGACATGATGAGAGAGGTATGTTTATCTAAAGCCAGAGAAGAGAACTTTCTTCAGTTCATCAGAGTCCCAACTTCCACTTTTACCATCAATGCTTGTAGATCACGCAGACTCGTTATACATAGTGGTAATGCACTTGATATGCTGGGACATGATAAAACCAATAGAAAAGCAAGATCTGTTTTGACATTTGGAGTCGATGGAAACTTTTGGAAGCCTCCAAGTTTCCGAAGTCTACCATTGCTCAGAGTGTTAGATCTTTCTTACGTGAAGTTTAGAGGTGGGAAATTACCTTCAAGCATTGGTATGCTCATCCACTTGAGATTCTTGAGCTTGTACGAGGCTGGAGTATCTCATCTCCCTTCTTCTCTGCGGAACTTAAAGCTTATGCTATGTTTGAACCTAGGTGTTGCTGATCTGTTACACCTTGTTCATGTGCCAAATGTCTTGAAAGAGATGCAAGAACTGAAGCACCTTGTCTTACCTCGTTCAGTGTCTGATAAAACAGAGCTGGAGTTGGGTGATCTAGTGAATCTTGAGTCATTGACGAATTTCTCAACGAAACACACTAGTGTGACTGACCTCCTCTGCATGACTAAGCTAAGAGTTCTCAGTGTGAATATCAGTGGCGGGTGTACGTTTGAAACTCTATCTTCATCTCTTCATGAGTTGAGAAATCTTGAGAGCCTTGGTTTATATGATCGCCAAAAAGTCCGTGCGGCTGATCATGGAGGTGAGATGGTTCTTGATTTTATTCATCTAAAGGACTTGACATTGTCCATGCATATGCCAAGGTTTCCAGAACAGAATCTATTCCCTCCACAGCTTGAGCACATATGGCTAATCGGATGCCGTATGGAGGAAGATCCAATACCGATTCTTGAAAAGTTGCTTCGTTTGAAGTCGGTTTATTTTTCGTCTGGTGCCTTCTTGGGGAGGAGAATGGTGTGCTCAAGAGGTGGGTTTCCTCAACTATGTGCTCTAAAGATGTCTTATCAGAAAGAACTGGTGGAGTGGAGAGTAGAAGAAGGGTCGATGCCATGTCTTCGTACGTTGACTATAGATAACTGCAAGAAGTTGAAAGAACTTCCAGATGGGCTCACGTACGTAACATCTTTAAAGGAAGTGAAGATAGAGAGAATGAAGAGGGAGTGGTCAGAGAAATTGGTGCCAGGTGGGGAAGATTACCGCAAAGTCCAACATATTCCCAGTGTTCAGTTTATTAACTGTGACGGCCAGTAAGAAAAAATAAACAGGGAGCTCCTAAATACATTCGTAGTATTGTATATCCGTTTTCTTCATTTGTTGTTTCTGCATCCTGAGTTGAGTTGGGTTACCAGTTAAGAATTTTTTTCTTACTTTGATTTTGGTTTTCTAGCTTTATATTATGATTAACTGATGTAAACTGTAATATCTTATTTATGAAATACACTTAGCTGTTTGCATGGCTGATGTCTCATTCTCTTTATCACCAAATTGAAAGAATTGAAATTATTATATGGAACCATCTTTCTCCGAGTGTCTCAGCTGAAGGCAATTTTAATTGTGGCAAATGTTTAAAGATTCATCCAAACTAGACTCATATGTGTATTTGATTCTTGCATGGAATATGCGGATGAAGAACGGATTGAAGAATATTTATCAAGATTTAGTCTTTTTATTTTTCTTACTCATATTTGTTTACTATTTATTACTTGGATTTTTTTTTTCTATACATAAATTTTTGTGATTCAAATTCGATGACTTAAGACGGTCGATTTTTTTAAATATCTAAAGGTATAGTAGTTACTAGAGAGAGTAGATGTTTAGTTTTAATAATTGAATATTAAATTGGAATTAAGATACAACGGATTATAAAGACACTGCAAACCATAAAATTAAAAACCTCAGTTTAACGAACTTTGTTTATCAAAGCAGCTTTTGCAATTTAACGTGTAACACAAGGAGACTGCTCGTATTTTTAAAAGAAAATACATATTAGCAAAACATGATAAAATTGTAATATTTCTTATATTTTACTTATAGTTTGCTTATAGTTTGCTTAAAATTTTACTAAATATTATAATATATTAAATATTATCTTCATTACGCTTTAATTGTTTCACTTAAAACATATATAAAACATGGACATGGAGGAGTTTAAAATGATCATATGTCATCATCTAGAAAGAAATTATTCATCTAGTATAGATTGTTTTCGAAACAACAATGGCTATGAGTTTATGAAGGGACGAATGAATAAGCTACAAGGAATAAGTTCGCCCTAAAATCTTTTCTCTCCACAGCACCGCCTAACTTTTTTTCCAGCTTCTTCGATCTTCCTCTCCGGCGGCCAGCGCTCCTCGCCTCCGCCGGGAGAGGCCCTCTCCTTTCTCCTTCCTTCTCGGCTCTCCCTCCATTTTGCTCGGTGAGGGTTTCTTACGGACGGCTCGAGCTCCGTGCGGTGGTTCTCACCTCATGGTATGGGGATCGGTGCGGTGGTGGTGTGTGGCGGCTCCTCCCTCCGATGTGGCGCTCTGGTCTCTGCTCTCGGCGTTCTGGTTGAAGGCTCCGTCAGATCTGGACATTTGGCGATGTAGAAGTTTAGAGGACGAGCTTCTACCGCTGTTTCGTCCAAGGTCCTGGTTTTCTCTTCTTCCGGGTTCTCGTCAAGAGCTACGGCGGCGTGGTCTCTGGTTCGCCGGAGATGTGGCTCACGCGGTCTAATTCCTCGATCTGTTTCCGTCGGTGGTTTTGTTGGTGGCGGTGGCTGACCGTAGCCTGGGTTTTTCCGGTGACGACTGGTAGCTCACGGTTCTGTTTTGGTCACTGTTGTGGCTCCATTAGCTTCTGCCGGTTTGTTTTCCTTTCAGGTTACTATGCGACAATTCTTGTAGCAGCTGAAATTTTGGTAAGCGACGATTCCATTTAGCTCTGGTTGTGTCCCGGTGATGGATAGAGGCGGCGGTTTTTGCGTCAGCTCTTTGCTACTTCCGAGGGAGATGTTTCTTGTAGTGTTAAAGCTCAAGATTGGTGGCCGGAGGCGGTTTCTCTGGCTGTCCGTAGAAGCTCCTATACCGCCGGTGGTAGTGAAGGGTGTTGATGTGGTTCCGTTTTTGTGTTAGTCTTCGGAGAAGCTTTAGGCATTGCTATCATAGAGGTTTTGAGGACTGGCCTTTGGATGGTGGTAGCTCGTGGGAACGACGATGAGGACTCTAGTTCCTTTGGAATTATGGCAGTGAACCAAATTTCTGAATCTTGTGTTTGGAATCGGTGTTTCTTCATCGGAGATCTTCTGGGTAAGCCTCCGTGTGTCTAGTTTGCCGCTTTCATTTGCTATTTGTTTGATGTTGTATCTTAGCCATTGTTTGTAGTTTTTGGTCTTTCTGTTTTCTTTGTTATCTCTGTAACTTCTGTCACAATTGAAAATTGGTATAAAATTTAGGGTAAATTTGCTAGATAACTATATTGGGGCACTTAATAAAGCTTATAGCCATAGCGAGGAAAAAATAAAATAAGTAACCAAAATGAACTATTGTGGACGAAAATACCCCTGACGAAAAACAGGAATGCTTGCGATAACGAAAGCTTTCGTTGCTGGAATTCGGGATGAAGAAAGTGATTCCGACACGTACGGAAACTGGAGAGACTGTTGGTCGTTCATCCATACCACCCAATTCCGATCCAATCGAAATCGAGAACCCAAACCCTTGATTTTGTTTCCCACTGCTTGTTTTTGACCTAATTTGGGAACGAAATCTGGAGGACAGTTTTGGAATTATTTCATAAAATACATGCCATATTCTAGCCATCACGATATAATCGTTAGTTTGTTAATTTCAGGTTTTTTTATTGTTAGTTACTACTATTTCCCTAAAATTTAACATTTTACCAAAAAAAAAAACAAAAAACTATCAAGTTTTGGACTATTGACTTTGTATATTACCTTCTATGTGTCGCTTTTCTCGACATTTGCGATTTCCGGTGTTATATTTTTTTTTGTATATTTGAATCGGAACTAATTCGACTTCGGTTTGAATATTCATATAACCACACCGGATATATAACTTCAGTTGTTACAAGAAGACATCCACACGTGTTGCCCTTGAGTATGTGAAAGCTACGTTAGTACGTTTGGCAAGTAGTGAAAGTGAAGACAACTTGCTGGTTTATTTTAGGACGTAAATGTCTTGATTAACTTTTTTTTTTCTCAATATGTAACTTTAGCATTGGGAAGATTGTAATGAGGATTTTATTAACACCTTGTAGATTTTCGAGGTTAATTCCATTGATCCAAGTATTCCAGGACAAATGTTTTCTTGCAATATTAATTTGTTTGATACTGTATTATTTTAAATTTTTTATCAATATTGGAAGGTCTTCTAAGAAGATCGTTCGAAGTCCACGATTGACAGTATATAAGTACAACTTCTCTATGAAGTTTTGGTCATTCTTTTGTAAATAACTTTTTCAGTTGATTAATTAATTTGATATCTCATCCCAAATTTTTTTTAACAAATATTTAACTTAATTCGCTACTAGATATGCTCGTCCCTTTCTTTGTGCTTGATATAGAAACATTGTGTTTGATATAGAAACATTGTGTTTTTAAGTTAAGCTGAAAAAAAAAAAAAAAACTGAAGTATAAGCAATATAAGCAATAAATACCACACCACTGTGCTTAACACAATATTGACATACCGATATCGAAGTGGTTTACTGAAGTATAAGCAATATTTTAAGTTTTTAACATGCTTTTAAAATGGTGGCAATATTTTAAAGATTCATCCAAATTCGACTACTTTGAACATTCCAGCCTTTGTCAGATTTTAGCAAAAACCTATTGATAGCATCAAACTATTTTGATGAAAACATTAAACTTTTCAATAATACCATCACAGAACCTTTAAATTCTTCAGATACCGCTAAAAAATTACTCTAATTAGTGTAACGCGTGGAAAGTGAAAGGTTTCCAGTTTCGATTGGTAGTAGTAGTTATGTAGAATTAGTAAAACCCAACTAATGCCGTTACATAAAAAGACTATAAGAAATGTCACTAAGAACTTTATACAGAGTGTTGTTTGGACATTGAGTTGAAAGAGGAAAACAGAGTAACAGATTTTAGGCTAACTTCTCACTAAAACTTCAGCTTCAGCTAGCTGTCACGGTGATTATTTGCTCATATAACTATATATATATTTTTTTATTATTATTTTACTATGCATAGGTTTATCCGAGTTTCTATCACGACTTCCACCCGAGGTTCTTCATCTATTGGACGGTATTTGTTTCATTTCACTTTCAGTTGGATTTCTTCAATTCATAGTATAACTAATTTTTACTAACTTAAATATATTTTTTATATGAATTTTCCTTTATATTTCAAAGATAACCATTACAACATTTTTTGGAGAAAAACTATTACACAAAATTCCTTTATTAACGTTCATTCGCAGATATATTCCAATATGAAACAAAAAGAAGTTGAATATACATGTGTATACGTACAAATTAAGCATACCAATTGTATATAACAGATATATTATTGGTGTCTTGGATTTGTGATTTCTTATCAGATCAGTGTTAACAAAAATTAGTTCCTGGCAGTCTTTGAATTAATTTAATTATTGATGGTAGTAAAGTGATTTAAAACAATATGTATATGAGCCAATCATGATAACATTTTATCATATTTATTATATTTTGCTTATCTTTCTCTTATAATTTACTTATATTTTGCTTGAATTTTGCTTGTGTTACTTGTAATTGCTTATGTTTTTTCTCGAGAAAGCGATTATTTCTTTGTCCAAATACTGTTAATATCGAGATTGGCTCAATATTTGTCAGAACGTATAACAGACCGAATCAATTTAACTTCCATTTGATTTTTATTTTCGTCAAATAATCTTTCGTTAATATTGAAAAGAACATTAACACACACAAAAAAAAAGTAGAAATTAAAAGACAAGTGTAGTTTAGTTGTTAGATAACCCTCTGCTGAAGAAGCTCCTTAGCAATATCAGACCGTAAGAGATCCGCCATTATCACCCGCTGTAAGGTTTAGAATCATTGTCGCAGCCTTCACAGCCCTGTTCACAATGAAACATAATAGTTCTTAAGGACAAGCGAATACATATTTGTAAAAGTTGTGAGGAGGTTGGGTGTGTTGCTTACCAAGCATCAGGAGCTTGATACAAGGAAGCTGAAGTGCCAAAGCAGGAAGTGAGCATTTCTGTGTTGATGACGCCTGGATTCAATGCAACCACTGCCATTCCTTCACCTACCTCCTTTGCCACTGCTCGGCTTAGTCCCTCAATCGCCCATTTCGATGCACAGTACGGTGCTACCTGGAGACACAGTTTTGGTTTCAAGAGTTAACCTCACACTGGGACCATGTTTGAGATACGCAAATCATACTAGTGCAGATCGAAATGCAGAGTACAGAAGGAGACTATCAGAATAAAGTGATCTCACCAGGGCAGCACCAGATCTTCCCCATCCAGAAGACATATTCACGATGATCCCTTGCTTCCGTGGGAGCATCAAAGGGATAAAATGGCGCAGCACATTCGCCACTCCTTTAACGTTTGTATCCATAACATTGTCAAAATCTTCTGCAGAGACCTCCCAAATCTTGTTGTTCTTATTGATGGTACCAGCATTGTTAACTGCAACAAGCATTTACCAACATCTAAGACTACAAAAAGTTACACTAAAAATGATGCCAAACAGTGTGCCTGATAATTATAGAAACGTGCAGGACATTATGATCATGTAACCTAATGATTTCTCTAAAGCAACTGATAGTTACAAGATTCAAATACCATGACATGCTCATATAGTTGTGCACAAGGCTGGAACTTTGAAAGCTGTTGTCTTCAGGGGAAAAAAATGAAGACTGTAAAGGCAAAGTGTCAGAAAAGGTTCTAAAACATACCTATGATATCTGGGACACCCTTCTTCTCCATAATTGTGTGTGCCAGCTCTTCCACACTGCTGTTTGATTTCTGAGAACATCAATCATAAATCTTGCTAAGTTCAAAAAGGCTAACTTGGCAGCAGAACGCACAATAGTTCACCTAATTCCAAGAACTACCACATCGAAATTCATAGAGCTTTCCAATAATTGATTCGGTTATGTACGTTTGTGGATACACTCCACGTGAAAAGAAACAACAGAATGTCATCAATCATAAACACTCCCAATCAATATCCAGAAAATTTCATTCTTCCACAAATACGACCAGAAATGCCGAGTGAATTACAGATAGATCAAGGAAGAATTCAAGCACGAGAGTCCGGATGACGGGAATTACCACATCGACGGTGAGAAGGAGATGATTGGCCGGAGAGGAAATCTCCGATTGAAGAGCAGTGAGCTTCTCCTGAGTACGAGCGCATCCAATCACAGTGTGACCTCTATTCGCCAGCTCCAGAGCTAGGGCTTTTCCCAGCCCTTTGCTCACTCCCGTTATCAGAACGGTCCTCGCCGCCGCAACGGAGTTCGCAGCCCCACTGAAAGGCGTCGCTATCGTCATCGGTGCAGCCACTGGCCGATTCACTTCTTCTTCTACGGTGCGAAATGTGCCGCGAAGAATGTATACATACACACATATGCACACATTTTTGCCACGTATTATATTTATGTCATTCATTTATTTACTTTGAAAATTATTAAAATATTTTTGTTTGCGATATATCCAAATTATACTCTTTTAACTTAAAAAAAAACTTAAATGATCCATGTTCGTGCTAATCAGTCTCATTCAGTCACACGAACATGTCTTAGCTTAGATTACATTGGTCTCCAACGCTCAAACTCTCCTTCGTCTTCCTCTGATTCTTCATGAAATTTAGGAGTCTGGTCGTGCGAGTGTTGCGACCTTCTTCTTTTGTTACGGCGATGAGGTCTCTCTTTGTATGTTTCTCTATCCCAACTCTCTTCACTTGAGGAGTCACTTTCATTATCCCTCTTTCGAATCCTGCTGAGCTCTTGCGATTCTTGGACGCTAACACTACTTCCCGAGCTTCTTCCACGTCGTTTTCTCTTCCTGCTCCCATCAGAATCAGAGTCTCGAGTCTTGTACCTATGTCTCTGTTTGCTTCTGTCCCTATATTCATCTGACTCATACTCTCTGGGGCTAGTTTCCACACTCCTCTTCCTCTCATTTGTCCCATCGTCTCGACGATCTGATCCTTTACGCGGACGATGTCTACTTTCACTCGAATGTTCCTCGTGCGAATATCTTGAGCTGCTTCTTTCACGCCGATGTTTTGATCTTTCTCTCTGCGACTTATCATAAACCATATCACGTTCATGACTTTCCTCCCGATCAGCTGATGATCCCCCCCTATTCTCTCTTCTTGATCTCCTGTCAGAGCTAGACCGGTGGGTTCTCGTATCCTTTTCATCTTCCAGCCGTTCTTGAACTTCTGAATCTGAGCCTCTTCTGCTATAACGCCTCGACCTTCTCCGTTTGTCACCATTCTCTCTCCTGGCATCGTAATCTCCATCAGGAGAACTATCATCAGCATACCTCCCATGGATTCTCTTTCTTGTCACCCGATGTCCAGGAGAGTGCTCAGACCATTTGCTTTCACGCTGCGATGTGTCCTTAGTACTGGTAGGACTTTCATCCCCATCATGAGAGTTCTCGTCATGCCTACTAAGTTTGTGTCCATGAGTACTGTCCCGAGTATCACCATGATTCTTACGGCTTCTATAAGAAGGCTTAGATCCAATGTTCACATGCTCATGGTCCCTTGATCTAGATCTTCGTGAAGGTTGTCTGACACGGAAACAAAACACATGAGCATGATGGTCCACAACCAAATTAAGCAGGAAATACATTGAGAAGTTAGTCAAAAATCATGATCCTTATAAGCTAGATTTTCGATATGTTAAGCTACCTATGTGAATCTGTTGGTCGGTCTGATCTCAAATCATTTGACGTCCCTGAATATTCACGCTCCATGTGCTTCGAGTCTTCATCTGAATAACCAAATAAAGCAGACATTTTGTGAATCCAGAATCGTGGAGGTGGTTTGTCATGGTCAGCCCATTCATAGTCTCCACCAGGGTTTCGGAAACAATGGAGAAAATTGCACGCAGATCCACGAGAGCAAGTCTGCAAAAATACATGGAAATCGTGAGTTACAGATAAGGCCACAAGACGAAATCCAAAGGCATGCACCAGATGAAGAGTCATACTTTAAGCCTGGACTTCATGTACTCCCCACATATGGCGACTCTCCATCTTGAGATGTTGACAAATTCGCAACTCACCTAATGAAGATGTGCAGTTATCATGAATAAGAGCGTCAGTATGCTGAAAAGCAACCAGAAATACGTTTCCAAGGAAATAAAGTGGAGAAAGTCTTCCAAGGAAAACAGTTTACCTGTTTACCAGCAAAGTATCGACCATTAATGGACTGGTAAGCAAGAATAGCTGATTCCAGTGATCTGTATTGTACATATACATTGCCCTTCAAGTGGAATGAGCCATTTCTACACACCTGAAATGGACATAAAAATTTTCTTTTTCAGAAAATAAAGGGTAGGAGAGAAGGTCAACAACAGGATGTTCCAGTTGCTCGTTCGATAATGAGAAGAGGTGCAGGAAACCAATAGTTTTCATAATGGATAGGCAAGTGTGGCTTGCAGGTTCAGAAACTAACATTCAGATTAAGTATATCATCAAGGGTGATAATGGAAACGGAAGAGTAAAGGGAAGTGAAGGAGCAGAAAATAATTAACAGACCTTGAAATTAATAAGTTCTCCATACTTCAGAAACTCTGTATGAACATCTTCATAAAAATCTTCGTAACAAGATTCAGCCTCCTCGTCTGTATACTGCAAGGAAGACAGGAAAAAAGATGGAGAGAGTAAACAATAGTAAGTGATCACAAGCAAGGAAACCAGGTGAAATATAATGCACGTTAGGTCCAGTAGTTCTAATATTAACCAAACCAGGATAACTACGGCCTTACGAAATAATAACCGTATTAATTTCTTTTCAGACACTAATAGCCCAATGCAGCAGCCCGCATGAAGGACACTGTTCTGTTCTTAATTCAGGAAAATCAAACATTCCCGATATATCATTTATCACATATCGCTAATTCCCACGAGAAAATCAGAAGACATTCAAATCACTAGAAATGATGTCTATGAAAGAAAGTGTGTCTATAGTATAGCTACGAAGGCAAGAGAGAGGCACTAATACAAGACAACAATTTGTGTGATAAAGATCACAAACACATAATAGCTATCTATCAATCAAGTAGGATACAAAGAAGTCAACCGCAACTCCAAACCAGCCCAGGTTATAATCATGCACCTCCAATAAAGGGAATCATCCATCAATGTCTGATGTAAGTTAAAGAATATGGTAACGATAATAAAGAAACAAACAGCAAAACAAACCAAAAAGAGGCAGAGGAACTATGGTGATTTCGATTCAGATAATGAAAGGCAATAGTAGTAGAGAAGAGGTAATTATTATCAGGATACAAGCATCACGAACAGACCTCAAGCCCCTCATCTTGTTCCCACGCAATGCCAGGACCATTATACATGTTCTTCATCAGTAGAGTGCACGATTTATCTGGGTAGAAATGAACTCTGCTGCAACGCGGGCCAAATCGACAAGCTCCAGTCTTCATATGGAAAGGACAATGAGCTTTGTCCTGGGAATTGAGAAAACCAACAAAGCGGATTTAGTAAAAGGAACATAAGAACGATACATACCCAGTAATACCATCTCAATCAAGAAATACAAAAGTCACCTGCTCAGTTCCAAAGTTGGGTGCTTCTTGTGCAACATTCCCCTGAAGCTGTTGCGCAGAACCAACACCCTGATGATCGGCACAAGCTTTGGTTCCCGGAGGTAAAGGATTTGATGTAGGGCTGTCATCAATCTTCAAAACAAACTCTACATTGGAACTCTAAAAGAAAATCAAGATACTGCATATGGTATAATCCACCTTAAGATGGTCAAGTACCTCATTTTTATCCACCTGAACTATTGATTTCTTTGGAACCCTCACTTTGTTCTTCCTAAGGATGATCTCATTCCCCTGGAATATAATTTCTGGAGGCCCTTCTTCAATATATTCATATTCACCATCCTCATCCTCGCCACATTTATCACTCCCACTCGCCTGCCCAAAGGAAGCAAAAAGGGTTTGTAAATAAAGCTCACGGATTGACATCCAATTCAAGCTTAAGATCTCCTCCATGAATTCAGCAGTAACCAAAGGGAGCTTGATACTAGTGAAGAAATTGACAAAAAAACAAAGCAGTACCTCGAGTTTTCTCAATTCGTTTAGATCCTTCCAACGCCTCTCTTCCTCTTCCCGTTTCGCTTCTTCTTCCTCTTCTCTCTTCCTCTTCACCTCCATAGCCTCTCTCCAAGCTCTCTCACTCTCCTCGAACTCCCTGAGCTCCTTTTCTCTCATCCGCGCCTCCTCTTCCTCAATCGCCTTCAGCCTCTCCTGTTCGACCGGATCGTTTAGTTTCGCTTCCGCCTCCTCTCTCTCCTTCTCCGCTACCTCCTTCCTCACCTGCTTCCTCTTTGATTTCTTCATCGCTTTTCGCTTCTCCTTACGGCTCATCTCCGCCGTTCTCTCTGTATCCTCTTCAAACCCTTCCTTCCCTCTCGCCGCTTCTTCGGATCCCTCTCCTACTTCCCTTTCCTTCTCTTGCTCCATTATTTCGATAGCGTTAACCTCTCGCTCTGCGGTTGATTAAACACTGTCGCCGGAAAAAAAATTCCAAGTCGGAATTGGAAAACAAACAGAAAAAGACATTTATTAGGGGTGCCAATTCGGTTAGACTGAACCGAAACCGAATTAATGTAACCAAATCGAAGAAAAGACAAATTTGTACACAATCGACTGAAATCGACATAAAATCGGATCAATCAAACCATACCAAACCGTAGAGCATAGTTGGTTTACAAATTGACGACATCGGAGACTCCAAATTGCTGCTCGGAGCTGCTCCCTCTCGATAAACTGACAATTGAAATTAGAAAACTTTCCGTCGTCTTCTGGGCTCAAAGCCGATCGAGAATTTCTCGACTTTCACATTTTTAATTTGTATATTTCTTAGAAAATTGTGAATTGTATTTTCATCTTCTACAACGAGTTTTTCGCCAGATGCGATATACGTAAGTAACACTGCTTAATTGCTCGTCGTTTTTTTGTATTTTGGTATTCATATCTTTTTGAATTTGCAGCCTAAAGTCACCATTTTTTTGGTTTTGCTTTGTAGATTGGTCAATCTTTGTACAAATCGGCATGCTTTCTACTTCCTTGCCGAGTTTCAGTTTCTCTCTTAAGGAGGCACTTGATCTTCTCCAACGTTTCATCAACTCCTCAAACCAGATTAAGCAGATTCACAGCGTCCTCTTGACCAGCAACGCATTAGTCTCTTCTCAACGGAAGACGATACTCGTTTACAACACTCTCATTCGATCCTACCTCACTACAGGACAACACAAGACTTCTCTTGCTCTCTTCACCCACATGCTTGCAAGCAACATCCAACCAATCGACCTCACTTTCCCTTCTCTCATAAAAGCAGCTCACTCTTCCTTCTCCGTTTCTACAGGTGTTGCCTTACATGGGCAAGCTCTCAAACGGGGTGTTTTATCTGACCCATATGTTCAGACTTCTTTTGTTCGGTTTTATGGTGAAGTTTGCGATTTGAGAAGCTCGAGGAAGATGTTTGATGAGATTGCACACCCTTGTGTTATAGAGTGTAACAGTATGCTTGACGCTTGTGGAAGAAACGGAGAGATGGATTCTGCTTTCGAGTTGTTTCAGAGAATGCCTGTAACTGATGTGGTCTCTTGGACTACTGTTATCAACGGGTTTGGTAAGAACGGGTTACACGACAAGGCTGTAATGCTTTTTAGGGAGATGATAGTGGTAATACCTCCGAACGAGGCTACTTTAGTTAGTGTACTTTCTTCGTGTGCTAATTTGGATCAAGGAGGTGTTCATTTGGGGAAGCAGATTCATGGTTATGTTATGAGGAAAGAGATCAT
This sequence comes from Microthlaspi erraticum, assembly GCA_902728155.2. Lineage (NCBI taxonomy): Eukaryota > Viridiplantae > Streptophyta > Magnoliopsida > Brassicales > Brassicaceae > Microthlaspi > Microthlaspi erraticum. The sequence continues at coordinate 635,147 of CACVBM020000555.1, forward strand.
CCTCACTGCTACTTTAGGTACTGCTTTGCTCGATATGTATGGAAAAGCCGGTCACTTGGAGATGGCATTGACCATTTTCAACCGAATTCGTAAGAAAGAAGTTTTCACTTGGAATGCGATAATATCTGCTCTTGCTTCCAATGGTAGACCTAAGGAAGCTCTGGAGATGTTTGAGATGATGAAAGCGAAGAATGTGCGTCCTAATGGGATCACTTTAACTGCAGTGCTCACGGCTTGTTCTCGATCTAAACTTGTGGAGTTAGGTATCCAGTTGTTCTCTTCCGTATGTAGCGAGTACAAGATCATTCCAACATCAGAGCATTATGCTTGCATGGTTGATCTCATTGGCAGAGCTGGTCTACTAGTTGATGCGGTGAATTTCATAAAGAATTTGCCAGTGGAGCCTGATGCTTCTGTGCTCGGAGCTCTTTTGGGGGCTTGCAAGATTCATGAGGATTCTGAATTAGGAAATAAAGTAGGGAAAACGCTTATTGGACTACAACCTCAACACTGTGGCCAGTACGTGGCGTTGTCAACATTAAATGCTTTGGAGAGCAATTGGGCAGAAGCAGAACAGATTAGGAAAGACATGATACAAGCTGGAATTCGGAAAATCCCTGCTTATAGTGTGCTCTCAAGGCTTGAGAAGTGAGGATAGATTGTTTCAGACAAGAGTTACTGTGTAATCGATCTCTGTTCTGCTCTACTATGTTTTTCAGGTCAATTAGTTTATTTGTGTGAATCTCTAAGTTCATGGTTGGGATTTGCAGTAATCTACACAGCTCCTTAAAAAAGAGGTAATCCAACAGTCTGATAGACATACATCACTGTATCAGTTTTTCACACAAGAGAGTAACAATTTATCCCACAAGATTCAATAGGTGAAATAGCCTGATCTTCTGGAGACGGCCAAATCTGAGTTAGTCCTTGCAAGGCATGGCAAATCTCCTTCACTCTTACTTTTACATAATGTGGAGGCGGCCAGATGATCTGAGCTGGTCCTTGCAAAGGGAGGAATATCTCCTACACGGTTTGTATTTTTTAAATAAATCGGTAGATCTTCTACACGATTCATCTTCTTGAACCAATGACCAATGGTCTCAACTCCGAGATAAGAAAAGAGCACCGTCAACGATCCACCAGCGACCGAGACAATGGCCGGAAACAACCAGCCTGTTCCGTCGTAACGCGGTATGGTAATCCAAGATGCAGCAACAAAAGCTGTTGCCATGCACCCTACAGAAACCCACAACATCCTGTGCGTGGCCACCAGTAGTTTCTTTAATGGTTTACTCTTGTAAGGTATGATGCTAACGAGAAGAATAACGATGCACAAGGACGTGAAGAGTGCGATGTTGTTGCATATCGCAAAGACTTTAAAAGCTGTCGTTTTGCCTACCATCGACTTCCCTCTCCATGGTCCCGCCTCTGCTTCGTAAACGCCTCCCGGAGGATTTAATCCACCGGCGTAAGAAACTGAAGCAATCAAGACTGCCACTATCGCAATCGTGTTTCTTGCATTTTGTAGTGCTTCTATATGCATCTCATGTTCCAAGCTCTTACGGCCTCTTTCCGCAGCACCATTCTTGCCTCGGTTTATCTGTGCTATCTCTGATGTGTTCGCTTCGATTATCTTAAGCAACCGTGTTACCTCCTTCTCTTTACGGCTTCCGGAGATCTCTAAAGACTTAACGCGTTCCAGAGATCGTTTGTGGTATGGATTGGTGACTTTAGAGGGTACATCGACGTATTCTTCACTGCTCTGATCAGAATCCAGCTCGGTATCCAGCTTCAGCCAGGTTGATAACAACTCAAAGTCTTTAGCTTTTTTAGGGAGAAGGTGAATAGCCGCAAAACCCATCTTGTTCCTATAGTTGATATCTACTATCTTCTTGCCCACAATGTAACGTATCAGCTGCAATTTATTCAGTAGAGGTATGTGAGAGGAGATGCCACCAAAAAGAATACAAGAGCAACAAAAAGAAAACAACTCACCGGAGCACAAGAAGCCATGGAGGCAGCAACATGTAAGACAGTGTTGCCATTTGCATCTGTTTGCTGCTGGAGACTAGAGATGTTCATGCCCACACTCTCTCTCATAAAAACAAAGGCATCGATGGTTTTGTTTCGTGCAGCGAGATGAAAGACTGTTTCTTCTGACGGCGTGAGACAGACGAAAGAAAAGGGAGCCTTGTCCAAGAACTCCTCCAAGATTACAACTGAGCCTCTGAGGACCGCCAGATGCAGAGGTGATAAACCGTCGGTGTTAAGAGCTTCTTCTAATCCTTGATCGAGCCCTAACAATATACTTGCTAGTTCACGGTCACCTCTATCACACGCATGATGCAGTAGCGTCGATAGCGAGCCACCTTCGACCGGCCAAGCTTCTTCCTTAGCTAGCTCTGGGAATCTCTCCAGTATAATCTCTGCAATACCTGACAATGATCCGAACACAGTTCATGGTGATTTAATAAAATATTACGCAAAATGTTGAGCGTTGTACTCCAAAGACGTACAAGTGGATCCACTTGTTATGGCGAACTTGAGTTCATGGAGGCCGATTGACCGAGTCTTTTCCGCAACGAGACTGGCAGCCTCCATGGAAATGCTGCGGCAAGCTAAGTGGAGGGGTGTTTGGTTGTCGTTGTTTCTTGCGGAACACGCTTCCAGACCAAACTCTAACATGTTCATAACGATGTCAACGTCTCCAAGGAGAGCAGCGAGATGCAAAGGAGTGTTACCGTAAGCGTTACGGGAAAAGATGAGGGATGGTCGGAGTTGGATGATCTTTGAGACGAGTTCTCTGTGTCCGTGCTTAGCAGCCATGTGCAACACCGTGTTGCTGTGTTGTTCCTCGCATCTCTCCTCCAGCCGTGATTCTCTCTCTTCCACTAGACTCAGAAAAGCTGGAACGTCGTTTTGAAGGATCGCATGGAAGATCGGCTGCATCTTGTCTCAATAAAACTAGAACAAAAGTTTGAATATCCTTACCCTACGAAGAAGATCACAAGTGATTTATATCTTTTTTTTTATGATGAAATGACTTAGCATAGAGAGAATTGATATTTTACGATAACACAGGAAATATATACATTCGAATTGACATTTAATTTGACTTCTCTGGGTCTGTCTTTTTCGATTTCGATGTTCATTATATCAATCATTAGAACTGGTGGTTTTGTAGCTCTTTTGTGTATTTTTATCTAGTTTAGTGTTATGTTGAAGTTTTCATTCTTTTTCTTGACTCTCTGTCAAGAAGACTTTGACATAGCCACATGCTTACAAACTAATACGGCTACGTCAAAACGCGTTCTTATGGCGCCGGTTCCTGTTTCTTTCCTTACCTTTTCCACAAGAAAATAACTATATTTCAATACCTCAACACTGTGGCCAGTACGTGGCAAGATTCATGCGGATGCTGAATTGGGAAATAAAGTAGACAAATGGCTTATTGGACTGCAACCGCAACACTGTGGCCAGTACGTGGCATTGTCAACGTTAAATGCTTTGGAAAGCAATTGGGCAGAAGCAGAATAGAAGAGGAGAGTCATGAATCATGATATCCGGAAAATCCCTGCTTATAGTGTGCTGTCATGAGAAATGAGAATGCATTGTTTCAGACAAGTTACTGTGTAATCTCTGTTCTGTTCTACTATGTTTCAGGTCAGTACATGTTGCGTCAGTAAATTTGATCTAATTTACTTGTGTGAATCTCTTACTAAGTTCATGCTTGGGGTTTGCAGTAATCTCATGAGCTGAATAGTAGGAGAAAGCAAACGAGACATTTTCACTCGCCTATTATAGATTTATAGGAACAAAACAGGTAACTCAATGCTTCTCCTTACAAGGCTACACAGTTCCTAAAACACACAGGTAAGTTAAGTCTAACACAGACTGATAGACTTACTTCACTGTTATACAAGCGCCGTGCCTTTTATCTTATTCAGTTGGTTTTTCCATCCTAATACTCATCTTCTTCATAGGTGGGACTATTTGACACAAGAGAGATTCAATAGGTGAAATAGCCTGATTTTTCGGAGGCGGCCAAATCTGAGCTGGTCTTTGCAAAGGAAGGCATGCCTCTTTCACTTTTATTTACTTTGGAGGCTATCCTTGCAAAGGCACGCTTTTTTGGGAAAATATAAAACGGGAAATCTCCAACACAAACACGGTTCGTCTTCTTGAACCAATGACCAATGGTCTCAACTCCGAGATAAGAAAAGAGCACCGTCAACGATCCACCAGCGACCGATACAATGGCCGGAAACAACCAGCTTGTTCCGTCGTAATGCGGTATGGTCACCCAAGACGCCGCAACAAAAGCCGTTGCCATGAACCCTACAGAAACCCACATCATCCTGTGCGTGGCCACCAGTAGTTTCTTCAAAGGTTTCCTCTTGTAAGGTATGATGCTAACGAGCAGAATAACGATGCACAAGGACGTGAAGAGTGCGATGTTGTTGCATATCGCAAAGACTTTAAAAGCTGCCGTTCTGCCTACCATCGACTTCCCTCTCCATGGTCCCTCTTCGTAGACGCCTCCCGGAGGATTTAATCCACCGGCATAAGAAACTGAAGCAATCAAGACGGCCACTATCGAAATCGTGTTTCTTGCGTTTTGTAGTGCTTCTATATGCATCTAATATTCCAAGCTCCTACGGCCTCTTTCCGCAGCACCTTTCTTGCCTCGTTTTATCTGTGCTATCTCTGATGTGTTCGCTTCGATTATCTTAAGCAAACGTGTCACCTCGTTCTCTTTACAGCTTCCGGAGATCTCTAAAGACTTAACGCGTTCCAGAGATCGTTTGTGGTATGGATTAGAGACTTTAGAGTGTACATCGTCTTCTTCACTGCTCTGATCAGAATCCAGCTCGGTGTCCAACTTCAGCCAGGTTGATAACAGCTCATAGTCTTCGGCTTCTTGAGGGAGAAGGTGAAATGCTGCAAAACGCAACTTGTTCCTATAGTTGATATCTACTATCTTCTTACCAACAATGTAACGTATCAGCTGAAGTTTATCCAGTAGAAGTATGTGAGAGGAGATGCCACCAAAAAAGAATACAAGAGCAACAAAAAGAAAACAACTCACCGGAGCACAAGAAGCCACGGAGGCAGCAACATGTAAGACAGTGTTGCCATTTGCATCTGTTTGCTGCATAAGGGTTTGGCTGTTAATGCCCACACGCTCTGCCATGAAAACAAAGGCATCTATGTTCTTGTTCCGCGCAGCGAGATGAAAGACCGTCTCTTTTGACGTCGTGAGTGTGGCGAAAGACAATGGAGCGTTTTCTAGGAACTCCTCTAGGATTAGAACAGAGCCTCTGAGGACCGCTAGATGCAGAGGTGATAAACCGTTGGTGTTAAGAGCTTCTTCAAGTCTTTGATCGAGCCCTAGCAATATACTTGTCAGTTCAATGTCTCCTCTGTCACACGCATGATGCAGTAGCGTCGATAACGAGTAGCCTTCCACCGCCCAAGCTTCTTCCTTAGCTAGGTCTGGGAATCTCTCTAGTATAATCTCTGCAATACCTGTCAATGATCCAAGCACAGTTAATAGTCAACCAGTGAGTTAATACAAAATCAAGAAAAATGCTGAGGAAGCTTACAAGTGGAACCACTTGATATGGCGAACTTGAGTTCATCGAGGCCAATTGATCGAGTCTTTTCCGCAATGAGACTGGCAGCCTCCATGGAGATGCTGCGGCAAGCCAAGTGGAGGGGTGTTTGGTTGTTGTTGTTTCTTGCGGAACACGCTTCCAATCCAAACTCTAACATGTTCATAACTGTGTTGACGTCTCCAAGGAGAGCAGCGAGATGCAAAGGAGTGTTTCCGTAAGCGTTACGGGAAAAGATGAGGGAAGGTCGGAGTTGGATGATCATTGAGACGAGTTCTCTGTGTCCGTGCTTAGCAGCCATGTGCAACACCGTGTTGCTGTGTTCTTCCTCGCTTCTCTCTTCCAGACACGATTCTGTCTCTTTCACCAAACGCTGAAAAGCTGGAACGTCGTTTCGTTGGATCGCATGGAAGATTGGCTTCATCTTTTCTCAAGAAAACTAGAGCAAATGCATCTTACCCTACGAGGGAGATCCCAAGTGGTTTATATAGTATCTTTTTTATGATGATGGATGACTTAGCTTAGACCGTAAGAGTTGACATAATAAATTCTGAATATCTTTTTCTTTTCCAATCTTTTCATCATTTAACACTGGTTGTGGTGGCTCTTTTGGGTGATCTAGTCTAGTGTGATGTTGAACTTTCATTTCTCTTGACTCAGTGATCAGAAGACTTTGATAATAGCCATATGATTACAAACTAAAAACGCGTTCCTGTTCAAATATTAAAAGGTGGAGGGCCATGGCGCTGGTTCCTCTTTCTTTCCTTAGCTTCCGCAAGAATTTAACTAAATTTTTCAGTAGCAAAATAAGAAGAAAATGTGGACTCATCTTCTTACATGTAAAGACAAGACGTGACAGGACTAAACATAAAATCTCAAGACAGATGGAATAATGAATAAGACCCAATGTTATTTTACATGTGAACAAATGTTACTTTTGATATGACTTCAATAAAATGTCATTTGTAGATACATTTTCTAAGAAATTATTGACGAAGTTGTTTCTCTTCAATCAGAGTCAAATAGCTCAAGTTTTTGTTCAAAACGATTTGTTATGTCCGGGACAGCCATTATTAGATCTCTGATATCCACAGATTTTTCTCTCATAACACAAGTTAAAAAGGGAAAAAAAAAAGACACAAATGTATGTACAGTGAATTGACTAGCAGCCTCCATTATTAAATTAAAGATGATCAAGAGCTTACTTGAAAACTAAGTATCAGCTCACACCAGTCACCACTCACCAGCTTCAACCAAGAACTCTCTTGAGGTCATTCTTCTGCTCTGATGATAGCCTCGACGGGAACAAGATCTCAAACTTGACTCTAAGCTCTCCTCTTTTCAAAGGGTCCTTAGTCGGCATTCCTTCGTTCGGGATCACAATCTCCTGACCCGGTTTCACAATATCCAGAACCGGGATCGTTAGGCTCCTCCCGTCAAGAGTTGTTACGGTAAAGGTGAGACCGGTTAAAGCGTCAATAAGAGAGACTTTCTTCTCCACAATCAGATCGTTGCCGTCTCTTGTGTACACCGAATGCGGTTTCTCGTCCACCACGAAGATGAGATCTGCAGGAGTGACACCTGGCTCGTGGTTGCCTTTCTCTAGGAATGTTATCTTCGTGCCTTTCTTCCATCCTGGTTTCAAGTCTATCTTCAATATCTCTTGCACCGTCTTTGGGTTTCTGTGATAAACAAGATATCATCAGAGCAGAGGACTCAAATGTTGAAGCTTTTAGTTTTGCAAAACACCATCAAACTTCAAATGGATCACACGGAAAGTAGCAATAAGCAATCATTTCACTGAATTTCAATGACTAAACGTTTGATCAATGGCAATTCACGAGATCAGGAGATTTTGGGTTAAAGAGAGAACTAACCCAGAATCATCGGGAACAAGGCGAGAGATTCGCATCTTCTTCCTCGCACCTTTGTACAGCTCCTCCAGCGTGCAAGCCAGTTTGCTCTCGATCGCCGGAGCCTTCCTATTCGCCGGCGGCGGCGGCGTCTTTTTGTTCGTCTGGCTTCCTGCTTCAGCACTTTTAAACCTCCTCCCGGCGCCGGCATCTCCAGGTGTCCGTCCGCTGCTCCCTCCGCCGAAGGAATCCCCCGATGCGCCGAAAAACTCTGCGAAGATATCCTCGGCGTCGCGCGGATAGTACCGAAACTCCGAGTTTCTGGACGAGTAACTCCTCTGCTGAGCCGCCGTCTCCGCCGCGGTAGGAAAATCGTCGGACTTGAGTCCTTCTTCGCCGTACTGATCGTAGATCTGGCGTCTCTGAGGATCGCTGAGGACGTCGTATGCTTCGGAGATCTGCTTGAACTTAGCCTCGGCTTCTTTCTTGCTCGTTGGGTTTTTGTCAGGGTGCCATTTCATCGCCATTCTCCGGTAAGACTTCTTCAGATCATCTTCGTTCGCGTTTCGACTCACCTTCAGCACATTGTAGTAATCGACCGCCATTTGATCCACCAGAAAAAAAAAGTCAATACCAATGAAAACGATGCGCCGATCGAGAGAATCCGAGAGGAAGGAGTGAACGAATCTAAATCGTGACAAGGAATTTGGATTTCGCAGAGATTGCAGGCGAGAAAAACGAATCGGAGTAAAATCTGAAATTGGAAGGAAGACAATGTAATGTAGAAGAAGAAGACAGGAGAGAATGACTCGAAATATTCTAAATGGAGCCACGTGGCGTTTTCAGTCGACTTATCTTTAACTTCATCTTAATTGTGATTTATCAAAAAGGTATAAAGTTGATCACGTCTTGCCCTTTTTAATTAGACAGAATATTCTCTTGATAGCTTAAAAGGAAGTTAAAAATATTGTGACATTTAATAAAACAGCTCAACAAATTAACACTTATCAGTTTAGTGCTTAACCTTAGGTTTGGATACATTGGAATGAAACATAACTTACTTCCTACTAGTTACAGAGGATCCATACATATCAATTATCATTGACTAATTGACTCTAAGGTTTGGGAAAGAGCTTTCTTGCGAATTCAGCGAGCTTTGTTGTGTCAGGCATGAGAGGTTTCACAGCGGGGTCATTACAGAACCGCTCTGCCCATTTGAACAGAGAAGGAGTCTTGGTCTCATCAAGAAACTTATGATTCGCGTCCATCTCGGTGACTCTTAACCAACCCAAGAAGCTCCCGAGGGCAATGTCAAGAAAACCGATATGGTCACCGTTGAAGAACGGTTTTGATCCTTTGCTGCAATCAACGAATGCTTTCTCTATAATCTCTGTCTTTTCTTCCACTTGAGCTATTGCTTCTTTCATCTCTTCTTCTCCTTTAGCTGTTAGGATACTTCTAACAGAGGTAAACCACTTCCGTGCATTTCGAGTTAAGACCGAATTTAGAAGATTTAAGATTAGCTCATGTCAGATGTATACATAACAAGTGTCTGATTTCTTTTAAGAGCTAAAACCAAACCTTATCGTCCACGTAGGCTGCCCAGAACCGAGCGATGGCCCGATCGTAGGGGTTGGAAGGGAGAATGGACGGTTCAGATGAGCTCCAAGCCTCGTCGATGTACTGAACGATGATGTTGGACTCGCAAACCGGTTTGTCAGCGTGAAGCAGAACCGGCATTTTCTTGTAAACCGGATTAGATTTGAGGAGTAATTCGCTCTTAGAACCGTACGTCTCCTGGAGGAATTCGTAGCTAATAGATTTGAGGTTGAGAGCGATCCTCGCCCTCATGACGTACACACTCGCCCATGAGCCGATAAGCTTCACGTCTCCGGTCGTCATTTTATCCCTGAGACTAATAATCTAACAAGATGAGCTCGATGTGTCCGAGAGAGAAAGTTACGGTTTATATCGTATGAAAGGTAAGAGCGTTTAGGTGATGGTCCTGATGTATGAAGAACAGATTACAAACAAGTGGCAGAATTTGACAATTTATGCAACGCGTGGCAACAACTGCAACCGTTAAATTCCCTTGGGACCTTTTTCACGTGATTATTGACTGATTGACTCTTCTAGGAAATGACGACGAGTTAGCTAGAATGCAAACTTCCAATATTGTTTATTTTTGGAAAACTATCTAAGAGATGTTAAAACACACAAAAACATTGATTGAGACAAATAGGTATACCGTAAGTTGTTTATAATTTTGTCATGTGAGAGGACTAAGAAGATTGGCACCTTTGTGTTTGGATCTAGCAAACACATTAAAAGCTTAATGAATAGAACCCTTCTTCTAAAGGTAGCTGGTTGAGCTTATAAGATAGATAAGATAGTCATTTATTCTTCCATTGTGGGATTTTCTTAGATATCGTTCTCTTACCAACCAGTTTTCAATCCAAATAAAGAAAATTACTTCACTCACTAAGCTTGATACAAACTTAACGTTCAAAACACACACACCAAAAGTAAAAACTCTAGAAATAAGTACCCACTCTTAATTTATTCTTGCAAGATCTCAACCCACAAAAATACACACTATCAAACTTAGGCCCGCGGCTTGGCAAAGATCTTCTTAGCGAATTCAGCGAGCGTTGCAGTCTCGGGCATGACAGGTTTCACAGCTGGATCATTACAGAACTGCTCTGCCCATTTGGACAGTGAAGGAGTCTTGGTCTCATCGAGAATTTTATGACCAGCTGCCAACTCGGTGACTCTCAACCAACCTAAAAAGCTCCCGAAGGCGATGTCTAGGTAACCGATGTGATCGCCGTTGAAGAACGGCTTTCCTTTGCTGCAATCGTTGAAGGCCTTCTCGAGAAGCGCATTCGCTTCTTCCACTTTAGCTAGCACCTCTTTCTTCTCTTCTTCTCCTTCAGCTTTTAGGATATCTCTTAGAGCCACAAACCACTTCATTCATGTTTCAATGTCCAACACAGAAAACAAAAGGATCAGCTTATGTTGTACTAGTACTGAAAATACGTAGCAAATCGTCTACTTTCTTTACATTACTTGTAGATCAAGTTTTCTTTTCTCGTGAACAAACCTAAAAATATGAAAATACAATCTTGTAGATCAAGTAAAAGAAAGGAACCTTTTCGTCGATGTAAGCAGCCCAGAAGCGAGCCATGGCCCGGTCGTAAGGATTGGAAGGGAGAATGGACGGTCCAGATGAGCTCCAAGTCTCATCGATGTACTCAACGATGATGTTGGACTCACAGACCGGTTTGTCACCGTGAAGCAGAACGGGAATCTTTTTGTGAACCGGATTTGATTTGAGAAGCAACTCGCTCTTAGACCCAAACGTCTCCTGGAGGAACTCGTAGGGAACAGACTTGAGGTTTAGAGCGATCCTCGGCCTCATCACAAAGGGACTCGCCCATGCTCCGATAATCTTTACTTCGTCGTTGGCCATGTTCTTTCTTCTCAAGATCTAAAACAGAGAATGACTTAGTTGGTATGAAGCTTTTGACTTTGAGTTAGATCGGTATGGCAGTATATATGGAAGCGAAGAAGGGGTAGGTTTCAAGTTTCATGGAGGAGGTGAAAGAAAGCGAAGACGCGCCAATTAATTGACACGTGTTTCGAGCGGTTGGGAAAGCGGTGAAATGTTGTCCCCTCACTTTATTAGGGATGACGAGTTCACATACGTAGCCACACACTTGGAACCATAAACAAATTCCGGCAAAATTTTCACCTCACGTGTTCACATTTGTATTTCATGTATCGACGACTCCTTTTATTAATGTGACATTTAAGACTTTGTAGTTTGTACTACTGTAAATAAAGTTAATATCTTGGTTTTAACGTAACGGCCAAACGGGTGTGAACAAATACAAATCGTGAATCCATGTGTATTTAATACAAATCTATCACTCGAGTAAAATCACTTACGAAAACATAATTGTCATATTCTCATGTAGTATTTTACATTCTAATGATATCTTTGTTAGTTGATATACGTACGTACACTTTTATTTGTTTTGCCTAGTCATGTTTTCTATATTCGTATTGAATGCATTTTTCCTGTAACATATAATAGTTTAATTTCATGAAATAATTATGCATTTCAAATAAACAAAAGAAACAGATCTAATGATTATAGTCTAATAGCTATCATCAAATTTAAGCTAGAGGTCACCATTCACCAACCATTTTTATCATAAGAAATAAAATTGATCGGCTTCCAGAACATTCTTTGAGAAGAATAACACCATATCGATCAGAACAATGCCTTTGCTTTGCAAGATGCACTATATCTTCTTATTTTGTCTATCTTCTCTCGTTATTCCCTTAATATAATATTAAAACTACAAATACATTATTTTACAATACAATGAATTAAAACGAACTAAAGTTGAGAATTTGCTTTTAGCAACTTTAAGCCTTTAGGTTTCTTTACTATATTCTCTTGAATCTATTCCATTACGCCTGCCCTCCCTTTGTTGGGTGGGAGCAATAGAGTGAGTGGCACTTGACATTAATGATTTTTTTGCAATTTTATATGTAATGAAATGTCGTGGAGGCCTTGTTTTCTGGTAAGTTTGGGACACCTAAAGGGATATCTTTTCTAATTACAATATACTATCGCAAATATTTTTTTTCTACACACACTTAAGTATACTTTCAAAAATGTTGTAATCCCGGACATCCGTCCCGGTATTAATCTAAAATGTACATATAGATCTATGACACCCAACCAAAAGAATATACGATTAATAAACACACAAAAGAAAACTAAAAAGTAAACATATATGCCTATATTTGCATATAAGTGTACATATATATCATATCTAAATACAATATTCCTCTTGGGATGCATCTATATATTATGAAGGTTACAGTCAACACTCAATTCATATGTACTTGATTCACATATTTCTCTTTCTCTCCCTATTTCTCTAAAACGTCTAGCAAATGAGTTTGCAGCGTTCTTCCTTCATTTTCTTTCTTTTTTTCTTCTTCCTATCTTCTCATGTCTCTTCACAAGCCTGCCAAAAAACATGCGGCCAAATATCCATCAAATACCCACTCGGAACCGGGTCGGGTTGCGGTGACCCACGTTTTACACGTTACATCTCGTGCGATCCGGAACAACAGACTTTGACGCTCACCACACACACAGGCTGTTACCCTATCACTTCCGTCGACTACGCCAAGCAACTGATCTACGTCACCGACCCGTCCATGTCCACGTGTGCATGTACCCGACCCAGCAATGGATTCGGGTTGGATTGGGACGCTCCGTTTTCTTTCCAGGACGACACCGTTTTCACTCTCCTTGACTGTTCTGTTGACGAATCCCCTGTTTTCACACCGTTAAGTAACGCTACCGGACGTGTCTCCCTCTGTGACCGTCAAAGCTCCTCCATTTGCACTTTCTTGTACTCCAATTGCAGGTAACCAAAAGTTGCCTTTTTAACTGACTAAACCGGATTACTGTTCCAAGCTTTTGAGTAGCATCCATCTCTAAAGCCGGTTTGTTACTTGTTATAGAGCGATAAGTCTGATAAACCTCCAAGTGTCAACGTGCTGCGTCTACGTGCCTCTAGACCTCGGACCATCGTTTGAAATGGATCTGAAGAAACTCAAGTGCTCGTCTTACTCCGGTTTCTACAATCTCGGTCCGGTCCAAGAATCACACCCGGAGAATTGGAACTACGGAATCGCACTCAAGTACAAGTTCAACGTCTTCGATGAGTACCCTGTCGTCTGCGGTGGCTGCGAGCGTAGTAACGGTGCTTGTGGCTACAACACTCAGACTAGCTCCTTCGTTTGCAACTGTCCCGGTGGGATCAACACGACGTCGGATTGCTTCTTCCTTTATAACTCCGGTTCTGTTCTTCTTCCTTGGTTCTCAAGTAAGCACCACTTTCATACTCTTGTAGTCTTATATTCAATTTATTCTGGACTACACTATTTCACAGATTAGCTATAATTCGCCATTCTCAGTCAAATTTCGTTTCATACCAAAAACTTTTGTAAAAAAACCTTGTGTTTAACGACTTGTGTTGGGAATCGAAAATACTTAATTTTTTCAATAAATTTTGAATAATTTTTTATTGTATAAATCTTGAATATTAAGCTAAAGAATTGCCTTATATAATTCTCTTTAAATTAGCAGGAGAATGGGTGATGCACCCTTTGTCATGGGTTGTTTTTTGGATAGTGATGAGCCTGCTTTAAAGGAGTTTAAGGTTCTCTCGCGGTAGCCAATTCAATCGAGGAGCATCAAAGGATGGAGTGGTTCGAAGAGAAAGCTTAATAGATAGAATCTTTGCTTCTCCTTTCTATAACTCTGTGATATCATCATGCTATAAGATTCTCTATTGGTTCTCTCTTTACCATAAGTCCATTTATCTTATTTGCTTTTTCTCCGCTTTCCAGCATGTAAGGAATCAACTTACTATAGTGCTAAACACTTGCAAAGAATGGTATATTTTTCAACTCGCGCAGAGGTTAATACTTTTTGTTTTAACGCTGAAGATACTAGCTTATATATATTGACACTGTGAAAAAAATGAAACAAATCACCATTAGGTGACTACAATCCAAAGTCCGAATCTTACTCTTGAAGATCTGCAATTAATTAGTCCGAATCTTAAAAAATGAAATGATGCACATATGATTAAAAACCAGAATATCATCAAACGATGAATGGAAAGGTAAACACTTACTGTAGAATCATGAAAAAATCTTGAAACCAATCTTGAAGATCTCTAATTAATTAGGGCTACAATATTTCCAACAAAAGTTTGGGAAACTATTAATAAGTGATTGACAAGTTTCGAGTGAGCTTTAATGCGTACCAACAAGTACTAACTTAGTTGACCAGTATTTTATTTGATGTTAGAGCTTTTGAACTATACGAACAATATCAGAGCTAGCTTTTACTATTTTTGTATCTTTTACTCGTTTCCAACAAACTGATTAACACAGTAATTTGAATCAACAAACCCTAAATCCCTAAAGCCTAAAACATAGCTGACGTTTTTTTTTTCTTTGTTAGAAGGTTTTCATTAATTTCAATTTTTTCTTCTTTGTTAATTAGCGATATTATGCAAAGTATCTTTCTTTAGTAGTTAAGAGTTAAGACTGCATAAAAGAAGGATCCAGTAATACTGTTATTATTATTTTTATAAAATCTCTTAGATATTATATTTTAGGGTTCCCACAGAAGATTTTTTTTGTTTGCATCTCGTTCTGGAACAAAAATGTTCTGGTAAAGCTGGCGAGAAATGGAGCATCTGGTACTGCAACTCAAGCCTCCTCTCCATTCGCCACCAGCACAACCGTTGGAGTTTCTTCGTCACCAGCATTTGGGAATCTCACTCTGCCCGTTGGAACATTTCTAGCATCTTCACCTTTTGCTGGCAAGTACCTTCTATGTATTCCATTGCCTGGTTTGTTAATTTACTCATTGATTTTTTGGATATGTTATATCTCGAGGAGGATCTCTTTACATACTGTATTATATATTACCTCATTGCCTTGTTTTTGATCTTCTCGAGCATTTAATTGCTCTGTTTGTTTCAGTGCACCGTATCCAAGTCTTGTGTATGTAAAATGATTGTCACTACCAGAACTCAACTTGTTTAATTCTTTCGTCCTCACTCCTCACGATCTGGTTTTGGTCAGAAACTTTCATTTGGGAACAGCACTTTAGGTTCATCTACACCTTTTGGTGCCACCAGCAATATTGCCTTGGGTGCTACAAGACTTTTGAACAGCAGTGCAGGTTCTGAGCAGAAGGCGAAGAGGCAGAGGTAGAAAGATAAAATCTTGGAGATGCTATCTTCTCATCCTGCAGAGACCTTAGATATGAATTTGATTATGAAGGATTACAAGAAGAAGCGCATCACCAAGGCTGATCTCTGCAGCTGGGCAAAGGATTTTTACATGGACGGCAAGCCTCAAGGCCCTCAATACGCCCTCAAGGTATAGAGAAATCAATGGAATGTTTTTTTTTTTTGGTTGACATCTATTGAAATCAAGCTTCCATATGATTTATGAAATTTTTTTTTCTAGATCCTTGAATGGATGGATCAAAAGGAGATGAAGTTTTCTGCCTCCCAGCTTGAACTTTATATGGATGTCCTCTGTAAGATCAAAGGCGTTGAAGCTGGTACAAACTGCTTCCAGAGATTGAAGCCAGACTTTGATCAGAACAACACCCGTGCCAGGAATAATTCGCCTGCTTACTGGATCCTCATCACTTGGATGGAAAGAGAGATGGTTGAAGCTTCTAGGCCTAAGACAAGATCACCTATCTTTATTTGCACTAGAGAGGAGACGGGTGAGTTTTATACCAATTAGTTGACCACTTTTTTTTTCAGATAACAACAATTATTTGAACTCTTGTTTTATACTTTCGTCTTTCAGGATCTTCAACTTTATGTGGGTACCCTTTGTAAGGTTAAAGGGTTTGAGTCTGGTAGAGCCTATTTCGAGAAAGTAGAGCCAGACTTCGATGAGAACAACACTACTGCCAAGAATGTGCCTACTATCAGAGCCACACGGTTCTTTGGGATTATATTTTTGATGCTTTCATATCTCTACTCCATCTTTGCTTGCTTCTCTTAGTTTCTAGTCGAAAACATTTTCATGTTTTGCTCTGCTCAATAAACATTTTTATAACCACACAAGACATGTAAAAGTAGTCCAATATAAGAGCATAGTGTTACTGAATTGGGTGGGCCCAACCAGTTAATGGGCAAGGACGTGCGGAGGCGATAAGTGAGTGAGTGAGTCCCACGCGCCAACAGAGTCAAAAGGGACCCAATTTTGCCGCCTTCTCCTTCGCAAATCGCAACGCAAAAAGATTTTTCAATCCTAAAAAATCAAAAAACATCATTCATCCTCCTCTCTATCTCTCTCTTCCATCATCGGAAGTTTTTTTTTTTCGCTGGGTCGCAAAAATGGAAGCAACAAGAGCAAGACCATCATCAATGTCGTCGAGCATCGGCAATTCCACAGAACTCGGAGTCGGAGGGAATCTGACACTATCTGATCGTCTTAAGGTTTTCAAGGGCTCCACTTTCGATCCCGAAGCTTACGTCACCTCCAAATGCCAGCACATGAACGAAAAGGTTTTCCTCTCTCAGATTCCATGTAATGATCAATTCAAGGATCGTCGTCGTACATTGTTGGTTTTTTGTCATGTATACAAAATTAAGATCGCATTGATCGCCCAGATTAGGTATTGTAACTCACTTGCTGAGAAGAGATTTTCATCTATTTGCGTTTTGTGTCTCTGATGCTAAATCAGAGTTTTAAATTTCGCTCTGATTTTGCTTAAAATTTACCACATTGCTCTGTTTCTCTCTAAATCAGTGGTTAAGCTTAGCTCTCCACGTATTTGTAAAAATGGCAGAATGATGAGAGATAGTGTGTTTTGCTTACAGGAGACGAGGCATTTGACTTCTTACCTCGTTGAATTGAAGAAGGCTTCAGCGGAAGAGATGCGTAAGAGCGTCTACGCAAACTATGCCGCCTTTATCAAGTCTGTAAACTCTTCTTCTATCATTTGGTTCGCTCGCAATTAGACGCGTTTTTAGTTTCTTATCAGGTTCCAAAGTTCTTGATTTTTCAGGACGTCTAAGGAGATATCAGCTCTTGAAGGACAGCTTCTCTCCATGAGAAACCTCCTCTCTGCTCAAGCAGCTCTTGTCCACGGCTTAGCTGATGGCGTTCACATTAGCTCGTTATGCGCTGACGACGCCGATGAGTTAAGAGACGAAGACCTATACGATATGGAGAACAAACAGCTCTCAAAGATAGAGACT
The DNA here is from genome assembly GCA_902728155.2 of Microthlaspi erraticum. Classification (NCBI taxonomy): domain Eukaryota; kingdom Viridiplantae; phylum Streptophyta; class Magnoliopsida; order Brassicales; family Brassicaceae; genus Microthlaspi; species Microthlaspi erraticum. Next base: position 652,457 of record CACVBM020000555.1, read on the forward strand.
TGGGTTGTTGAGTTCTTTGACAGGCTTGAAGTTCTCTTAGCTGAGAAGAGAGTTGAGGAATCCATGGCTGCGTTAGAAGAAGGTCGTCGAGTGGCCATGGAAGCACAAGAGAAACGCACGCTCAGCTCCAACACTCTTCTCTCTCTCAACAATGAAATCAAAGCAAAGAGGCAGGAGCTGGCTGACCAATTGGCGGAAGCTATAAGCCAGCCTTCTACAAGAGCAGGCGAGCTTAGATCAGCGGTCTTGGCTCTCAAGAAACTCGGAGACGGCTCTCGAGCACACACACTGCTTCTCAGGTCTTACGAGAGGAGGCTACAAGCCAACATCCAGAGCCTGAGATCTTCCAACACTTCCTACGGAGTAGCATTCGCTGCTGCTCTCTCTCAGCTTTTCTTCTCGACGATTGCTCAAGCGGCAAGCGACTCTCAAGCAGTTGTTGGCGAGGATCCGGCTTATTCATCGGAGCTTGTGACGTGGGCGGTTAAACAAGCAGAGTCTTTTGCTCTTTTACTGAAAAGACACACTTTGGCTTCATCTGCTGCTGCGGGAAGCTTGAGAGTAACCGCAGAGTGCATCCAACTCTGTGCTTCCCACTGCTCTTCGTTGGAGTCTCGAGGTTTAGCTCTTTCCCCTATCTTATTGAAACACTTTAGGCCTGGCGTCGAACAAGCACTGACTGGAAATCTCAAGAGAATTGAGCAAAGCAGCGCCGCTTTAGCTGCTTCGGATGATTGGTCTCTCTCTTATACACCTACAGGAACACGAGCCTCGTCGACTACTCCCATTGCACCGCATCTTAAGCTCTCTATAAGCGCTCAAAGATTCAACTCCATGGTTCAGGTAATCAACTTCTTCATCTTTCTTCTTGCTCTTGGATAATAAGTATGATATATTTTTCTGTGGATTTAGGAATTTCTGGAGGATGCTGGACCGCTCGACGAAGCATTACAGTTAGACGGGATTGCATTAGACGGTGTCTTGCAAGTTTTTAACGCATACGTCGATCTCTTAATCAACGCATTGCCTGGTTCAGCTGAGAACGAAGAGAATCCGGTTCATAGAATAGTTAAAGTAGCTGAAACTGAGTCTCAGCAAACGGCTCTGTTAGTGAATGCACTTCTTTTAGCAGACGAGCTAATCCCGCGTTCTGCTTCAAGGATTTTGCCACATGGGACGAACCAGTCCACTCCAAGAAGAGGTTCCTCGGATAGACAGAACCGACCAGAGCAAAGAGAATGGAAGAAAAAGCTTCAAAGATCCGTTGATCGGTTAAGAGATAGCTTCTGTAGACAACATGCTCTCGAACTCATCTTCACTGAAGAAGGAGAAGTTCGTCTCAGCTCTGAGATTTATATCCTCATGGACGAAACTACTGAAGAGCCTGAATGGTTTCCTTCCCCGATTTTTCAGGTTAAGAAACATCTTCTAGAAATGAAACAGAGAATTGAGATATATAAACGGAATTGCTCTGTTTTTCTTTTCAGGAACTGTTTGCGAAGCTGACAAGAATAGCGACGATTGCGAGCGATTTGTTTGTTGGAAGAGAGAGATTCGCGACGATACTGCTGATGAGACTGACGGAGACGGTGATTCTTTGGATCTCTGATGATCAGAGTTTCTGGGAAGAGATGGAGACGGGAGCTAAACCGTTGGGTCCGCTTGGTCTTCAACAGTTTTATCTAGACATGGAGTTTGTGATGATCTTTGCCTCACAAGGAAGGTACTTGTCAAGAAACCTTCATCAAGTGATCAAGGACATTATAGCTCGAGCCATTGAAGCAGTTACAGCCACTGGACTCGATCCTTACAGGTACGTTTCCACATAAACATGTATGATGAATGGTCGATGATGATCATCATCATTGATGAGTTACGGATGATGGTGAAACAGGACGTTGCCGGAGGAAGAGTGGTTTGCCGAAGTGGCTCAGATAGCGATAAAGATGTTGACCGGAAATGGCAATTTCGGTGGCCACGGAGAGCGTGACGTCACTAGCCCATCTGCTTCCTCTGCTAAATCTTACACTAGTAATTAACCAATCTAATAATTCAACAATTAATTAACTTTGGTGACGTAGAATTATGCTTTCTATTGTCCAACAATTAATTAAGCTTTCTACGTGACAATGGTCCTCCAAATGTTATGCTTTCTACCTACATACGTTCATATAAAACATTCAAACAAATGTTATCAAAAACCAAAAAAAAAAAGTTTCACAATAATGTATAAGAAAACAAATTGTTTCACATATAGGAAGAGATGCCAATACACAAACCCAACCAATAAAAAGGAGGAGAAACTTTTTAATGTTAACTGTAAGAAAGAAAGAAAAAGAAAGGTATAGAAAGTAAGAAACACAACAAATGGAATAGGGCACTATTTCCTACAGCACAATCCCAACAAGCCCTACACAAAACAGAGCAATTCCAAATATTTTAACATTTCAACACTGAGATGAGATACTAAACTTGATCGTCGTCTTCATCGCCGAGCTTATAGCAACTAAAATGCTCGACCCGAAACTTCCACTCGCCTTTCACAGGATCAAACGACACAAACTCAGCTCCTTGTGCCTCAGCTTTCCGTTTAAGCATCATCTTATACTTCTCCACTCTCTCGCCTACATTAAACTGTATTCCTGTCTTCTTATCAACACATCTTATGTTCAGCAACGTTACCTCTGCCGGTTTATTCAAACCTTGCCCAACCGCCGGTTTCTTGCTCTCGTCCATGTATACAATCACTTCCCGGTTATTGAACTGAACCAGAGATTCCAATTCTAGCCTACGAACATCCGTCTCTCCCAAGAACTTTATGCTCCCATAACCATGCCGTCCCACCATAAAGTCTCTAACCCGCCTGCAATAACCAGGATCCGCTCTTTCCTTAGCCGCTAGTTCCTGGATTCGTGGCTCAGTGAAATAGTCGGGATTGCGCAGCTTTGGCATTAGCGCCTCGATATCTGCACCATGCTCGTAAACAATAGCGGCTTCTCCGGCTCTGTGTCCGCCTAGTGTTCTGTAGGGACGGTCTTTCTCCCCACCGTTATCTGTGCGTGTTGTGCCGTTGCCGTTTGATTTCTGATTTGCATTGACTGATTGATGAGTTCTTTCTCCAGTAGAACCAAGTTCTCCGTTTCCATTTTCTGTGAATATTGACCCTCAGGTCAGTCAAGAGTATGGCCCAAACAATAGCAAAACGTAATGAAATTTTTATTTAAATATGCATATTTTATAAACTCACTGTCATGGTTTGCTGCATCAGTAGCTATGTCTGGACTCTTACCTGAAATTCACGGGTAATGTTGTCAAAAAGGGCCAGGATAACATTGAACTCGGTACCTTTCTTTTCAAACTTGAGGGTTTTATTTTTCGAGTACTACTTCCCCTCAAGTTTCCAAGAAACAAGAAAGCATGCTCTTATGAGAATGCAAAAGAGTAGGTATTAAGATCCAACTCCAACTGAGTTTAAGATTTGAATGCTGCCATCTCTATCTTGAATAACTTGAAGCAGAGTCTTAAAAGCTTTATCTCTATTGGAAACTTAAAGCAAGTCTCCAAGCTATGCAATAAGCAAAGAAATGGAGAAAAGGAAGCTTACCATTGTCATGTAATGGAGCAGTCGGGCGGTCCTTTGGAAGAGTTGATTTGTCCCTGGAAGACCACTGTTGAACTGGGCGTATGACCAAAGCTCTAGGATTCTCCCTTGGAATGAAAAGAGCATCCGCCTTTGGTGTACTCGAGGTCTCCTCCTCGTCGTCAGTGAAAAATGGAACCTGTAAAGACAATTATAAGATTTACACATGTAAAAGGAACCTCAGCAACAAAAGGTAAGATTGGGTAAAATATTCTGTGAGCTAAAATTCACAAGACAGAAGCGTGCCTTTGGACCATTGTCGCCAGGACGGTACTTTCTTGCTGGCAACCTGACCCGCCTTTGTAAAAGGTGTCGAGAAGTCAGGAGAGACGATATTCTTACAGGAGCAGGTTTGTCAACCACCTGACAGGAAACAGAAACAGTAAGAACAAAGAGGAAAATGGATGAAATGAACAATGAGGAATTGAAAAGAGAAATTTTGAGGTATGAAGATGAAATTGTGCAGAGAAAGAACAAAACTATTACAGTGAAGCTAAGTAAGCATGCGATGACAAGAATTAGTTTAGAAAATTATATTATCAAAACAGCTATATGTAGACTACTAGACTATATGGTTATATTCAGGGAAGAGTTAAGAAGAAAATGCACAGAAGAAAGAGTAGGCTTACAGGCATGCTGGAGATTCCATATTGAATCGAAGGTGAATTTCCACTTTGATTTATTGAGATCTGAGGCATAGCAGGAAGTGTTCCAAATGGATTTGTAACAGCAACCGGTTGCAAAACAACAGAGCTCGGCGGAGCAGGCCTGTCAAAACAAGAGAAAAATACATGAAAAATGAAGCTCCAATAGCAGAGATTCCACAAAAGGAACTAATTGTAGTAAAAACAGAAATCCTGCAAGCACTGATGTCTAAGAGACCATACGTTTGCCCGAAATTGCCTTGACCAAAAAATCCCAGTCCACCAGCATTTCCAGTTGCATTAGCTTAAGACCATGAAATACAAGAGTTAGCATCTAGAAATAAGATGATAACGTCATTGACTTGGTCGACCGACGTACCTGCTTGCGTTTGACCAAAGTTGTTGAAACCAAAACCATTTGATGCTTGACCTGGCTGAGCTGATTGAAAAGATGACATACCAGCAGGCTACAGAAATAATCCAAAATTAGATCAGAAAGGAACTGCGGGTGCAGGTGTTAATCAGAGAAGCAAAAGAACTAGTAACTGTAAAGAGAACAGGCATCACCAAAGGAAATGAAAAAAAATAACCAAGTGCTTGGACTTGATAATGAGTATGAAAAAAATCACCATTGTTTGTCCAAACGGAGAGCTGCTAGACGTAGTTAATGTAGAAGAACTTGAAAACATGTTGCCAAATCCAGTGGAAGGTTTATTGAACATGTTAGTTTGGCCAAATGCAGGAGCACTACTCTGTCCAAACTGTCCAAAAGCAGAACCAGTCTGTCCAAATGCAGAATTAGTCTGTCCGAACGCAGAACCAGTCTGTCCGAATGCAGAACCAGTCTGCCCGGTCGAGGGGTTTGAGCTGAACAGATTAGATGACTGAGTGTTGCCAAATGCTTGAGTTGCCCCCTGACCAGGAGCTGAACCAAATATTGATGAAGAAGAGCCAAATCCAGGATTGCTTGATGAACCAAATAACGGTGACGAGGTCGTTGTTCCAAAAGCAGAGGATGATCCAAAAACGGAGGTGGCGGTTGACGAAGTTGACCCAAAAAGATTGGATGAAGATGTTACACCAAAGGGCGAGGAACCAAAATTTGAGGTAGGCGCTCCAAAGCCCGAACTAGCAATTGTTGGGGTTTGAGGGGCAAAAGGGTTGGTAGATGTGGCGCTCGAAAAAGGGTTTGTTGGATTTGCTGTTGTCTGACCAAACGCCGGTGATGGAGAAAAAGGATTTGGCTGAGCATTTGATACACCAAATCCGGCATTTCCAGGAGACTGGCCAGCAGGATTTGGTCCACCTAAAAATGGAAGATGTAGAGAATCCATATTTGTTAAACAAAGTACAGGAATGTAAAGTTAATTTAACATTTTACCCCCCCCAAAAAAAAAAAAAAAAAAAAAAAAGAATGTAGAGTTAAGAAGATGTCTTGCAAGATTTGTTTGATCAAGTGTACCTTTATCTCCTCGCTGGTAGTCTTCCCACCTCAGCTCCTCATGGCTTTTATCTTTGTATGCCGGCATGGCAGAAATAGATTCCAACTTTCCAGCAGGCTGAGTACCGCTGCCTGTGTCTGCCTCAACTGTTGGTGCATAAGGCACAGCTCGACTGCCCCCTTGTTGTTGTTGGCCCCCGAAAGGTGATTGACCAAAACCAGAACCTCCAAATGTTGGGGTTGAAGCCTGCGCACCTGCAATACAAAGCATGCAAACATATTTCGTCACCCTTCGTTCAAATGACTAACACAACAAGTAGTTGGGATGTTCTGAAGGGCGAACCTTGGGCTCCAAAGGGAGATGGTGTAGAGCCAAATGCGCTGCTGCCAAACGCTGATGTGGACTGGCCAAACGCTGGGGAGGAGCCAAAACTGAAGGATGAGGTATTTGATGCACCAAAGGCAGGAGTGCTGGATGCACCAAAGGCAGGAGTGCTGGATGCACCAAAGGCAGGACTACTGGATGCACCAAAGGCAGGAGCAGCGGATGCACCAAAAGCAGGAGTAGCTGATGCACCAAAAGCAGGGGTGCTTGAAGCTCCAAAAGCACCTCCAGAACCAAAACCAGTGTTGCCAAACGTGGTGCCAGTGCTACCAAATGCTGGAGTCGGTGACATGCCAAACGCAGGTGTGCTTGAGACGCCAAAGGAAGGTTGGTTTGTGGCGCCGAAGGCAGGCGTGCTTGTGGCACCAAAGGAAGGTGTGCTTGATGCACCAAACGAGGGTGTACTTGTAGCGCCGAACGCAGGTGTGCTTGATGCACCGAAGGCAGGCGTGCTCGTGGCACCAAAAGGTGTGGATGAGCCAAAGGTGCTGTTTCCAAATGCAGGTTGTGATTGCTGCGTTGCGCTTCCAAAAGGATTCGACTGAGGCGTTGAAAATCCCAAAGGTTTCTGCCCAAAACCAGAAGACCCTGAAAGAGGAACAAATAAATTAGCTTAGTTTCAAAGAAATGTAAAACAGTAAAATGCAAAAGATCACCTCCTCAGGTATCCATATAATCATGATGTTAAAGACAGAAAAATATATTCATATCCAGGAAAATCGATGAGGCAATTGACAAACCATGCAATGGAATACATTACAAGGTACTTACCACCAAAAGGTGAAGCCGCTGGAGATGCTCCAAAGGCAGGAGTGGAACTCCCAAATGCTGGTGATGAAGAAGCTCCAAAAGTTGTGTTGGAGGCGAATGGAGAGGAAGCTTGAGGTGCACCAAACACACCGGTTGAAGTGCTTCCAAATATTGAACTCCCAGTCTGTGCAGCAAAAGGTGCAGAGGTGCCAAAGGGTGTTGCTGGAGCAAAGGGATTGTTACTACTTGTGTTGCTGGTCTGACCAAACAAAGATTGGGACCCAAATGGGCTGCTACCACCAGATGACTGTCCAAAAGCTACAATAACAATATTTCAGAAGGTCAGTTTTCGTTTAACGTATCACAAAAACAAATAAACAGCATAAAGCTGTAAATACAATAACGAAATAGAATGCTACCGAAACCAACAAGTATAAGATAAGATCACATACGATTATTAGATGAGCCAAACATCTTCCTCTGTAGTTTCACAACGCAGGGCTCAGCCAAATGGAATTATATCTTGTAGCTGGTAAAAGGAAAAGAAGAAGAAAAATATGTTAGGAAAAGAGTTCACAAAGACCCCAAAGGACCAAGTTAAACATCACACAAATCAGCTGCGGAACAAGAAAATTCATAATTAGCTGAGAGATGAAGAACCTCTGAACGACAACGAACATCTAAAAACCATTGAACAAAGCAACATCACAAATAGAAGAAATCAGCAGCACAGAGATTGACGATGCGGATTGAAATAGAGACGAATCGACTAATTGAGAAACAAAATTGAGCAAAGAAGGAGCAATACAGCAATGAAAACCAAACAGGAAGCAAATCGAAATGTGACTTGGAGAAGGAACGAAGAGTACCTTTGAATTCGATGTAAGAGAGACGAACGAGGTCACACGTTCTTCGATCAGACCAATATGCCTCAGAGATATCAAAGGACTCTTCGAGAAATTAGGGTTCAGGCCTTGAAATCGACGAAAAGGGAGAGAAACGAATAGTTTCGGCGTCGGATCAAATTTGGAGCTAAAGGATTAGGGGGAAACGGAGCCTGAAGACGAAGAGCTCGATCTGAAAATCGACGAACTATGCAAGCAATCTCGCAGGAATCGAAAGCACGACAGTTGCAACTTTCCAGAGCGATGAGACGACAGCCGAAGATTTGGCCTATGTATGTAATTTTGTTGGTATGAGAGGACTTCTCTACCTGCCTGCTTTCGACTCTAATTTCTAAATAGTTTAGGCAACACGATAAAACGCATTTATTTTTAATATCCTTTATTTTTGCTAGTCAATGTAAGTACTGTAATTGATAGTCATGTACATTTTGGTGTTTTTGAGATGTGAATTGGCTGAGAACAAAACAAGAATGAAAAACTAGATATATTACCCCAAGTATTCATCTATTACAATGAGACGGGAAATAACCAGATAGGACGGGAACTGGCGGGAACATAACGAGAATATAACACTAGATATGCTACAAAAGTATTCCCCTATTACAATAGGACAGGAAAATAACGGAAATAAGATATGACAGAAATTGGTGGGAACATAACGAGAATAACTATATATAATATCAAAATATTTTCTTATTATATGGGACGGAAAATAACGGAAATGAGAAAATATGAAGAATTTTTGAAAGATATTGGATCCTATACCGTTCTTGAATCCTTCATTTACTCATTCAAATAAAAGAAAATTTTCCGAAAAAAAATTACTTCTTATTTCCAAATAGGTAAAGGTGAAAACAGAATTCCCATCCGAAATGCATTAGAAATGCAAAGGCTAATACATTCTCAATGTTTCTTTGTGCTTCAATAGAACTTGAAATTGGATCCTATGTCCTCAGTGAGCTTCAACAGAACTTGAAATTAGATCTTATGTCCTCAATGAATATAAATTATTTTATAATATGTTTACCATCATTTTTTAGTGAAGATATCATTTTATTCTAATTGTCTGATAAGAAATTATACACGAATCAATACACAACATTATCATGTTCCATGGTTACAAAACTCGTTGATAAGGTTGTCTAAATTCTTCCAAGACGAGCCAATACCTTCCTCCAAAGCCTTCTTCGCCATCTTACCATAAGCTTCCACATTCTTCCTCAGCTCTTTCCCTTTCTCTCCCTCCATCAACACCTTCACTTTCTTTACAATCTCATCTCTCCTCACAATCCCATCACTCGCCGTCGCCACAACTCTCTCCGCCACTCTCAACTCTTCCACCACCAAAATGGCATTCAACGGTTGCTCCGCCGCTACCGGAAACGCCAAGATTGGAACCTTCGAGCAAATGCTCTCCATCAGAGAATTCCAACCACAATGGCTTAAGAACCCTTTAACACTCTCGTGATCCAATATCTTCCTCTGATCAACCCATTCGTCCCTCACCACCATTCCTCTCTCTCCTACCCTCTCTTCGAACCCTTTCACTATTCCATTTCCTTTCACCACCCACAGAAAGTTTACTTTTGATTCTTCCAACCCTAACGCAATCTCCTCTAGCTGTTCTCTCGAGATCTCAGCTTGTGACCCGAAAGCCACGTAGAGAACACAGCTTCCTCTGTCTTGCTTTTCATCTAGCCATTTCATCCAAACAGATTTCACCTTCTCTTCTACTCCATCCTCCAAGCTGACAGAAAACAAAGATGTATGCGAATAATCATTTTTTTCTGTATTCTTTCTCGTACTATCATAATCAAATACAGAATTAACTTACGAGTTACTTGCAAAACAAAGCGGTCCAAGTGTCCAGGGCTTGAGCTCGCGTTTACGTTTGTAGTAATCTATAAACACGGGCTCGATGTCGTCGAACGTGTTGAACACGATACCTTGACTCTGATTCATAGCTGTGACTTGATCTAGGATAAGGTTAAATCCAGGATCTGTGGTGGATTTCGGATCAATCATGTCTTTAACGAAATCGCATCTTCTAACCTTAATCCACGGGAACTCCGGCACAGAGACCGGCTCTGTCTCGGACTTAACCTTAGATTTAGATAGAAGCTGGTTCTGAAAAACACTGTCCAATATAGATGTGGAAGCGCAATTCATACCAAAGAAAACAAGCCGAGGAAACCCTAGCTTTTGAGCTGACTCTAGCGTCCACCACAAGAAACCGTCTGAGACCATGAAGCTGACGCGTGGAAGTGACATGAGCTCTCGCTCGAAGTCGGACTGCATTAACTTGGTGGCTCTTGTGAAAGGAACGAAGAGGGAGGACATAGGCAGTTTGTCGGTGCACTCGACGCCGGGTGGAATCTCCTTGACGTTCTTGGGGAAAGGAATGTCAATGATGGTCGCTTTGGTGCCTGCGAGTGAGGCGGCGACGAAAGGACGGTTTAAAGGAGTGGTAAAGAGAGTGACGGAGATGTCGCCGCCGGCGAAGGAGTGGGAAAGGAGGAGACGGGCTAGTTGGAGCATAGGAATCATGTGCCCTTTGGACATGTACGGGAACAAAACCACGTGAACTTTTTCTAACTCCATTCAGAACTGAGATCTGTGTGTGCAGTGTGCTCATGTCCATTGAGATGTGAGTATATGTAGGCCTCTCTGTTTCTTATCTTTTAATAAAGACTTCATGTCTCATGGCTGTTGAGTGTTGACCAACAAGAAAAAAACAGAAGTTGAAGACTGCATGTCTAATTGAGATCTGTGCCTAGTGCCTAGATTCTCTCTGCATGAGCAGAAACAAAATGCATGTGACCAGATTACTTATATGCAGACACGTTTGCAAAACCAGCATCTTCCTCTAATTTAACTTGCAATTTCGAAATTACTGGAGCAATTTTAACAAATATAATAAATCCATCTTTGACTTCCATTGCAATCGATTCTCAAAGGTAAAAATATAAAATTAAGAGTCACGTTTAAGTATAGGATAATACTTTGGATTCAAGATTCGAAAATTTTATATATTCACTTGAAAATCATCACCCTTTTTTTATGTATTGTTTGGGTTCTAAAGGGATGCTTTTAGATTTGTGTTTCTCTTTTTAAGGAAAACAAAGAAGTAAGAAGAAGAAAAATGGTGTTAGTCATTGGAGCTCTTGAGTTAATTGATGATAATTCATGAAATCAATCCCATTTAGCCTGACGCAACACAGAATATTCTCCGGTAGCTCCTCTGGTTTGTTCCCCTGTTCATACACATACAAAAACCTCAACATAAGCAAATATAATCCCATAAGACTTTTTCCATCCTAAAAAATAATGCTTGTTATAAAAACTTACCTGAATTGTGAGGCCAACATCAAGAACACAAATCTTGAGTCTGTCTATGAATGTTTCAAAACCTTTCCGGGATATATAACCGAATCTATGCATATCAATATCAATCTCAAAGTAATTTTCTCCCTACAAAGAGTACAAAAATGCTCCAAGCCGGTTAGTCACTAAGCATATTCATAATCAATAAGAATCATTTATAGAGCTTAGTCTCACCGAGTAGAATTCATGCTGCGGACGCGAAAGAACAGGTTTCTCATTGTAAGTCTGCATCAGCTTCTTCTCTGGAACACTCAAATGAAGATCATCCACGTTTGCAACACGTCCCAATATCTTAAGCCGTTCTCTAAAAGCCGCTGTTGAATCCATTGGGAAGCCTTTCACTTTCTCAACCTCATCATCTATTAATCTCTGCACCAACAAACCAAAAAGCAAACATGGACTCAACACAAAGATCATTAAACAGCTCTATAAAACCGAATCGAGCTTTCAATTACCCGAATGCTTTCTTGAAAATGGAGAGGAAGCTCCTTTGAATAATTCTCCGAAAGCTTGAAGTAGAGAACAATATTCATTCCTTCTCCATCAGATTCCCCTTGAAAGATTGCAGTCGGATACAACGGAATCTGTTCCAAACCGTAAATCATGAGAACCGATCACAGCAAGAACGGCTATAAGCAGAACAACTAGATCATACCTGAACATTGACAACAAGAATAGCTGGGAGATTGGTGGATGGAGCAGTAACTGGAAGCTTGACATATTGTGCGACATGGTGTATCTTATGTTCCGACAAGAACACATCGACACCAAAAGGATTATACGCAGCATGGCTAGGAGCCAACTCTTTCTTCTTATCCCTTTACCAAAGACCAAAACACAGCTTCTTGTCAAGATTGTTTAAAATCAGTAATCATAGTATGGTCTCAGTCCAATGGTTTTACCTGAGATAAGTTTTGCCACGAACACGGAAGCTGTTCGGTTCGATAGTTGTCCAGCAATCGAGCATTTTCTTGTCGATTGGAACGAACGGAACCTGAGAGCCAGCTACCGGTCTCTTCAACACCAGTTTAGAAGAGACTGAAGACAAAAAAGTGAGTTCTTGATTTGAGATCAGCCTCTGGTAATGAAATGAATCAAAGTGTGGTTTATTATAGATACTTACACAAGGCCCCTGAGGCATGACCTTCTCTCCATTTATAAGAAGAGAGTCTAAGAGACGCTTTCTTCCTCGAACTGGGAGGGCTTGCGCTAAGAGACCTTCTCTTGTCAACAGAAGGAACAACACTTATTGGATTCAGACAAGGCAAGCAGTTACTCGGCAAGATCCTGCAGTTTTCCGAGAGTCCTTCGTCCGCAGATGAGTCTATGGTGTCAGGCTGCTTTGCTGTGTCATTTAAGTCACCGTCGGATTTCGATTGCGACATGGCTTCGTTTGAGTTTGAATCAGAGTCTCGCGTTGTTGATGTGGTTGAAGTACTGGAGCTGCCTGATACACCCTCACCTCCGTTTAATGACGATGTATCTGAAAATGAAAAACCGAAAAAGCGAAAAACGAAGATCGTTGGAAAAAGAGTCAAAGAGGAAATGCATTTGCTCCTGAGCTAACGAATTTGGTAAAGAATATGTTTTTACCTTCGTTGACACTGTGAAAATCATCATCGCAGTCTGTTTCAAATGCGGCATTGGACTCGAACCATGCTTCTTCACCATTTGCTGTTGAGAGAACATCACAATCGGATCAGATTTAGGTGAGAACAAACAGTTCTCTCTAACATAAATAAAATCAAAATCTCTTAAGTTTCATATGTACTAAAAACTCATTCAGAGGTAAAGCATCAATCAAATTTAGTGAATAATCTTCATTGAGAAAAGTTTGACTAGCTACAAAAGTCATTAAGAGATAAAAGAGAAAAAGTTTCACAATTTGATTAATAAAACAAAGATTTTAATTACAAACAGTGAAACAAATGTTAGCAGAGCTTTTAAGAACTCTGTAATCAGAATCTAATCCGGAAGATTCAGATGCTAGATCATACAATTAATGAAGCAATGGGGAAACCCAACAATCAATTCAATCGACCAATCGCAACAAAGCCTCAAACGAATCTACCAACCATTAAACACACTAAATCATGATCAAAAATCGAGCAATTCAATCGAATGCAGGGGAAAGGAAACTCGGAAACCCAGAAGAAACAGAGCTAACAGAGAAAAAAGGCAAAGAATTGAGACCTCGGAAACTGGGATTTGGGAAGTTACGAGGATGATCGAGATTGTCGAAAGATCCATCAGAAAAACGAGAAGAGGCGGCTCGCTTGCGTTGAAACTTTCGTCTTTTACGACTCTTCCTTCGCTTACTTGACCTCAGCTTCGCTCCTACACAGCTCTTTGGCGTCGACACGCAACCTCCCATCTCTCTCTCTCTGGCTCTCTCTCTATAGATTACGATTAGCTACAATCTTCATTCGAAGATCACAGGAGAATAAAAAAAAAAAACCCAGAAATAATCTGGGGAGCTGTGTTTCTCTCTCTGATCAATTTCTGCTAATAGAATCTGTCATCATCGAATCCACTATAAATGAAAAACCCACAAATTTAGAGGGGGAAAGGCACTTGGTCGAAGGGATTTTTGAGAAAGAGACAAATTTATTTGGTGAAGGAAAAGTTTTTTTTTCTTTCCTTACGGGAAGAACAAGAGAGAAAACAGAGCTAATATCAATTTATTATTGGCACACAATAAAAAATAAGATTTATAATTATTTTGTTTTTGTTGGATATTTTGTTTAGATTCGGAAAGTCAAATATAATTGGACAAAATATCAAAGGAGGAAGTAGTTAAAAAAGAGTTATCTCTTTAACGGCATCTTCTTCCAAGCGATTCTTGTAAATAGCCTATTTTTCTCTCTTTTATTTACAACCACTGAAGTTAACCGACTTCTTAACCGTTTCTGATTTAAGTCGGTAGGACTGGTCCGACCACAACCGTCATAAATTCCGATGATTTAATCCTTGTCATTAACATTAACTATCACTTAACAATGGAGCCAGAGCTGCAGTGTCACTCGCAGTCGGTTTGATTATACGATTGAATAAGATATGTTGTCATTCGGTTTTATATTAAGATATCATTCATACTTATCTTACCAACCAAGATTAGATAAAATCTCTCATTTGCTGAAATCTTACAATTTTTTATATTTTTTTGAAAAAATGGTAAGTTAGGTTCTGATGTGACTATCTTAACTTAGCAAAAGAAATTAGCCATGCAAGAGAACTGGGTCATGTCTGAGATACTTACGTGGCTACTTTTAAATGGTGGAGCTGCTAAGCGACTGTGTCTACGCGGATGGCAGGGCGCGTGGTGCTGTTTTGTTTTGTAAATCATATATTAGGAGATTTACAAAACAAAAAAAGAAAGAAGAAAATTAGATGTATACTAGTAATTAGGACTGTAATTCTTTCAGAAGATCAATAAACTGTGGAACCAATGTTTAAAATGCAATGCACAGACTCTTAAACCTTTTTAGGAAGGAGAAATACAATGCAACGAATCTGAACTTGTATGTAAAGAGAGAAATCTTGAATTTTGGATTACATAAAGTTCGAATTTCGGGTTATAATGGCAGGAAATTTACAAAAGGAGAAAAATGGTTGGTCCAACTTATTTCATTTGACTCTGACAATCATACAAGTTACGATCTCATCTTCATGGACCCTCACTCCATCTACATGTTTTTTTTTTCATATTTTTTCCAATATATGTTATACATGAAGGACAACTGGCAATATAAATTAATTACAAATATAACTTTTAAGAGTTTCCACCGTTTATTTCTTCATTTTTATAACAACCATACAAATGGTATGTAATCTACAGACAAGGTATGCCTAATGAAAGAAACATATATACATTTTTTTAATAAAAAAATCTTATGTCGACAATAGAAACATATTCTTTTTTATTTATACATTTTTTCTATCAAATATATTCGGTTGATTTCAACAATAATTCGCTATGTAATTGGATTGTTCTGTTGTGAAGATAAAAACAAAATAAAAGTAACAGTGGTGATGAATCTATGATGAAGAACAGCACACGTGTGGTTGTTGTTTGTTGGCAGAATCTCGTTGTCATTTCGATTTGTTCAGAACTGACGCCTTCATGTTCCACACACGCCTCGGACACTTCCACAGTCATTTCGATTATTTACGAAGAAACAAACAAAAATACAACCATAATTTATCAAAATTATATTTCCAAGGTTTCTTTTATATTTTCTTGCTTTATTTTCTTAGGTTAAATTTGCATTAAGTACTGGTGTTAAAATAATTGGCGTTACATAGTAGTTTATCTTTTGTCGTATATGTATAATGTGTTTGTAAACATAAATGCCAGTCTACACTAGAACACATTTTGCTATATAAATAAGTCACGAGCAAATAATGATGAGAAACGACATCGTGTCAGTCTCAAGCATTATAGAGACGAGGGGCCATTGTGAAGAGCTTTTTTCTAGCGTAGGGATTGTCAAATGTCACAAGTATCTACATTATATACTACATATTAGATCATTTGTGGTTATACCAAACACAATTACTTGTCACTCTTAACTGTACATTACTAAACAGTTAAACTTTTATTTTTGACGCAATAAAAGCAGTTAAAAGTTAAAAACTATAGAGAAACAAGAAATTCGGTTCAGTGGAAAAAAAGACACGTAGCATTAAATATGAAAGGAGTGGAAACTTAACAACTTTCCCAACAAGAACCACCAATATCACCAACTTCGGTCGCAACTCTCAAGTGAAGTAATGGGATACTTTACTTGGTGGTTTTTAATCAATTCAAGAGCCAACATATATCATACTTTTCCATAATGATTATTTTCATTATCCCTATTGATTTCTTTGGCTTTATATACTTACTCTTAATACAGTAGTATTAATGACCTTTGAAAGTCGAATGTGTTAAAAAGGAAACCGCAACGAAATATCTTAAATCTAGTGTAGTGGTTAAGTTCTGTGGAATTAAACAAAGTCCAAACTTACATTTGATGGGTCATAATCATATCATATACTGTACACATTTACAAAGGTATAAATAAAGTTAACACAAACATGGAAAGTCACGTTTTATTTCTAATCATTTCATTGATGCCCCTTTTACGAACCTCCATAGACGTCCTTACAATTTGTTGCTACTGTTTTCTGTCAGCATTTGATTTATTTGCATTTATATACATAAACTGATAAATGTTGGATAGTTGGATCCAACGATGA
The DNA here is from genome assembly GCA_902728155.2 of Microthlaspi erraticum. Taxonomy (NCBI): domain Eukaryota; kingdom Viridiplantae; phylum Streptophyta; class Magnoliopsida; order Brassicales; family Brassicaceae; genus Microthlaspi; species Microthlaspi erraticum. The sequence goes on from CACVBM020000555.1 coordinate 668,847, forward strand.
AATAAAATGGTGGACCATGGGTGCCATATTTGATGCTCCAAGTAACCTTAATTGCTCAAAATACAGAACTTTATTGAAATCTCTAAACAACCTACAACAAATGGACCAGGCAATCAAAAATAAGTTATCTTTCATAAAAAGATGAAAATTAATTCAACTGGCAACATGGTACTCCATGTTTTTAATAAATGTTCATGTTTTTTCAGTTAATTCTAAGTAGTTACTACAGTTCAATACCTTCACGTGAATCATTTTTTTCTTGATCTAGATCTAGATATATTTTTTGTCGTCTACAATTCATACATACACATTATCAAATTTACACCCGATTTTTGTCACGATGGCAGTTTTGAGAATGGATTGTATGCAAAGGAAACATCTTTATGTAAAAAAAATTGAGAGGCCTATATTCCACTCTCAATCTCAATGAAAATGTAAAAGAAAAATATCTGTTGTCTACGTCTAACTAAATCATTGCGTGCGAAATTAGAAAACTCACGTTCTCGTCGTTGATATGACTTGAGTCCCCACCAAACGAACTTTTCTTCAAGCATATTGATTAACACACAGCACATATGTGGTCAATAAAATCCACGTCCAATAGAGATGATAAAGCGACATTCAACTGATTAATAAACATATAGTATACGAGTCGTTGTAAAATTACTTAAAATGCAAGAATTTATCAGAGCTGAATTTTCAGTCTTACCGAAACTATTTTGATGGAAAACGAATTAGTAAGTAGAAAGATCCAGTCGTATTAGTTAGAGCTACGTCCCTATATATTTTAATGGTGTTTTCTTCTTTTCATAACTACTTACTGCTCAACTACTTGAGACAAACACAAACACAATCATGAACATAAACAAGGAAAAGCCAAAAAGGCGTTACTGGTGAAAGTGTACTGAACCAGTTTCCTCGGTTCTTCAACTCCTGCAAACACATAAGCATTAATGAGGTCAAAATAACAACATAAGAGTTTGAGTGATAACAAACACAAACGTGATTAGGCACTTTACTCTTATACGCGATTTGTTGAGCATTCTGAACCAGGCTGGTTTATCGATTCTTTGCACTTGTCCTGCAAAACACTGACGATTATATTCACTTATGGTTTAAAGTTTGATTTTACTTCGTTTTTAAACCAATGAAGAAGCTATGATATGAGGTCACTACTATCAGCGGGTGTAAGCAAGAAACAAAGAGAAAAACGGTTTCACTTACCTCCGTCTCAAATTGGTTATGGTTATTAGTACTCTGCCATTGGCCACTGAGAGTGTTATGCTGCAGATACTGAGCTGAATCCAGCTGATGATCAGTGTCCTGCATCAAACTGCCATCTGCGTTTTGGTGCTGACACCATGGAGACACCGATGGAATAACGCTTACTACAAAAGAAAGTAACCGGAAATTTGATAAGTGCATAAGTTCTAAATGATAATCGTATTTCTTCTCTCTATCCAGCAAGTCAGCTAAATCTCTTAGCATTCTAGTACAAGAAAATCCTTATTTCAGAATTATTTACATAAACACAAACACTGAAATATTGTAGAAGAAGTTATGGTTTATGTTTCTGGATTCTGTTGCGGACTACGGGTGAGATTTAGTTCTAAGCAAAAGAAATAACGCGGCAACAGCAGAAGAGAAACCAGACCTGAATTTTCTTGGGAACCCATAATGGGAGCTTCACATGGAAGTTCCTCCATATTGTCAACTGTATCATTGTACCTAGTTAGCCAATCAAAGAGAGATAAGCATTAATGAGAAGGAAAAGCCGATCTAAAGTAGAACCATGAAGAGTATAGATTCACTCATGATCATTAAGATAATTGCTGATACAATCTATCCTCCCTTGGACCAGTGGAGAGAGAAAAAAAATGTTTTGAGTGTGTTTACAGACCTGGAATTTTTGTTTCTCTCATCGGCACCTTGTAATGTCAGTATTGATGTGAACACTCTTTTGTCCTGTCATAACAAGAGAAAAAGAAGACTTGAAGTTACAACTTATTCATCTCAATTTGAAGTCTACAGCTAGATTATCCAAGGATGGAATGTTAGAAAAGGAAAAATGGAATTGATCTCTCACCTCTTCGGTCATAAGGGTGACAGATTCCTGAATCCGCTGTAACACCATCTCTAAGCTCTTCACTTCAGAATGCAATGCCTAAACATTGGAAACAGTATTTAGAGACTATTGAGGATGCAAAAACGATCAAACTCGTTCAAATAACTAATGATCTTCTTTCCTACCTCTTTCTCATAAACCAAGTTCTCTATAACGACATCTTTGACCCGCAAGGTTTTCTGAAGGTAAGGCTGGTCAAGTAAACATAAACGTGGAAGTACTTTAAGAGTAAAGATCCAGGATTAGTTCCCTTGTTTGAAAACGCAGTAAAAAATGCAAACTTTGAGGATATCTCTTCGACATGAAATTGATTTTCATTTTTAATCTTTGCTGCTTCCAGCTGAGCGGAGAGCTCTGATACTAAATTCTCCTTGCTTTGCAATTCTGTTTCCTGATTTGCTATTTTCTCTTCCAACGTACTGATTTTCTCTGCATAAGTAAAAAGATAGAAATTATACCAAAGGTATGTATACGACATTTGAGATACTTATCAACTATATCAAAATGTCATATCTTAAGAGCATATCGTGTTTATGGAGGAAAGAAAGCCCAAGACCTTAACGTGCATCCTACACACAATTCTACAGAATCTACCCAATACAATATGGTGAAGTCTTCATCTAAACACCCTTTAAAACATGACCACAAGAGTTAATGAACACTTAAGTAATCTATCAACAATCTGGATAGCCCCATGGCAATTATATGATGAGAAACTTACCGATAAACACTTTTTCATAAGTAGAGACATGATCCATCTTCTCTTTCAAGCCAGCCACTGGATACAAGAAACAGCATAAAAGTGATCATTTTCTAGGGGAAGCCGTGAATGAATTAGTATTCTGGTTAGCAGAACTAGCAAGAAATGAGGGAACTACATGCCTACATCTTCTTTTTGATCCACAAGGCCCTGAACGTCGTGTATGACATTTTTGATTGCCGAGGCCTCTTTCTCAATTGAATCAAACAATGCTAAATGAGAGGTTATCTTCTGTTGTAGGATGGCAATTTTCCTATCCCTGTCTTCAATTGAACATTTCATTTCACAAAACGACTCCTGCAAACACACCATTCACTTCACTAATCGAAGTTCCAAAATGTATCCATATCCATATTATTGGAATTCAACTGTTCACTAATCATGGAGATAAATCTCGAAGCTATATCTGTTACCCATATGAGATTATGAGAGAAGCAAGCACCTGGTAACCATTGAGGAAACTTTCTCGTGACTGGAGCAGATTTTGGATAGTAGTCTTCAATTCAATCTGCTTGTTTTCCAGCAAACCATAGTCGTTTTGAAGGTAACTCACCTGCAAATCAATTAAGCTTTAACAAATTCCATATCTTATTGTAATGGATAGAATCATAGAATCGCAGAACAATAGAATTTTCCAAACCTTCCTCTCGAGTGCCTCCTGAGTTTCTCTAGAAGAAGCTAGCTCAGCTTGTAGCTCCTGCACTTTCCTGCTGTATTCCTCCTCCGTTTGCTTCTGTTTCTGTATCGAAGCACCAAAGGATCACGACTCAGTAACGCAGCGAAAACAAGAGTAATGTGATCGTTAACAATTGATTGAAGAACCTGATTCGCAATAGTAATGTGATCTGTGGCTGATCGCTCCCTTTCCTGCAAAAACGCCCGTAGTAAAATGGAAGAAGCTGAGAGAAATTGTGGAGCGGAAACTACACAATCCATAGATGTATAAACCTCCTTCTTCTTACACGGAGGTCTCGCACTTCTCCGATCATTGACTGAAGCTGCAATTTGAATTTTGACAACTTGAGCAATTCCATTTTGGTTTCCCTTCGAAATTTTGAGTTTTTGACCGCGAGAAAAAACAAAAACGGATTTTCTCGAGAAAATGTCAAGAAGAAAATTAGGTCGTCGGAATTCTCAAATCAAAATAATTATGTAGTGGAGAGTAATCAGAGAAGTTGCTCTATTCGACATGGGCCTAAATCTAGATATGGGCTTTAATACTGTGAATCAATCACAAAGTGTTCTTGTGATTATTGTCTGTGAATACTGTGTATATAGGGACAATTTTTTTGAAAAGAAAAACACAGATAATGCCTTTAGTGTTAAATTTAACGAGTTCATACAAATAGTTGAATACTTATTTCAAATAACAATTATTTGAAGTTTTTAATATTTTATCTTTCGGGATCTACTGATCTTAGGCATTTTCATCTACAACTTTTGGTGTCAGCCCAATTTCCTTATGTGCTACAAGACATTTGAGCAGCAGCGCAGGAAATGATTACCAATTTGCAAATATTATGGGAAGCCGCTTATTGGATCCGGATTGCTGATCTATGAGCATGCTCACTTGTGCTTACACAGTTAGTGTACTTTGATTTGATGAACAAGAATCCATACTATGACTCACATAAAGAGTTAATTATGTATTATTTATTTATTGTTTAGTTTAAATCTGATAAATTTGCAAATGTGGTAATTTGCAGGTGCATGTAATGCTGTCAACAGTATTAACAGTAGATGGTGATGAAGATTTAGCTTTGGTAAAGTGTTAACTCTTCAATCTCCATGGCCAAACGACTTGAACTTGTTGTCTCCTACAAAATTAGCCAAGGGGAACCAATTTGTGCATTTGGTTCAACGCATGGATTGAGTAATAGTGTAATTGGTGGTATAATTAAGTTAGTTCGTTTTCTATTCTCTTTACATTTTCTTATTGTTTTAATTTTGTTAATTAATTTCTGATTTTCTAGTGTTTTCGTTATAGTAATGTAGATCAGAAGGATGTTGAATTGAATTGTGTGGTTTGACTGACATAGGAAGACACTATTGGCACATTGATTGCTCAGTCAACGATGTATGTCTTTTTTTCTTTATCAAAATTGATATCATTTTGTTTTTAATTTTAAATACAAATATTTAACTCTAATGATTACAAGGCATTTCTGGAGGTTCTCTTGTTAAGAGGAATGGTCAAGTCATCGGAATTTCTGCTAAGAGCGATAATGGAAATCTCTGGGATGAATTGGTTATTCGCAGATCGTCATTTGTGACTCACATTGAGACGGCATGAACTTTACTGAATTTGGAAAATAATGTTCTTGAAGATTTAGGTTTTCAGTTTTATCAACCCAACTTTAGTACCGAAATAGGTTCTTTAAATAAATAATTACTTTTACGAAAATTGGTCCATATGTGAATCGTCTTTTTTGGTGTATTGAAACAATTTGGGCCCCTTATAATGGATTTAAATGTAAATTTTTCAAACAACTGATTCTTTTATTTTTCATGCCCATTTCTAATTTCTTATACTTCATGAACTACAAATACAAACACAATCCTGAACATAATTGTGTTTAAAAGAACACAGACAATGCCTTTAGTGTTGAATTTAACGAGTTCATACAATGCCTTTGTGAAAAAGGTAGAACAAATCATTTTGTGTTTTTTAAGTGCAAGTAACAGTGTCAACCGAAAAATTGTCGAGATGGTGTAATTGGGGCAGTGTCAGATGGTTTAGCACTGCTCATTCTTGACCATAGTGTTAGATCCTCAAATCTTTTTTATTTTCTTTCCATTTCCATATTGTTATAATATTCTAAATAATTTCTGATATTTTTAATGTTTTTCTTTTAGCCATGTTAACAGCAACGATAATGAGTTGTCTTTGACCAATAATACGAGAAGGTATTTGCAAATCGACTGCCCAATCAACAAGGTAAATATTTTTTTCATATAACTATTAGTGAGATAGATATTTGCATATTCTAATTCTTATGATCGCATGGCAATGTTGGAGGTCCAATTTGTAATGTTGACGGTCAAGTCATTGGACTTGTGTTCATGAGCTACGATGGAACTTCTTTTGGCAGAGTAGTTTTGCAAGATGTGTCGTTTGCTATTCCAATCGAGGCGGCAATTGTGTGGTGCTGAATTTGAAAAAACACAAGAAATGATTATGTCTAATTGAGATTTGTGTCTACTATGATATCCTCTCTAATTGGACAAAATGTCAAAGGAGAAGTAGTTAAAATTCATTTCCTACAATTGTGAATTTATGTGTGAATAAAATTATAATATTAATGGTTTTACTTAAATCTAAACCCTAAACCCCAAAATCTAAATCCTAATCTAGGATTAGTGAACCTAAACATATATATTAAAATTAGAAAAAATGTATTTTTGAAATTTTTTACACTATATGTGTAGTTTTGAAAATTTGCACCTCAAGAGATGTATTTCATAAAAAAAATTCATATATCTCTTTGAGTAGTATCTTGTACTTCATTTTTAGCAAATATTTCCCTATATTTTGAAGATATTGTTGAATTTGCTACATGCATTATGTATAACTAAATTAACCACCTAACATGAAACCTAAATTATCGTAATTTAGTTTTTTTTTGTATAAAAAAATGAACATATAAAATAAGATTATGTCAAATAAACAATATCGTATATATGTGTACTACTACTAGTTACTAAATGTGGAAATGAGAACAATACCTTTCGTATAAATTATGCACGCCGAGTGGTGCTCTTTTGTTCGTACTCGTGTGAATCGTGACGGAACACTGAGCAGTCCATTTTCACAATAAGTTACGTGTTTTCCACATGCCGAATTTTCTTCTACGTATTTGAATCGTTGTTGTAACTGCAACGATTTGGGATAAGATACTAGCTCAGTTTGGTTCCCGTTTGATTGATATTCTTGCATATGCATAATTTTGCATGTAAGTCACAAAAAGCTACCAACATAATTGTATAAAATCCATCCTTAATTATTAACATAATATTCCGTATCAAATCCAACTTAAAATTCAAATCATCAAAAAAGAAAAACTCCGTAACACCCATATTAGCGATAGTACACGTTGCAATCGCACCTCTTTTTTTTGTTCCTTTCACGGAAAGAAAAGGAGTTAGGCCGAACATCGTACGTCGATGATTCCGTGGTGCTTGCTCACATTAGTTGTCGGGAATATAACGGTGACACGTGTCAGGGAATGATTGAGTCTCTCTCGTGCGAAACAGGAAAGGGAAACAGAAAGCTTTAAAGGTAAGAGTGAGGTGCCTAACGAGCATTAGTCATTAGATCATCAAAAATGGTAACAAGAGAGTGAAGTGTTTGGCACAAAGTGCTATTCCTATTCTACAAGTCTTTCTCAAACCATAAAGCCTCTGTCATCACTATTCCTTTTATTCTAGGTTTACTATTGCGTGTGGCTGTATCTAATTCCGTATTCACGAATATGTTAGGCTGCAGATATAATCATGAGGTCTTGGAGTTAATTAGAGAGCTTCTGATCGCACCTAAGAGTTAATTAGCAAACGAAACACGTGAACCATCGCTGCCTATTAGACACCATCTCTATATTTAGCAATTTAAGCCATTATGATCTACTAATGTATCTCCTATATGGTTGAAAGAAATGAAAAAATCTAACGTGAGATATAATTATCTTATCTATTTATATGTTAACCTCGCGTCATTAGAATCCATGAACCATCGTTGTCTACTAATCATAGATGTTTGTATAATTTTATTTGAATATCACATAATCTAAGCCGATAAATTAGATACGCCAATGAGACCGTTTTTTCTCCCAAGTCTTCATTTCCCGTTTTTGTTTCCCTCTTCAACGTGATATTTTATTTCTCTGTTACCAGAGGAATGCGTACGTGGAGTCTCTTATCGCCGACAGTTTTTGAATCGTGTGGATATAAGAGAACTGTTAGTATAGTCGCGACGCAGGGGATTAAGTAAGCTGGTCCCACAAAAGAAAACCTCGCGATGAAGTGACTTGCCTGCAACTCCCGAGGTAAAAAGAGTTAAAGTAAGCCAGAAAAATACATTACACAACATAAAAAAAAAGCAGAGAGTTTCAAAAATTAAATGCAAACATAAATAGGAAAAAAGGGGTGAAAAAGAAGTTATATAGAAAAAGGAAAATCGCGAAAGAGGAAGGAACACAGTGCGCATCAGACTCCACTGTCCAAGGAAATCGCATTCTCAATAAGCTAATCAATTCCTCTGCTTCTCTCTCTCTTTCTACTAGTTGGAATCGGCAGTAGCTGAGTCAACTCGCTGAGGAGTGTTTTCTTAATAAGTGTACGCGATAAGGCCGGCTTTGAGTTTTGCGCCATGGATCCCGGCGGGATGATGAACGAGGCCGGGACGTATAACCTGGCGGAGATCTGGCCGTTCCCGATTAACGGTGGCGCGAATGTTCATTCGTCGATGAGAAGCGGTGTCTCGTTCGGTGGTCCTAACTTGGTTCACCAGTTCCCTGGCTCGAATCTAATTAGCGGTGATCCAGCTCGTATGAGCCACGCCCTCTCGCAGGCGGTGGTTGCCGGTGCTAGGAAGAGACGGGACGCTGCGGAGGACAAGCTCGTCTCCTCCGGTGACGGCAATGACGCGGTGCAGTTTTTCTTTCCGCTTAAAAGATTTCTCCACGTGTTGTTTAAAAATTAAGCAGAGTTTTTTCACTCCATTTTCTGAAATTTGACGGATCTGTCATATGGATTTGGTTTATTTGAAATAATCTCATTGGATTTCAAATATATTTTCTCACTATTGGCTCAAACGATTGATATCTTGATTGTCCTCAAATTTTGTCTCTGGCTCTTCCAAGATTCGTATATGTAGTGTGTACGAAATGTTGTAAAGGAGTTTTATTTTGCTGCTCGTATCTGATTGTTTTGGTTTTGGGTGGAGCAGAATGATGGTGAGGGTAAAAAGCAGAAGACTTCAGGGTGCGTTGAAGAGGAAGTGTGTGATGGGAAAGCCGAAACAGGAGGAAGATTAGATGGGAAGAAGCAGTTGCTTGAACCTCCAAAAGATTATATTCATGTGCGAGCCAGAAGGGGACAAGCGACTGATAGCCACAGTTTAGCTGAAAGAGTACTTACTATAACTCTCCTTATGATACTTAACTCTGTTTAAATGCTAAATGAGGAAACTTTTGATATCGAGAGACCAGAACTACTCGGTAACAGAGGAGTTTTCTTGGTTGGCAGGCGAGAAGAGAAAAAATCAGCGAGCGGATGAAAATCTTGCAAGATCTTGTCCCTGGCTGTAACAAGGTACATCAAAGCGAATCGATCATGGCTTCTGTGTTCTCTCTTCATCTGATGTCTCACCTCAACAATTCATATTCTTTGTATGGTCACAGGTTATTGGAAAAGCGCTTGTTCTAGATGAGATAATCAATTACATACAATCGCTCCAGCGTCAAGTTGAGGTATAACCTTTTTTTTGAAACTGTTTATTTCTTGAGCACCTCATAAGACTGCTTCCGATTTCAGTTTCTATCTATGAAACTCGAAGCTGTCAACTCCAGAATGAATCCCGGAATCGAAGCTTTCCCTCCAAAAGAGGTTAGTGTGGTACTCACACTTTTATGTAACGATCCTTCACATCCATTGTCTCAGTTACCACTTACCAATACATGCTTTTTGTTTTTTGTGGCAATGTCAGTTCGATCAGCAAGCGTTTGAGAATCAAGGGATGCAGTATAGCTCACAAGCTACAAGGGAATACAGCAGCAGAGGAGCATCACCGGAGTGGTTGCATATGCAGGTAGGAGGTGGTTTCGAAAGAACATCGTGAATAAAGAAACAGTGTTTCTACACTTAAACCCTAGAATTAGGAAAGAAAGCTATTCAAATTTGACAAACAAAAACTTCCATTCTCATATATGTTAGTCACAAGAAGAGGCATATAGGTATAAGCATTTACAAAATTTATATACAACGACGTTTATATTTGGTTGTGAAGGAAGTTTGAGACATGAAGCAACGTGAAGATAGAATGTGAATGTTTTCTCTCTTGCTGTCTCATAACATCATGTTAGTAATGTTAGTTTTCACATGCTTTCTGTGTTATCTTCTGCTGTTATCTCTGTAACGAATGTTTGGAGAAAAAAATGAAAAATGAAAAAACGAACCTTTGCTCTTGTAAATTATATGTTCTTTGGCGTGGATACCAGTATACCACTCATCTTTTCTTTCCGTAATGTTTTTTATCAATCAAAACTATAATTAATCATCGTTACATTTTACCGCCATAAAACCGTTAATCTCTCTACCACTGTACGTTACAATCGGACGATATGTATTATGTCAGAATACGAATTTGAAAATATGAATTTGTGTAACTGTTTGCTTATCTTAGAATTGTTTTAGAACACATAATCTATTTATGGTTTAGATGAACATGTCACAATCTATACAGAAATGCGGATTAAAATTATAAGATAGTTTCAACTTTCAAAGGTTTTTGGATGATCAAGGATACAAATTAAAATTAAAAATCTAGACTAAAGAAAGTGGGCCCTGCTTTTGATGCAGACTGTGATAAATTCTCCATGGGAGGGAAACAATAAAACATAACGAGAAATATTCGGAAAATAGTTTTTGAAGCGCGAAGAAGAATATAACAGGAAACAAAAAGAAAAGAAAAAAGGGAAAAAAATAAAAAGAAAAAGAAAAATAAAAGGAAACGAAAGAGGAGGACTGTCTTCTCTGTTTCTACCGTCGGTACAGATCTCGGGCTCGGTTAATCGGATAATTCAAAAGGGTAAAATTTGGAGGGTAATAGTGAAGCTGAATTTTCGATTTTCGAAGGTCGAGATCACTCGATCAGGGTGAGTCCCAATGGCTAGGCCCGGTGGATTAAGCGTTGATTCCTCAGCGACGAATCACCTCAGGGCACCGTCTCGGACGGTGACGCTTGGCCGAATTCAGCCTCAGGCTCCGACTTTCCGTACCGTCTACTGCAATGATCGGGATTCTATCTTCCCCGTCCGTTTCAAGGTACGACGCCGTATTACTCTTTTTTTGGGTGTTCATTTCTGCTCCTTTTCCAGAAATGGGCATTGCAGTTTTTTGGTTGTTCTGATTCATTCTTTCTTGTTGTTTGCTTTCAGTCAGTTTCTGAGTTTTTTCTCCAAAAATGTTGCAGGGTAATTCAATTTCTACAACAAAGTATAATGTTTTCACCTTTCTGCCGAAAGGTCTGTTTGAACAAGTAAGTTGTTTTTCTTGTTAATTAGCTTTACCAATGCTGCTTATAGCTATAGCCTTGAAAGGACCTAAGGATGGTTCACTTGCAATCATCAAGTTTTGATTAATGCTTTAGCAAAATAAAAGTTTACGTCATTGTTCTGGCTTTCAATTACCGAATCCTTGCCTGTGATATAGTTTGAGTGTTTCCAGTGCGCGCCTTTTGGTTTTGAGGGGAATGAAAGTTGAGATATTTGGATCATTAAATTGCATTTCTTTCAGATCTTTGACGTTTTTTTATCTGATCTTAAGATGTAACGTGCTTTTTGACAGTTTAGGCGCATAGCAAATATCTACTTTCTTGGAATTTCATGTCTATCAATGACACCAATAAGGTACGTTAACTCCACTACAGTTGTCTAATTTTAAATGAATTGTGATCTATTAGTCACAGCTTACTTTGATCCATGGTATGGACTATGAAAAATGTATTGGAAGGGCCGTGGAGATGTCAGAGTGATTTTCTGTAATTTTGGTTCATTTTTGTCCATGATTTTGATGCCACTTTCCCTAGAATGCCCTTATATTTTTGGTTTTCAGTCAGTAAAGCGTAACCAAACTGTTTTCCTGCAGCCCTGTAAATCCAATAACAAATGTGGCTCCTCTGTCGATGGTGCTTCTCGTCTCTCTTATTAAAGAGGCTTTTGAAGACTGGGTGAGAGCCTGACTCTTCTTGTTTTAACATAATAGAAATCTCTCATCTCTCCTTGCGCTGACATAGAGTTCTTTAGTTAATATCTGATTTGGGTTTAAGCTAGTGAATGGTCAAGAGTTTCAGGACCCATCTAACTTCTAAACTTATAAGTCCTTCTGCCAATAATCTGTTGCAGAAACGCTTTCAAAACGATATGTCCATAAATAATAGTTCAGTGGAGGTCCTGCAAGATCAACAATGGATAAATATTCCCTGGAGGAAGTTGCAAGTCGGAGATATTATCAAGGTATATTTTTCTTACTGATGAATTACAATGTGACTGAACAAGCTTGTTCTGAAAACTCAAGACATTGTTGGCACCCTTGTTTAGTTGTTTACATTGCCTTAATTTTAGTTACGTAGTAGATTTCAGTTACCTTTTATTAATAAACATCTTAGTATCTTACTACTGTTTGAGGATTCCAGAACTTGTAATTATCTTTAAACTCCAAATCTATGAGCTTGGTAAATATCATTTGTTGACATTTGCAGATAAAAAAAGATGGATTTTTTCCAGCTGATCTTCTTTTCTTGTCCAGCACAAATTCTGATGGTATCTGCTACGTAGAGGTGCGTGGCTCCTTCGGCTATGTAAATAGATATTTCTTTGAGTATACAGTTTACTCTAGTGTTGTTGTGCGTACCATTTTTGAGTGCAGACCGCAAACCTAGATGGAGAAACAAATTTAAAAATCAGAAAGGCCCTTGAAAGAACATGGGATTACTTGACGTCAGAGAAAGCTTCTGAATTCAAAGGTTTAGCCTTTTTGGAATTGATTATTATCTTGCAAACATTTTCTTATCTGAATCTGTGATTGTACTATCGTTTCATCCATTTGCTTCTGAAAATATATCTAAACGCAGTTCTCTTTGACCTGACATAGCCATTTAATCTAAGGCCATTCTTTGTTAATTAATGACTGTCGAGCAGTATTCATCAACTTTATCCAATATTTCTCTCTTTTACCATGCAGGTGAAATTCAGTGCGAGCAACCTAATAATTCCCTGTATACTTTCACTGGAAATCTGATAGAAGAAAAGCAGACTTTACCTCTCTCTCCAGACCAGCTTTTATTGCGTGTATGATCGACTGTTTCTGCTTTTAGCTGTGTGTTCCTTTTCTGCCTTATGCCTACAGGATTTCAGTATGCGAGATCTTATTTGTTTGGGTTATGTAAATCTTCTGCATTCCAATTCTCAGGGATGCAGTCTTAGGAATACAGAATACATTGTTGGGGCTGTCATTTTTACTGGTCATGAGACGAAGGTAAGCTGCCGTGAAGCTTGTTTGATGAGAAGCTAGGTTTGCAAAATTTATTGGTGTGGCAAGCATTCAAGATTATGTCTTTTTAGTGACAATCTCTTGTTCCTGCATCCCTGTATAGTTGCTATGTAGACGATCTGATCCAATTTTTGGTGAATACAATGTATGCAGGTGATGATGAATGCTATGAATGCTCCCTCCAAAAGAAGTACGCTGGAAAAGAAACTCGACAAACTCATTATTACTATCTTCTGTGCCCTTGTCATAATGTGCCTGATTGGCTCTATAGGCTGGTAGAGATTCTAGTTAATCTTTTGGTTTATCCAGTACTATATGTTGCTACTTCATTGTATTTTTGGTTTCTAGACCCACGTTGATTTTAAAATCTGTTAAATTTGCAGTGCAATTGTGACAGATCGTGACCACGATTATTTGGGCCTTCATAAAACAGATTGGGAATACCGTAACGGAATGACGGTAATTACCTTGCACAGCTGAATTGATTTCTTCTCTATATGAATTGCTGGTGCTTATAGTACTTTTTGGTGCTACAGATAGCATTTTTCACCTTTTTCACTCTAGTCACTCTTTTCTCTACAATTATACCGATCTCCTTATATGTTTCTATCGAGGTATGTATTTCAATTTTTCTTCTTCTATTTTAAAAAAGTTTCATTTATCTACAGTACAAAGATTGACTATGTTGAATGCTTCCTCTTTGTCCTCTGCAAATGGAACAGATGATCAAGTTTATTCAGTCAACTCAGTATATCAACAGAGATCTTCACATGTATCATGCTGAGACAAATACTCCTGCCTCCGCGAGGACTTCAAATTTAAATGAAGAGCTTGGACAGGTAAACTACCAATCCACTGACCAATGGTCACATGTTCGATATAATTGGATTTATGCAAGCATTTGGATTATTGCTAAATTATTATTCTGAGTGATATGCTTCCTGACATTCAGAATGTCAGTTACTAATTATTGGCATCTTTCAGGTGGAATACATATTTTCTGATAAAACCGGAACACTGACAAGAAATTTGATGGAGTTTTTTAAATGTTCAATTGGAGGAATAAGTTATGGATGTGGTATTACTGAAATAGAAAGAGGAATTGCACAGCGTGATGGCTTAAAAATTCAAGAGGTATAATTTCTTCTCATATGAGGATCTTGTGTCACGCATTATGTATTTATCTCATTCTTTTACACTATGATTTTCTCAGGAACAAAGGTCAACTGGTGCTATAAGAGAAAAGGGATTTAATTTCGATGATCCAAGGCTTATGAGAGGGGGTTGGAGAAATGAACCTAATCCCGATCTTTGCAAGGTGCTTTCATATCTTATAGATTTGACTCGCAATTAGCTGAAGAATTGTAATGGCTAGGTGATGTGTTATATGGCTAATTTTAAAAGAATTTTGCTTCTTTCCATGAGAAGCTTGAGTACATGTTTTCTGGGAGAGATGAGAGAATCACCTTTCATGATATTTGTAGGTGTTATTTCCTTTCCAGTTGGGATCTGATTTCACTAACGTCTGTGCATGTGTTCTGTTAATGCTATGGAAAACATTATTTAGCCCTGTGTTGCCTTCTCCTAGAAGCAGAGGCCATGACAGTGGATGATATCTCTTCTGATAGTTTCTTTCATTGATTGAGTTGATACATTTATAAGATTATTACTTAAAAACGGTCCTTTTAGTTGGTATTTTGGTTTTGAACAAGACCTGAACTTAGGCCTCTGTTCTGTGAGCCTTGAATGAAATATCTTACAGAATATCATTAAAAACTCCCATTTAGAGCATTAAGTTAAACTTGGGCTCCATATTTCTTATCTCTGTTATTGGGCATGCACGTGGCGCTAACTTAATTGTACCGTATCTTCATCTTTTTAGGAATTTTTTAGATGCCTAGCCATATGCCACACAGTCCTTCCTGAAGGTGATGAGTCCCCCGACAAGATCGTTTATCAAGCTGCATCTCCAGATGAAGCTGCTCTAGTTACAGCTGCCAAGAATTTCGGATTCTTCTTTTACAGGTTATTCTCATCTACGTTTTACTTCCCTGTAGGAAATTTGAAATGTAAGCAATCTGACAAAAATAAATTTTCACTCGTTTTAATGCGTTTTTCATTTATTTTTTCCACTGTGAGTTTCTCAACTCTGTGAGTTTCTATGCGACAACTGTCATATATTTTCAGGCGTACTCCAACTATGGTGTATGTTCGTGAGTCTCACACGGAGCAGATGGGAAAGATCCAAGATATGTCTTATGAGATTCTTAATGTTCTCGAGTTCAACAGGTGTATAAAGGCTGTGGAATATTAGTTGTTTTTTAATCTCTTTTCCATGGTTAAGCATACTAATGAATGGTCACACCATGCATGAACAGTACAAGGAAGCGCCAGTCTGTTGTGTGTCGTTTCCCAAATGGGAGACTTGTACTCTACTGTAAGGTAAACTGTTTTCTAGGTAGTTGCATGAGCCTGTGTACTACTGTACTTCCATATCAAATCTGAAAATTCCTTGGAATAATGTCTACAGGGTGCAGATACTGTAATTTTTGAAAGATTGGCGTATGGTATGGATGAAGTTAGAAAAGTAACAGGACAGCACTTGGAACACTTTGGATCATCTGGGTTGCGTACCCTTTGCCTGGCTTATACAGATTTAAATCCCGAAGCCTATGATAGTTGGAATGAAAAATTCATCCAGGCCAAGTCTGCTTTACGAGATCGTGAGAAGAAATTAGATGAGGTATACTGCTACTTTGTAATAACTTTTTGCTTACAACGCTTATGGCAATGCGAAGATATAAAATGGCTAGCAGTGGCAATAAGAACTTGTTTAACTGTGTATTCATCAGGGTAATTATTTGGTGTGTTTCTAAGTTGCCAGGCAATAGCTTCTTTAATTTATAGCAGGAAAATGGTTGTATAATCTTCGTCCATGCAGGTTGCAGAACTTATTGAGAAGGATCTTATCCTGATTGGGTCAACTGCAATAGAAGACAAGCTTCAGGAAGGGGTACCTACCTGCATAGAGACCTTATCAAGAGCTGGGATAAAGATCTGGGTGCTAACAGGGGACAAGATGGAAACTGCAATCAATATCGCATATGGTTAGTACCACAAACTTTTCCTCTTATTTCTTTCTGTCTTTCTTCTTACATTATAACTTTGTGCTCATTATTCTTTTAATGTTTCAGCTTGCAACTTGATCAACAATGATATGAAACAGTTTATTATCAGTTCGGAAACTGATGCAATTAGGGAAGCTGAAGAAAGGGTAAGTCATACAGATAGATACCACCCTTATAGATATGTGTATAGTTATCATTGACTACAGTCCTCCTAATAGTTGGAAAAATATCTAAAACTAGGGCAACCAAGTTGAGATTGCGCGTGTGATAAAGGAAGAAGTAAAGAAGGAGCTGAAGAAGAGCCTTGAAGAAGCTCAACGGTACCTGCATACTGTAGCTGGACCAAAATTAGCTCTCGTTATCGATGGGAAGTGTTTGATGTATGCATTAGACCCAACTTTACGAGTAGCCCTGCTCAACTTGAGCTTGAACTGTACTTCAGTTGTGTGCTGTCGCGTTTCTCCTTTACAGAAAGCGCAGGTAATATCAGATGACTTGTTTTTTTTAATTAATACTTACATGGTGATCTGGCATGACAAGCAAAGGGTCCTGAAGTATTTTTGTCGCTGAAATACTGGTTAGGTTACAAGCTTGGTGAGAAAAGGGGCGAAGAAGATAACACTTAGTATTGGTGATGGTGCCAACGATGTTAGCATGATTCAAGCCGCTCATGTTGGTGTAGGAATAAGTGGGATGGAGGGAATGCAAGCTGTGATGGCTAGTGATTTTGCCATTGCCCAGTTTAGATTTCTTACAGATTTGCTTCTTGTCCATGGACGGTGGTCATATCTTAGAATCTGCAAGGTTTGTTTTCTCTCTTACCTCAAACTTACGTGTAAATTTGCTGTTACCTGTTACTAATTGTCTTTTGCTCTCGCAGGTGGTCATGTATTTCTTCTACAAGAATCTTACCTTCACTTTGACTCAGTTTTGGTTCACATTTCGAACTGGATTTTCGGGTCAAAGATTCTATGATGATTGGTTCCAGTCATTATACAACGTCTTCTTTACAGCTCTTCCTGTGATTGTCCTTGGACTGTTTGAGAAGGTACTGAGTTCCCCAATCTCTCTATTAATTTTTTTTTTCTCAAAACTAACCATTTGACTTGTGCATTTGGTAGGATGTGAGTGCATCCCTTTCAAAGAGATACCCTGAACTGTATAGAGAGGGAATACGTAATTCCTTTTTCAAATGGAGAGTCGTGGCAGTATGGGCTTCTTCTGCTGTGTATCAATCTTTGGTGTGCTATATCTTCGTAACCGCCTCAGCTTTTGACGGCAAAAATTCATCAGGCAAAATATTCGGTCTTTGGGACGTGAGCACAATGGTCTTCACCTGTCTGATCATCGCCGTGAACATGCGGATTCTTTTGATGAGCAACTCCATCACCAGATGGCATTATATCACAGTTGGTGGAAGCATTGCTGCATGGCTCCTTTTTGCTTTTGTATACTGCGGGATTATGACGCCGCGTGATAGAAACGTAAGCTTTGTTTCCATTGGATCAAACCCCTTTACCCTTGTATTATATGTCTTAGTTTCTCTGATTTGACTTTCTTCTGCTTTCTCTTTGTGCAGGAGAATGTCTACTTTGTCATTTATGTGCTAATGAGTACATTTTATTTCTACTTCACGCTGCTGCTCGTTCCTGTTGTTGCTCTTCTTGCAGATTTCATCTACCAAGGGTAAGTAAAACTTGGATCGAAACACTCCAAACAATCACTTGAGCAATATGCTTTTAGCTAGAAGAAAAAGATTGCTGATTTGGGTAAATTTGGGGATGCAGGGTGGAGAGGTGGTTCGTCCCATATGATTATCAGATAGTTCAAGAGATTCACAGGCACGAACCGGATAGTAGCAATGCAGACCAACTCGAGATAGCGAACGAGCTCACGCCAGAAGAGGCGAGAAGCTATGCAATATCCCAATTGCCTAGGGAAATCTCAAAGCACACTGGTTTTGCCTTTGATTCACCTGGTTATGAGTCGTTCTTCGCGTCTCAACTAGGTATATACGCGCCACAGAAGGCGTGGGACGTGGCTAGGAGAGCTAGCATGAGGTCACGACCCAAAACACCAAAGAAGAATTGATAGGAGCTAAAAGAATGGATATATGAGATGTGTTGTATATTTAGGCTGTCACTTTTCCATTCTCTTCTCAATACTGGAAGTTTTGTTAGCACTTTAGTTCCTATTGAAATATGTAGAAATCTTCTTGTAGGCGTTATTGCCGATAGGAATGGCAATGCCTTTAGGGCCACGAGACTTATTTTCGTTATGTATCCAAAAAAATGTATCCAGTTACTCTAATGACTAATCTGCAATGAAAAGACACTATTTCATATATAGACGACTCGCCTACAATCTTTTTCTCAGCAACCACATGAACAACAACAACCAAAAAATGATGTTTGTTTCTTTCTTTTTGGGGAGGAATTCGAACTCCACTTAGACAAAAAGAAAAGGGCACATCTACAATGGTACATAATTAAGAAAATCCAGAAGTTTTCAAAAAATATATATGGCCGAGAACACCAAAAAAGAAAACAGAGAGATCACAAAAAATAATCAGGGGTCTTACGGGTAGTATCAGGTTCGACTTGTCGAGGAGCTGGATCAAACTGGAGAAAGTTTTGCTCCATGTTCTCTCCTATCTCTAGAATCGCCGCCATGTTTCCACACCTGTAGCAATAGTTTGGTGCACTAAACACCGTCACCACATTCTTTTCCTGTTAACAGAAAACAAAAAAGAGAGGTCAATGACTCAAACCGAGAGAGACTGACCAATTGTGGTTTAAGCAATAGAGATGTGAATCCATGAACAAAGATATACCTGACACCAGTTAAAACCTTCCATGACAAGTTGATGCGCTCTTGATATGAGACTGAGTCCATTGTTGTGGTTAAACTGAGCTGCGATATCCTGTCCGAATGTGTAACCAGCACCTCGTGGAGATATTCCCCATCCACAACGATCATCAGGATCAGACCATAGTAAATCGCACATTGGTCCTTCGTGCGGAACCTACACATCATAACATACATACATTGTTCAAAGATATGACCAATAACATCTCTATGTAAAGAACTACAAAAATTATACCTCCTGTATCCGATCCAAGCTTCGGATATTGTCAAGTGTATCCAAAGATGGTGAAAGCCCTCCATGCAAACAGAAAATCTGTAAATTTGTTAACAATTCGATGAAGTCAAAATCTCTACTTACAAAAAAGATATCCAAAAACACCAACTTAAAAGGACAGAGCTCAAACCTGACTCTCTATGAGTGCGGTAAGAGGAAGATAATCGAAAAGGTCTGTGAAATACTTCCAGACATTCGCATTTCCGTACTTCCTTAAGCATTCGTCATAAAAACCATAGCTGAAACAGGGAGGAAGAAAACCACACAAAGGTTAACACTTTGTTTGATAGATAAGTCACAAAACCAAACAAAAACTAGAAAAGGAAAGCTTACACTTGAGTGATCTGGCGACTCTCATGATTCCCTCGCAGGATTGTAAGTCTATCTCTGTATCTCACTTTCAACGCCACCAATAGAGAAACCGTCTCTACTGAATAGTAACCACGGTCTGCAAATAACAGAGTAACACAATGAGAAGAAACACCAAAAAAAACATTCACTTTCAACTCAAAACTAACTAAATAAGCAAACTTTGATAGTTAAACAAGCTATCAACATTCAACAAGTAAGCTACTTTTCAAAGATCACCGTTGAAAACACAGATCTAAAAGTAAGAAAAAAAAAAAAAAAAAAACAGAATTTGAAAGAGAAATCGAAATCCGAAAATAAAGACAGTAAAGTAGTGAGAGATGGAGAAAGACAGACCTACATAGTCTCCCATAAAGAGGTAGTTGGTATCAGGGGGGTTGCCGCCGATTCGAAAGAGCTCGATAAGGTCGTAAAACTGGCCGTGGATATCGCCGCAGATGGTAACCGGACACTTGACCGGCTGAACGTTCCATTCCTCGACAAGGATCGCCCTCGCTTGATCGCAGAGCGTCTTCACGTCCGCCTCCGATAGCGGTTTACACTCCATCAGCTGCTCGATCTGACGGTCCAGATCTCCGTTCGACGGCATCTCGTTTTAAGAAGAATCGAAAGGCAACCGATCAAGCGGGTGAAGGAAGATGAAATCTCCGGGGATTGTATCGACGGAGGCTTAAGATGTTGAAAATCGGAGATCAACAATCCTGCCGCTGGTCTTCGTTGTCCAGTCTCTCTCCCTCTCTCGCCTTTGGCTGAGAAAAAATGGATATTTTAGGACAGAAAATTAAAAGTGAAACACTTTCGAGACAAAGTACACACGAATGTTTTTAATCCGGTTTATGTTCGGTTTATGCGTTTGATTTTAATTTCTAGTTCGGCCAGGGCTAAACCGGATAGGAATTGAAATGGGATTTGTGACACGTGGTGGCTTGGATTCGATCTGTTCTCGTTTGAATTTGTCCAAGTCTCTCAACAACTAGCAGTCAAAAGATGAAAAACACTTTCTGCAAGGTCGTGGAATATTTCATGATTTCTATAATAATGTATGTTTAATCAGGTACGCATACGAGGAAATGATTTTCATTTTTCACATGAGCTTCGCTCGACCAATATGGATAGCTTTCTAGATATGGTCGAATCTCAGGCCATTTCTTTGTTGAGCCACCTGGAGCAAAATCAGCGACATCTAATGGAACGCAAGTGGTGTGGTTGAAATTAAGGAAAAAAAAATAAAAAATGGGGCATTCGGAGAATTGAACTCCGGACCTCTCGCACCCTAAGCGAGAATCATACCACTAGACCAAATGCCCATTGATGTACATTGTGACGCTTAAAATTATAATAGTCACTTAGATAATCACTTCAGTTTATTTTATTGGTAGAGGAAACCACTTTTAATTTCTTACCATCATCAATTTGCGTATTACTACTGTATCTAATACGTATTTCATCATATCACTTGGAGACAACATTTTTAGATGAGATAATTTTTATAACACAACATGAAAAATCGTTTGTAAAATGCTGTCAATACTCGATAGTACTGTTTCGTTGTTTTGTGACATGTAAATCAAATTTTCACTTACGCATAAGAAGCCAATTTTTAGGACAAAATAAACCCTAATTTTCGTTTCAAAAGACCCAATTTCGTAACCCTCTATCTGATTCCAAAGGTGTAATAAATATACGATTAGCATGATGGTGTTCTCCGTATACAGTATATAACAAGTCCCCTCTCTTCTTCTTCCTCCTCTCTCTGGCGTTACCCTCTTTCTTCCCTCCTTCGCTTCCCAAACCAGAGAGAAAGAGAGAGCTCCAAACCACAGAATCAATCTCACCATTTGACTATCACATATATTTTATAGTTTTTCGCGGTAACGCAAAAAGGAAGCTCGTTTTTGCTTTTCTACTTGTGAATGTTCCGTCTAATCTCTCAGCTAGAAACTCCCGGCCGCCAACGTCTTCGCCGGTCGATCCTCTGACTTTTTTTTAAAGTTTCATTCCTCTTACCTCGGAACGGAGAAGTTCCGTTCATCGTTAGAGTAACGTGATCCGGTCTACAAGGTTTTATTTCAAAATCTCTTGCTCAGATTTTTTTTTTTTCTCGTTTGTGTGATTTGCTGCTCGATTTTCCGATGATAGATCTACTAGTGGCGAAACGAAAATCCGGTTTTAAATCCGGCTTATTTTCCTGGACTTGGATTTTCAGGGTTCTTAGTTTGGTCCGCTGCTAAAAGCCTGATTTTTTTTTTTTTTTCTGGAAATTTGTCTAGGCGAAGAAGATATGAAGAGAGTTAGAGAAGATGTTTACACTGAATCCCAAAGGCGAAGAACGCCTGAAACTTCGTCTCCAGGAGAAACGTAACTCAGCTCTAATCTCAATTTTGTTCTTCTTCTTTTCAAATTAGCTTTAGATTATGCTTTTTTCGGCAGTCAAAATCCCATTATTTGAAAAAAAATTGTTGCGATTGTTAATACGTCATACCTGAGATCGATTCGGCTTGTGTTTATAACTTCATAAACTAAGCCGAAGTAGGCGAGATTGCAATGCAAATTCTCAAATGTAGTAGCTGCAGTATAAATGTGTTTGAAAGTAAGTTACATTTGTTTGTGCAATGCAGAAATGGGCAAGCTCGAACCATCAAGGGAGGATTAACCACAACTGATGCCCTGACCTATCTCAAAGCTGTGAGGGAAATGTTTCGTGATAATCAAGAGAAATATGAGACATTCCTTGAGCTCATGAAGGACTTTAAAGCTCAGAGGTATATCTACTTCTCTTCTCTTCCCGTTTAGTTTCATTTGTTGTCTTTACTGTAAGAATTCTTGTATTGTGTATGTCACTTTGTGAACTGCGTATACTCATGGTGTCTTGTGTTGGTTGCAGAGTCACCACTGAAGGTGTCATAGAAAGAATAAAAGTTTTGTTCAAGGGTTACACGGACCTACTTTTAGGTTTTAATACCTTCTTGCCCAAAGGGTACAGAATAATTCTGCCCGAGGAAGAGAAACCTAAGATCAAAGTGGATTTCAAAGACGCCATCGGTTTCGTCACCAAGATTAAGGTATGTTTGTTATGTGGTAAATGATATACTAAGGTCATGATGATGTTCTATCATTTAAGGTTTACTGGAGTTTCTACTTTTTTCAGGCAAGGTTCGGAAGTGATGAACATGCGTATAAAAGGTTTCTAGACATCTTGAACATGTACAGAAAGGATAGAAAGTCCATCTCTGAGGTCTATGAAGAGGTCTTTTTCTTGTTAATGCCCAGACTTTTTATACTTCAAACTTTCTGCTTCACATGTTGTTTGTTAGATAAACAGTTCTAGTGTATATCTCTGATTATTGTCTGTTGTGTAGGTTACTATGTTGTTCAAGGGGCATGAAGATCTGCTCGTGGAGTTCGTTAATTTCTTACCTAATTGTTCAGAAATAGCTTCTCCTTCTGCAAGGAATCCAGTAGTACGTCGTAAGGGAACTGCAACCCCTGCCACGCATCCAATTCAATCTGATAAGGTTACTCTTATTCATCTTTATAAAGGATAGCAATCTCGCAGTTACTGCTGTTTTCAATGGATATTCATTGTAGTCAAACTGCAATTTGGCCATACATTTCCTCCACTGTTTCATGAGTTTGTCTTCGGTTTTTGAGTGACATATTGATATACTCTTATTTGCCACAGAAAATAAAACTACGATGTAAGCTTGAAGTTCACTCTGATGACTCTGATCAACAAGAAGATGGTGATGAGAACCTTGTGACTTGCTCTCCTGGTAACTCTCTGGGAAGTGAGTATTTCGATGGCATGTTACATTTATATCTACATTGCTTCTATAGTTCAGCTTTATGATTGTGAAGATTAAATAGTGAATTTAATATAAACAAGCAAGTGATATCTGAGACGTACCCTCATCTTGTATACTTGTTTTTGACTTAAGTAGTCAGTTGTTTGCATCTGGTTCTGCGTTTCAACTATATGAACTTTTTGCCGAATCCTTTGTTATCTTCATCTTAATACTGTGATCACGCCCATATGGTCTCTGTCAATGGCTTAAGTGGTCAGTAGTTTAGATCTGGTAGTAAGGTCATTAATTTTTGCAGACTCCCTTGTTAAAGATGATCAGCCAGGATATTTAAATGCAGGGGACAACGGGGGAAACCAAGATTCTGAAAGTGGAGAAGATGCTGATAGAGATGCAGATAGAACTGAAAAAGGTGCAGCTTCTGGCAGTAAAGACATCGGAAATCACAAAATTCCACTATCTACTTCTAAGTATGAGGGAACACCTATAAATGAACTTGATCTTTCTGAATGCACTCGGTGCACGCCAAGTTATCGACTCCTGCCAAAGGATGTGAGTGCCACTTTTTCCTTTAATGTTGTTCTACTACACTGCAATTTACTGCGTTATCTTATAATCATTTGGTTGGTCTTTGCCAATGCAGTATCCAGTTGAGATTCCAAGCTACAGAAATACACTTGGCAAAAAGGCACTTAATGACCACCTGGTATCTGTCACCTCGGGAAGTGAAGATTACTCATTCAGTCATATGCGCAAAAACCAGTATGAAGAAAGCTTGTTTCGGTGTGAGGATGACAGGTATGATCTGGTAGTTTGATAACAATTTCCTTAATCCTCTTGGTATCGGTGATCTTTTTGTTGGCTATATAGGCCCACTGTTTAACATTATTAACGTGTGATCAGGTATGAAATGGACATGTTACTAGGATGTGTAAGTTCAGCCATCAAGCACGTGGAAATCCTTCTGGAAAAGATCAACGACAACACAATCTCAACAGACTCTCCAATATGTATTGAAAAACACTTATCAAGTAAGTCGTTAGTTTGGAACAAATCTAGTGTGGCTATACTTTGTCTATGCTTCAATATAATTGTGCTAATATCTTTCTGTGCTGTATATAAAAGCTATGAACTTAAGATGCATTGAGCGATTATACGGTGATAATGGGCTTGATGTCATGGATCTTTTGAAGAAGAATATTCATAGCGCTTTACCGGTGATACTGACACGCTTGAAGCAGAAGCAAGAAGAATGGGCAAGGTGCCACTCTGATTTCCAGAAAGTTTGGGCCGAAGTTTATGCTAAGAATCACCATAAGTCACTAGATCATCGGAGTTTCTATTTCAAGCAGCAGGACTCTAAGAACTTGAGCACTAAATGTAAGCTTCTTTATCAAATTTTTTTACATATTAAGTTCATGATGTGAAAATCTCCAACCTTCTATAGGTTTGATGAAACCACTTGTTTCGTTTGGCTGCACTTGAAATTTCGTAGAAAAATGTAGAGCTAATCCATTGCCAACTTCCTTCTGTACCTCGTGATTTTAATAACAGATTGCTGATTATGACCAATGCCATTCCTTAAATGCAGGTTTAGTGGCAGAGATAAAAGAAATCAGTGAGAAAAAGCATGAAGAAGATTTGCTTCAAGCTATTGCAGTTGGACCTATGCCCACTTTTTCTCCGGATTTGGAGTTCAATTATTGTGATACACAAGTTCACGAAGATCTGTATCTGCTTATCAAATATTACTGTGAAGAAACATGTGCTACTGAACAATCAGATAGGGTAATGAAGCTGTGGATAACCTTTCTGGAGCCCATGTTTAACATTCTTTTGAGGTCTCAAGCCAACCTGGCTATGGAAGATCTGTCAAATTTAAAAAACGGCAACCAAGATTTGCATGATCCATGCGTGGCAGTGAAGGCCAGCGCTTCTGGGTCAAACCGTAAACATCCAATATCCCCGAAACCGTTGAACAAAGATAATCCAACAATGCAAGGAAGCTCTCCTGGGAAAACAGTTCGGCACGATAAACTGCAAGCCGATGCAGCTATGACTAATGAGGTAAGTCCTTGTATATAGTTGTTTTAAAACCCAGATTGTATGCCCTTCAGTTGTAATAAAGTTCAATGAAAAGTCACCATCCTTAGCTATCAATTTGACGCAGTGATGAGCAATCAGTAGTCATGATTTTATTCATATATGAGACTTTGTAGATATAACTCTAATTTTGGTTCATGGTCTACAGGTTATCCAGTCTTCCAAACTAGTGTCGCCCAGAAACAAAAAAATAACGGAGGGTGTAATGAATCATAAGGTTAACGAAGTATCAGTCAGAAAGCGTGAGGCTGAGCGAGAAGAGGGTGAATTATCTCCCACCAACAGCTGTAAGCAAGGCAATTTTAAGGTTAATGGACAGAATGGTCTCAAGCCTTCGCAAAGGATGATGGACAATGTCAGAAGCAATAAAGACCAACAAAGCTGTGATAAAAAGGGAGCTTACTCTACTGAAACAGGGGCAAAGAGCAATGATCGCGCTGAAGATGACAAAAATGAAAATTGTCAGAAGTTATCAGAGGATAATGGGGCTGACTCTGAAGAGCATAACGGAGTTGTGAACTGTGATGGGCCTCTTAGTGTGGCTGAAGGGGAGGGTAATGGAAATGAAGGAGAAGCTGGATCATTTGCATATTCAGAACGGTTTCTGCAAACTGTAAAACCTGTTGCCAAGCATGTGTCTTTGCCATTGCCATTGCAAGCTAGTGAAACTGGCACCCAGAAGGATTCGCGAGTGTTTTACGGGAATGATTCCTATTATGTCCTATTTAGGCTTCATCAAGTAAGGGCTGTTTGAAGCACGCTTCTCTAATCTTTAAGATGATGATTTTCGCCCCCAGTGCTAATATCTGTTTTCTTCTGTTGGTTTTTCAGATGCTGTACGAGAGGATACAATCAGCAAAGAAAATCTCAGAAAAGAAGTGGAAGGCTTCAGATAGCACAACTCCTGATTCTTATCCCAGGTGAATTATCTTCGAATTTTTGTTTTGTATTGAAAAACGGTCCCTTGCTGATTTTTTGAAAGCATAACAATTTTAGGTTCATGGATGCACTCTATAATATACTTGACGGCTCTAGTGACAATACAAAGTTTGAAGATGAATGCCGAGCTATTTTTGGAGCACAGTCATATGTTCTCTTCACATTGGACAAGCTGGTTCAGAAGTTTGTTAAGCATGTAAGCAAAACTAGTGTCTTGTCTTTTTCACTCTCTGCTTCCGTTCTTTCTCTTTCCTAATCCTTTGGATCGTTTGGATATGCTTCAGCTCCATGCGGTTGCAGCTGATGAGACGGACACCAAGCTTCTGCAACTATATGGATATGAGAACTACAGAAAACCAGGACGATTCCTTGATCTAGTGTATTATGAGAATGCACGTGCCCTCCTCCATGAGGCAAACATATACCGGATCAGATATGTAAGTTTCTTTTAACTGCGCATCTATGTCCATTCAAAAATCCATAAGTGTATTAATCTTACTTTGGAACGGATTGCAGTCATCGGCAGAAACCCATCTCTCGATTCAGCTTATGAACAGCGGGAACATTCAGCCTGAAGTACCAGGTGTAGCGATGGAGCCGAGTTTTGCAGACTATCTGCAAAACCAATTTTTGACATTCGACGATGATGAAGAGAAGCACGGACTATATCTGAAAAGGTAAATAGAGCATGATAAGAAGAGCAAACGTATACATATATGCTTTGGTTTAGCATTCTTGTTAACCAAACTCTATGCAGGAACAAAGAGAAATTCGCCGGTGTAGATGAAACATCTGGGATGCCCGCTGCAATGGAAGGACTGAATATCATTAACGAGATGGAATGTAAAATGGCTTGCAGTTCTTCAAAGGTACATCAGCATATAATGTAACCATCTGTGTTGGGACATACTTGCTGACTGAAATGTGCATATCTGTGGATGAATGATTAAACTTATTTTGCGTTTATGATTCAACTACTGTAGGTGAAGTATGTAGGAAACACGTCAGATCTTTTGTATAGAAGCAAACAGAGGAATCCGAATCCAAAGGGACCGAGGCTTAAAAGAGTCAGCGAGATCTCGAAAGAGAGGAGAATATCGCGGTTTAACATAATGCTGAATTGCAAACTTTTGGCCTTGCCTCCTCTATAAACACGTAACTACTCCAATTCTTCCATCCAAATTTGCTCTCTTACATCAACCAAATGCTGTGAGATCTTCCTTGATGTAGCGGTTTTCTACTCGTGATACTTAATCTTGTGTTTCTCTTTCTTTATTTCAGGTAACGGTGTTGAGGTTCTTATGGTAAAAGTTCTTGGCTCTTGGAAATTATGCAGAGGCATAGTGGTAGAGAAGTTTGCTTGTTGTTTTTGACGTGGCCTGGACTGGGATCACCGTATTATGGCTGCTCATGACTCGCTACGCCACCTTTTTTTCTTCTTGTTTTGTTGTGTACTGCTAAGCATTCGGAGCCGCCAGTTTTGGACCTTTTGGTGTATAGTTTTCGTTGGAATATAATATGATACAGAAGTTGCCAACATTGGAGGGTCTTAATTCCTTCATTCAGCAAATAGTTCTTTTAATGTTTGTTAGTCTCAAAATGAAGAATTTAAAACATTCTGATTCCAAAATAAAGATGGAACCATTTTGGGCGAGGGGAAAAAAATACCTAAATCAATTGTCACGTAAACTCATGCAAAGGAAAAAGTCCTAGGAATCGCAAGAGATAGAGAACGGGAAGAAAATAATGAAATTTATAAACGTAAGTGATGGTGAGCTTACTCATTCACATTCCATAAACACTCATCGTTAACAAGATAGCTCGATCATAGATTCATAGTTAGCAGTTTAGTCCCAACAAAACAAAGAAGAGAATTCCATCTGACACCAAACAAATCACCCTCCAAAGATTTTTGCTGAATTTTAATTTAAGCAAAAGCTATTATTAAGCTTTTGTTAGCCGTTAAGAAAAGAAAACTAAAACGTTCCTTTGTGCAGCGAGTTTTTATTATACTATGTTTAGCTCATCGCATATTTAATATTACCATCTCTATACGACTATACGATGTCTCTTTATCACCAATTTTTTTTTTTGGTTGCTTCGTATCCTCAGTGAGACATTCTATCTGCTTTATACACAAACTCCAATATCAATTCTTATACAAACTAAATACTATACTAATAATAACATCAACTTACACCAAAGTAGCAAAGCTTCGTAAATAGCAAAGTAGCCATCATATAAAAAAATAAAAATCTACATGTCAAGATCATAGCAAAAAAACGTGGAAAGACACATGCAGCAGCGATCGGGACACCACAGTACCCAAAAATGACAAAAGGAAAGAAAAAAAAGATATGGTGGAGAAAGTCGATCGTTCCCCACATGAAGGGACAAAACGCAAACCAAGGAAAATTTTGTTAAATTTATTTTCAAAATTTAAAATACGGCAAACGTGAGGAGTATCGTTAGATGATGATTTTGTTGTCGACAATAATTAATGATTTTGTTGGTATATACACTGCATCTACATATTTTAAAATTCAATTCGTCCTTCCAATGTCATTCGCTGTACTGTCATCAACAGTACATGAGATTATACTGCTCTTTATGTTAGATTAGTAAATATCAATTCGGGTGCGAATAGAATTTTGTACAGTGGTTGATTTAAAGAAAACTGTAGTTTAAACTTGGATTACAAACTAAAGGAAATATCTAAATCTTGTGTGTGTGCTTTATTAGGTAATCTAATTGACATTGTACGTTTCTTTATTTATTTGTTGTGGAGGCTGTACTTAATTTGAGTATTGATAAACGTAATTGGTAACATGGTCGGTGGTAAATACAAAGACTAACGTTAATCCAAACGCAAACGTTAAACCAAAGTAACGTAAGCAATAAATATTTTAAGTTTAAGCCAACGCAAATGCTAAAAAAAACTCGGTCGTCTGAAGATCTTCTTCTCGGAGTTGTAAAAACACATTCCATGGACTAACGTTAATCCAAACGCAAACGTTAAACCAAAGTAACGTAAACAATAAATATTTTAAGTTTAAGCTAACGCAAATGCTAAAAAAAGTCGGTCGTCTGAAGATCTTTCTTCTCGGAGTTGTAAAAACACATTCCATGGACCGTCGGAAAAAACCACCAAAATGGGTGCCGGAGACAACGGATTTATAAAGACTATTTATGAAGAAATGTGCCCCAAACGAAGGGAACAAGAGTTGCCCATTTCCAGCCTTGCATTTACTCTTTTCTTGCTTACTCTCTCTACACATGTACACATGCTTAATGATGCATCCACTTCTTTGTATATTAACAAAACAGTAAATTAATTTCCCCAAAATTTGAAAGCGATTATCCGACAAGCTATTAACTTAGAAATGCAAGAAAAAAAGAGTCCAACAAACAAAACAAATTGGCAAGATTAACTCCAATCTATAAAATATTTATAGAAAAAAAATTACTTTGAACTTTGAAGAGTTTTTTCTTCCATTTTCCCTTGATTTAGTAGTAGAACCACAATTTTGTGCAGAATGAAAATAATATATAGGAAATTCGAAAAGCTTTAAGGAAAGGCCCACGTGGAGCGAGAATAAAGGACATCTATAAATTGACGGCGTCAAGTCAACGTGCAATTAAAAACACCGTCAAAGGTAAAAAGTTAACGGAGAAAGATAATATTACACGGATCCCAGAAAAGTAAAAAACTTTCACTAATCTAATCCGGGACTCCTCATCTTCTGCGGTCGAATCGGCGATTCCTCCGGCGTCGGCGAAGACTCCGGCGACGATGTCAACACATCGTCATCTTCATCGTCAATCGGAGATGAGAGTGGCGAGGAAAACATCTCCACCGGAGATAGCGCCGGAGAAGAGTCCGACGATTCGGTCGAGATAGTCAACGGCGGCGGCGACGGAGGAAGCGGAGTGTCAACGGAATTCGAATCTTCTGGAAGCTTCCGTTTGTTTCCGTTGGAAAGTTTAACGTCTCTGGTCAAGTAGCTCCTCAGGCGTTTCACGTCGGCGAGTTTCACCGGTTTCAGTAAGAAATCCTCCGCGCCTTCCTCAAGGCATCTGCCGAAAATTTATCATTCATTAAACCAACACTTTCCAAAAATCCCAAATCGAAGATTGCGAAATTCAACAAAAACTCACCTGTCGATTCTGGTCATTACGTTCTCCGACGACATGATTACCACCGGAACTTCTCGAAAATTCGACGATTCCTGTTTCAGATTACCGGAAAATTCCACATTGTTCAGAAAAACCCCAGGATTCATAAATCTGGAAAACGGCGGGAAAATTCAGACCTTAATCTTCTTCAGGAGCTCGTAGCCGGTCATTCCGGGCATACAGTAATCGGTGATGATCAGATCAACTTTCAATCTCTGAAATTCGACATAATCGGAAAAAACTAAATCAAATTCTCGATCCAAAATCCCTAAAATGTGGCACTGTTCAAAAGAACAAAACCTTCTCAGATTCTATGACTTACATCTAATTCGGCTGAAGCTTTCTCGCTGTCTAGCCCTAGAAATTCCAGAGCGCGCCATCCGCTATCTACCGCCGTAACTGAATCAGAACCGCCGGAGATTCCTCTGTTTTTAGAAATTATCCGGCGAATAAAAATGAAGACGTAAAATGATTTTTAAGAAATTAGAAAGACGAACCTTTGCAGGACGTAATACGAAGCAATCTCTCGATGACAATCCGATCGACGAGACTGTCATCGACGGCAAGGACATGAACTTCATCTAAATCCAACGGCGCAGATTCGATTCCTCCCATTCCGACGCTCATCATCTCCGACCTCCGTAGACAAGAAACGCCACCGTCTCTGGCCATTAGACGAGCGGTAACTGAGAGAAGAGCTGGAGAGGATTAAAATAGCAGAGAGAGAGATAGAGGAAGAAGAAGAGCTCACACCTGTTTTCTTTTCTTCTTCTCTTCCTTTGACAGTTATTTTATATTTCTGATTTTTTTTTCTTCTTTCGCTTTCCCTCTCAGTCTTTTTTCAGTGTCTTTTCATTTTGATTTTTTAGTTTTTTTTTTAATCTCCAGCGAGGAAAATCCAACAAAATCTTTGGTTCTTATTTATGTGAAAGGTTATATTTTTATTTTCTTTTGTGCCGTGCTTTTAGGGTTGAAAAACTGAACTTTTTCTGATAAAAATAGTATTAATAAATTGAGATTTCATAAAATTCGGTGGGGACCTATGCGAATATCATAGAGAAAAATATTCCTAAATCGAATAAATAATAGAGGTCTAATCCGTACAAAGGGATCAAGAAAAATACCATCGTAAGATATTAATTAGTCAAATCTCGTCGTTACTCGTTACTGTGAGTGAAAAACTGAAAACTGAAGATGGAATAATTGTTACGAAAGTAAATAAAAAACTGTAGATAGAGAACTGATTTTGCTCACCATTACACTTCACACTAGCGGTTAAACCAAACCGGTTCAACTGGTTGTGTACTTGTGTGTATAATCCGTCTCGGTTCAGTTTGGTTTTATAAGAAACTTTGTTGTTCAGCATACACTATTACTACGATTTTCTTTTTCTTTATAAAACTTCATCATTACTAAACCTTGAGAGTTTATTTATGAATTGTGAATCAGTGTTAATTTGTTCTCCGTGTTTCAATGTAAAAAACTTAAGGCTAAGAAATATAAAACTCATCGAAGATAGTACTAATTCCATGTGTTATGTTGTTCTTACATAATTACCATATTGTGTTGTAGATAAATGCTGATAACTAACGCGAAACCTTATTGTTCCATGCAATTTTGGTCAGTTTCTACTTTACTATCACGATGGTATCTAAATGCATAAATGGAATTAATATTGTGAATTTGAATTAGATTGAGATACACGATGAATTTCCGAACTAGTGGATGCATAAACCATAACAGCCACAATGCAAATTAATATACGCCTAACTATAGTATATCCATCTCTGACTCTACAAAAAATTATGTTATCCAAACGTTTAAATTCAACTGCAATAATAAACTAATCCAACTCTCCCAAGAAAAATAAAGCAGAGAAAAAGTGATATCATTTTCCAATTTAAAAGAAAAAAAATAGAGGAGGAAGGTGGACAAATAATAATGCATTGACGTCCACATTAAAATTAGGATCTGCGGGACCCATGAAAATCTAAAAGCGGGACCCATTAATATTTGTTCGAACATTTCTTTTTTAAGGCATTGGACTTTTCCTCCTTTTTTTTCCAAACATAATTTGCTGTTTCACTCTTTAGACACCACAGCGTATCAAATCTTCGAGATTGCTTTTGCTTTGTCTTTCCCACCCAAAATATTATAAAATGTACTGTTTTTCTTTTCTTACAGAAACAAATAAAAATCTAACTAATTGTTTTTTTGTTCTTGTTATAGAGATATAGAGAAGATAAAAAACATTCTCCTAGTTAAAGTTAATGTTCAAAGGATTAGGTTTAGAGGTTGTTTAGAAGTTAGAGTGAATCGATCATAGTTGTAGATGAACAGAACTTTATAATAGTGACTAAAACTATTTGTTTATTGCTCGCATTGATCATCATCGTCTAATTTTATCTTATCTAAATCGTCCAAATCTTTTTCTGCATTTACCAAAATGTTCACCGAAAAATCTAACAACTAGTAAGAAAAATTCTTAATAAAGCGTGAACCAGAATTCACAATGGTGGATATGTCCCTTTTTTCAATAACAAGAACGCGAAAATTAAGATTGATTTATGAATTGATTTTTCAAACGATATGGGCCAATGAATGATGGATCAACTCTTCATGATGTCAACTAGGAATCGAGGGTTGAACAAAAAAATCCAGAATAGTAGTAATCAACGTGTCGCACATAAAATCAAAGTATATCTTTTTTTCCAGGAACTTTGAACATCAATGAAAAAATGAAAGACATTGACATTTTCCCTTTAATAAATTTTGTTTTCAGTACTTAATTGAGGTTTGGAGCATCTTTTTTTTTTTTTGGTAATGCAACGGGGAACGAAAGTCCTCCGCGGTTTATTAGAAAAGTAACAATTACACAATCACTTGTCTAGAGAAGGTAGTCCCAACAACATCCTCCCCAAAATCACCTCTAAAGACGAGGGTACAACATCAAACAAATGGAAACCTAAAGGTAAATTGAAAGCAAGATTCGCCAAGCCATTCGCAAGTCGATTGCCTTCCCGAAACACATGTGTGACACGGACTAACCAGTCCTTTGCTAACTTCCTGATAAAGGGTGCGAGTCATTCGTTCCCTTCTCCAGAAATTATTATTGTAAGTATTTCTTCAGTCGCCCGAATACTAAAAGTAAAAGCATGCATGCTTCAAATATATCAGATGTATTTAAAAGTAACAAATTTGTTGACCTGATTATACAAATACAAATGATGTTTTATTCAAATCCCCTAAGTTAATTACATCTTATAGTATTGATTTATGTTCTAGTCTTTTAGACCATACATGGAAATGGAGGTGAATTCCAAATATTAAAGAAAAACTCAAAATTAGCGGATTGGTGCATGTTACTCTGTATGATTCTTAGATGTGAGATCCATAACTCTTTTATCTAGTCATCTACTCATCTAGGCTGATCGGCTGTGGGTTGGATCGAGTACTACTTTAGGTTTCTCTTCGTAAGTCGTCCGGAACATGGTAGTTTCCCTTTATAAACTGGTTTTGTGGAACAAGGAACAGGGCCGGAAACATAACAACAAGTTCTGTGGGCCGAGTCCTAATACTCTTTCTTCCAGATTATGCACTCTTTTTTATTTTTAATCATGAAACGTTTCCACATCACTCTGAGACGAAAGCCTTCTTCATTGTTCTTGATTTAATTAAATTTTGACACCAGTTTCATTTGGGAACTTTATACTTCTCTATATGTGATGTTTATTTCTCGCAGTCACTCATGGAAGGCACACGTACGTCAAACTTTTTAATTTACATTTCAGAAATAACTTGAAGTTCATGGGCCTTAAACAACTTTTTATGTCTCCCCAACTGTTGTACTTTTGTATTAGCCCACACAGGTTGGAAAATAGGAGCAATAAAACGTTTTACGTAAGCCTGAAACCGAAGATTATAGTAAACCCGATAGTGTCTTTGTCCGACCGCATACTAGCGTTTACTAGGATATGATCAATTACAAATACTTAAAGAAGTGGCAAGTATCAATAGTTTTTATATACCCACGCAGCCACAAATCGCGGACCATGTAAATAATACATGGCGTCCTTTTGTATGTTAGATAGTAGAGCAATCAAAGGAATTGGTCCCTAGCCAGTAGCCACCGAAGCCTCACAAACCGCATGAGCTACGGCACGATGACGGTAATTAATGAATTAATCCGACCATTCAATCACAACCCTAATTCTCGTAAATGTTATGTCCCTGTCTATAATAAATTAAAGGTTTCGTAAACCTAAGAAATCAAGCTACTAAATTAAACCACATAGCTTGGCGATCTGCATCGTGCAGTAACAATGACTTAAGTACATGATCAGGAATTTCCAATTATGCTGTCCTCTGTAAGCATTGTACTCATTTCTCGGGGATATTATATTACTATGTATATAGTTGTTATGTTAGCATGCTGGTGCGGTTTAAAGAACCAACCATTTCTTTTTAGTTTAGTCATATTAACAACTCGAACTTCAGAAATTATGATGTAGATCTATAATCATTGTTTTTTTCCCATTTATTTATCCATTAACTATATGCTATAGTTTTTAAATTTTGGTCTTCGCATTCTTGGTGGTCTTCTTTTTCTTTATTCATAATATATATATATAGAATATTAGCAAGGGTTCAAGTGCTCTTGGAGTCGTCTAGAAGAGAAGCAAGGATTTGATTAATCGGAGAGGCAAACTGCGGGGGCCACCTAATTATCTTCGACCTAATTGAAAAAATGCTAAACTAATTCAACTATAAATTTATCAAAATTTTTTAAAATATATACATGCGTGTGCTAGCTTCCGTTTCTTATACTTACAATTAGGGATATTT
This sequence comes from Microthlaspi erraticum, assembly GCA_902728155.2. Taxonomy (NCBI): domain Eukaryota; kingdom Viridiplantae; phylum Streptophyta; class Magnoliopsida; order Brassicales; family Brassicaceae; genus Microthlaspi; species Microthlaspi erraticum. The sequence continues at coordinate 704,503 of CACVBM020000555.1, forward strand.
ATTTAACTTATTTACAAATAACAAGTGTGTCGTATGTGCATACTAATTTTATTTAATTCTAACGTAAGAATTAACAAACTAGCTCGGTCTAGTTTGTTAAACTATTTTGTGAGCCTATGTATCATGTATGCATTGTAAAAGGACTGGATCAACTAAAAGCATTACGTTTCTTATTCCTAGAACTAAAAGTCAAGACAGATCCTGGTCATAAACATTGTCAGGAATTACATTATAGTCGAGAGTCGAGACCGACAGGGGAACGTCTCGATTTTGGTTACACAGAATGTAAGTATCTTTAGATGCTCTAACGAAACTTTTGTGATACTTCTTGGCACAACCATAAAAAGGTATAGCTTAGCTTATAAAAGTACAGTTAAACCTCATATTTGGTCAACACTAGAAGTCAAAGAACGAAACCTTAAACCTGATATAATGGAAATTTTACGGATTCGGGAGTCGGGGGTACCACACATAGACTAACTAACTTTTCAGAGATAGATTTTGATTAATGTTAAGTTGTTCGATGGCGATACAAATAAGCATAAAACAATCACGAAGGTGAGGTTGGAGCCGTGGAATATATAAATATATGTTTATTATATCAAATAAAATTATAGAAACCAACCCACCCACCTAGTAGCCACCAGAAAGAAAACTTTCGACAAAAAATCCATAATGGGCTAAAATGATTCCACATGTTATTGGATAAATATAAGATGATTGTTGACAGCATACTTATTTGGAATTCTTCTTTCCCTCGATTGAAATAATATTACAACTTTTCTTTTAAAAATTAAAATGAAAGAGGACCTGAGAGAGAGAGCTTTTGATTGCATGAGAGGTGGCAAGAAAGTCCACCAATCAGAGATCTAAGGTTGTATGAGTGAGCGAGCATAACTATAACACCTAATAAGGATTAATTATAGTATATATTTTTTAATTGTCTTGATCTATCTTTTAAGTTACAAAGCAGTGGGGTCTTAATGGAAACAAACAACTGTCCAAACCAAATGCCATTTCATTAGAATTAATTTTATTAAAATAAGATTATCTCATGACTTGATTCACCTGAAATAGAATAATCAATACCCTTTTGAAAAACATTATATTTCTTTCTGTATAATATAATGTCTTCTCATGCTTTATGAAGATTTGCCCAAGATCTTGTTTTGAAGATTAGACTTGTGCATATATTTTTTTATTTGTTGTATAGTATAGATGCTTGCATCATTGCCCACTTCTTGTATTCCTTCATTTGGCAACTAACTATTCTCCCTATTTAGTTTATAATTTAACTAGCATTCATTAAACATGGTCAAGTTAGGCTTTTTCTTTCTTTTCTCACAGTAATTAACAAATAAGATTTGGTTAGGTGGAAGATATATTGAGTTGAATTACAAAGAAGCTTCAATTCATGCTCCATGGTCATATCTCTATGAAAGCAACTTTAGTTTATGGGAAAATTCTAAAATCTATACCGAACATGAAACATGATCACTGAAATAATATCACATATTTATAGGCTAATTAGTTATCTTAGGACGACGATCCATTTGCTTATATGTTCTTGAGTGAAATTTTTATACCAAAAATATCATTTACTCGCTTATAACTTGTGACGTAAACTTACGATCCATCTCGCGTATACTTCATAGTATATGTTAAGAAAAAAAATAAACTGACGTAATAATTTTTTTTAATCAAAAACAGAAACAATCGCTTCTTCTTATTATATGTTAAAACAAAATTTAATTTTAAAGTTAAAATAATAAAATAGTATTCATAACATTGGTGGGAACATTGCAGACAAGTTTGTCTTAGCTATTTTTTTTGAAACATTTGGAAAACAACTATTTTGGTAATATTACTCCGATAATTTACACACTTAAATTTTGGTAAAAACCTTACAATATTTTGCATTAAACCGATAATTTATAGGGTATTTAAACACAAAACAAAAAAAAACTTAATTTTTTTTAATCAATGACAAAATCAATATGTTTCATAATATATGTTAATAAAAAAGAAATAAACAGGTGAAATGATAATTGTTTAAATAAAAAATAAACAGTATGCTTCTTTTCATATGTTATAGAAATATTAATAAGAATACTAAGAAAATAAAAACATATCTATTAGGTCTATAAAAATTAAAATTAACATAATATTTTAAACGAGAAAAATTAATGTTAATATTACTCCGTACATCATGCGTGGGAACACATCTAGTAACTTGTGATATACTGTATAATAACGTTATTCAAGTCTTGTGAAATTTTAACTTTTTTATTATTATCTCCATGGATCAATTAAAGTGTTATCCTTTAATGTGCATGTTGATCTTTTGGGGCTAAATTGATTAGCTATGTTATTTCCTATCTTTCTTTGACTTTTGATTTTATTTCTAATATGATACTATCATCTTAATCTTCTCTTTAAGCTTAGAATATAACTTTTGTGTTAATTGTCACAAGTGGTGTGATCGCTGCATGCCTTTTCATATATGTTTTTTAATTCATCATATCTCAACCTGATCTAATTAACTATTTAATTCACGCACTAAACAGAAGTAGTTTCCACCTTATTAAAAAGTATAGGTTACCAATTTAAAGTAATTTGCATTATGCATTATGCATAAGACAAAAGATAAAACAAGTTGACAAGTTAAGTCTTTATATATAAAAATTAAAACACAGATATTTTATGTCCAAAATTCTAATATTTATTGTTCCCGTCTGTATTAGGCGCGTGGTATACACATATTTGTATAAACTATTCCGTGTTTAGTGTAAAATCTATATAGTAATAATAGTACCTATCAAATGTTTTATTTTCCAAGATCATTTTTCGTCACGCCTTAGATTCAAACAAATAGTTTTATTATAAACCCTAAAAATATAAGTCGATGCTGTTCATGACTAGTATAAAAAACCTCCCAACAATATAAAACTCCTTAGACATACTATATATTATATTACAGATGCAATGCATCATTAATTACTAATTATTAAACTAAACATCCTCCATCTCTCTCTCTTTGCTATATAAAGAGAAGAGCATTAACACATCTCCTAAAACTAAAACTAATTAAACCCATCAAAACACATACATATAACGCATATATGTCTACATCTCCGACAATGTCTCGTACAGGCGAAAGCTCCTCAGGATCATCCTCCGACAAGACCATAAAACTGTTCGGCTTCGAACTCATCAGCGGTAACCGTTCGCCGGAAGTCACCACGGCGGATAGTGTGAGCTCTTCAACGAACAATACGACGTCGCTTGTACTCAAAAGACTAGAGTGCCAATATTGTGGCAAAGAGTTCGCAAATTCTCAAGCATTGGGAGGCCACCAAAACGCTCACAAGAAAGAGAGGCTAAAGAAAAAGAGGCTTCAGCTTCAAGCTCGACGAGCCAGCATCGGCTATTATCTCACCAGCCACCAACAACCAATAACGACGTCATTTCAAAGACAATACAAACCGCCGTCATATTGCGCGTTTTCTTCCATGCATGTGAACAATAATCAGATGGGTGTGTTCAACGAGGAGTGGTCGTCGATGTCGTCGCAGATTAGCTTCGGTAATAAGGACACATGTCAAGATCTTAATGAGCAAAGTGGTGAGATGGGCAAGCTGTACGGTGTACAACAGAACATGATTCAGTTCCAGAGAGATCTGTCTTCTCGTTCTGGTTCGAAGAGAGGCATTAAATCGCTGGATCTTCATCTGGGGTTTTCCGGAGATACGGCGTAAAAAGAGAGACATGATTAAGAATTTAAGATTATAAACCAGTGGCGTATTTTATTGGGAAAAAGAGCGAAAAACACGAGACATAGTAGTATTCTTGATGCAATTTGAGTTTCTTTATTAGGTTTATGTACGTTTTTCTTTTTTTTTTCAAATATTCATTTTAAGTGATGTTGTAGAACTATTCAAAAACAAAAACAAAAAAGAACTAAAATAGACTCTGCTTAATTATATAGAAAATTCTTGATCATCGATTCGTCGTCACCCGGAAGTATAAACAAAACAGTAAAGTAGGTGACCTTGGGTCAAGTATTGATACTATATATGGAAATTGGAATAATAATAAACCATACGGTATATAGCATTGAAAATATTGTGTGTTGTGTTATAAATGGTGCATTGCTTAATTGATGGAGAAAGAAAACAAGTTGAAACATTATAATTTTCTTCCTCTAGCAAAAAACATTATCACTTTCTTTTTGCTGAGTCTACTTATGATGGTCATGCGTACGTACTTACTTTTATTTTTGATATCTGCGTACGTACTTCTTTTACTGGTCCATCTCTTTATTCATTACAACGTACATACATACGACATACTGTACCTTTCTATAACATCTGTGAATATACGTACGTCCAGGCCGTACATATATAACTATCGCAATTGGCAAGTAGGATTGTGCTTACACGTTAAAGTGTGCAGTGTGCGTGTATACACGTACGCTTTAATATAATTTATAGTCAAATTTCAAAAACTTGTTTAAAAATTTAATGTCAAAAGTTAAAATATGATGTAGCTAGTGTATATATTTTTTAAGCATCATAATCTATTTATTAGTAGATGATTATGATATTCAAGCTCATGAACTTTAACAAAATTCATATACAATCATTAATGTTATACATAATTAATGTCATTATGATATTCATTTTTTCTTCTTCCATAATGTCGTTATTTCAATGTTCTGTTATTTCATTCATTTGAAATGCAATAATCATCAATGTTCTATTCTTAAAAATGAAAATTAATTATTTTGAAACTATAATACAAAATCCTGAAAAACTGTTACACCAAATGCCACACTCTGTTTCCATTTTTCGTTTGCATTTGACCATACAATATTTATATGATTTTCATTCTTTCTACGTGTTGATCGTCTATGGTCTGATGAGTTGGTTTAGTAAGGTTTTGGAGAGAGAGGCAGAAAAAAAAAATATGAATGCTGAATATATATACTCGCACAACGAACATAATAAGTGAATTTTAGTGGTGACATTTCTTGACTTAGATTTTATTCTTTCAAATAGATTTGGTGCAAGATTGATTCGAAACTGAGCTCGAATTTCCCATTAAAGTCTTCAAAGAATTATGTCTATGGTCCAAAAAACAAAATGTGCCAATAACTTAATAAGTATTTATAATGTATATTAAATGGAGTCGGCAGGTTATATATTTAATTTAATCAATAGCGTGATTGGAATGATAAGCTTAAGATCCAACATCCAATGTTGGAGGCCCCTTTAGTTGTGTAACACATGTCACTTCCGACACCAACGGAACTCCATATTGCTTATGTGTGTATTAGATGCTTATCCCATTTCATTAATACTTTTACGTTATGCGATTCTTTATTCTTTAACAAAAGTTTTCCTTTCTTGTCCATTCGTATGTTTTCTGATTTTGGTAATATGTTTTTGTTAACTTCGGAACATCTCCACTTGTATATGAGTAAACTATACACGAGTCTTTAAATTGATAGAAGAGATGAGGTATTTATTTTTTTACTCGGTCTAACATATATATAGGTGTGTGTGTTATTTGTATATGTATAGAAATGTAGATAGTAAATGTTACTTGTAAATGATGGATTGATGGGTATCGTCGTATCGATGCAAATGAATTCAACCCCAAAAGATATCTATTCGCGTTGCCCTAGAAGTTTTTTTTTTTAAAGTCATATTTGCCACCTAATAGATTTTATTTGTATTTTTATTATCATATACATAATACATGCAACATGTTATCATGGCTTTTGCCTTTTGGAATGGAGTGTAATCATAATGAAGCTTGGTAGTACTAAAACAACAAAAACTTTAATTCCCTATTTCAAATGAAAATTTTGTAATAAGAGATAATGTTATCTAATGTTATGGGAGACAAAGATAGATCCAAACCAGGTAAGATAAGCTTGTCGATCCAAACTGATTAAATATTTTCGTTCCACAAAACTTTGCCATCTGTACCATCCATCCTCTTTTTAATTATGGGTTATAATTTAGCAAATGTCATATGCATCCATTATGATTTTTCTTTATTATTAAATTATTGCTGTCTTAAAAGCAAGTTTATTCTAAAGAAGCTATCGATTGGTCATTGTTAAGCATTACATTTGACCATCGATAAAACTAGTATACAACGCAATACTTATATTGTTATTTCAGCTGTAATTGTTTGAAAGACCACTGAAATGTACTTGGTACTATCGTACAAAAGGACAATATCTTTATTATACGTCAAAAGAGAACAAGAATCTATCAGTTACTCTTTGTTTTTCTTGAGCTCATATCGGTTACTGTATTAGCTTGAATGATTCTCGATCTAAAATTTTAAACACTGGCGTTAGATGTACGTTTTTAATATAAAATTGATTAAGATGAATTAGTTGATCTAGAATAATAATTTGGTAGCTAGAGCACCGATCAGATATTTCTTCGAAGAAGCTGTAATCGCTGAAGACGTGTACTAAGTGACAAGTTAAGAACAATTTATTTTAGTTTAAACATAGTTGGCAATTTGCTTGTATCATTATTATTCACGAAATAGCAAATATTCGATTCACGTCTTGTGCAGGCATCAATCTCATAAAATAGTAAATAGTAAATATTATTATTTTTTGTTTTGTTTTTCATATAGAAATAACGTATCACATCCTTATAGTTCAGTGGACAGTGGTCAGTGGCCAATAGAATATGCAAGAAGGAGTTTGTTTTTTGTTTTTTTTTTTGTAAATTAACCTAATATGCAAATTATTTCAGTTTTAGATAGATCGTCGATATTAGGTGACGTAAATAACTAGATGGTATAGAAAGCAGCAGCTAAATCAACTAACTTCACAGAAGGCAAAATCAAATGAAAATTTAAATAATATATATTTCATATAGTTTCAATTGGTTTAGAATCCATTATAATTGTTATCTGAAGCTATTATCATATATTCCATCAACTCATATTTTGTTTCTGGAAAATACCAGAGAAAAAAAACACTCAAAGATGTCAAAAGTAAAAAAAGAATTCCTCAAAGTAGACATCTATTCACCTTTTCATAATAGTTCTTCAAATTAGATTCCAAATTTTATCCGTGATAAACTTTTAACGAAACAGTTCACGCCGTTAAATAAACTGTTACTTTTTGTAAGAAAAAAGAACCGGTCGAATAACCGGGTCGGATATCGGTTTACGAGTATTGATACATACACTCTGATTGAGTCGTAGGGTTTTAGGGTTTTAGTGTCACGGCGCGCTTCTCTGTTTTTGGTACACACAAAGGCTGCTTTTCAACCTCTCTGCTCGTTTTCCGTCACCATCCTCAATCCTCAGGTTCGTTCTCCGCCACACTCATAACTCTTGATTACACCGCCGAAGTAATTATTTTACAGCTAGGAATCCTAACCTCCTTGTGTTAAGTTTCTTCTAAATCCTGAAACTTTGCTTCGTTGGTTTTCTTAGAAAGCTTGAACCTTTCTTCTAATTGCAAAGTTGAATTAGATAGCAAAGATTATTAATTTTCGAACTGGGTCATGATTTTGACTCTTAATATCTTTATATACAAGTAGCTCAGACCTGTGTTTAATTGAAATTTGATTTGGGCTTTAAGGTTAGGAAGCAAAAACCTGTCTGAGAAGTGAGAATGAGGAAGAAGGTAGACGAACGTATTAGAACTCTGATTGAGAATGGGGTTAAACTCAGACACCGTTCCATGTTTGTCATCGTCGGTGACAAGTCTCGTGACCAGGTAATTTTGTTGTTGGTGTTCTACTTCCCATTTTCCTTGGAAGCTTTTTTTTGGTGTGGGTTTCATGAGATGAAGCTTAATACTTTTCCTTTTGTTATATAATAGATAGTTAATCTCCATCACATTTTGTCAAAATCGGTGGTGAAATCTAACACAAGTGTGCTATGGTGCTACAAGAACAGACTCGACATTAGCAGGTTCAATATATTATCCTTGTGTTTCAGAAAATAAAATCCTTGCAAAAGTTTGAAGATTGTACCTGACACGTTGTTATTAGAAACTTAGGTGTGAGTTTTTGGTGTTTCCATTTTGAGTGATGTATCCTTACTTTGTGAAACTGTGTTAGGCATAATTGTGGAATTTCTTTTTGTTATCAAGAGTAGTGGAACCAAGTTGGGCATTGTCAATAACTTTGTCCTGAATATTAAAGAGTGGGATTTGTTTTGTGTGCAGTCACAATAAAAAACGTTCAAAGCAGTTGAAGAAGATGAAGGAGAGAGGACAGTTAGATCCTGAAAAACTTGACGCTTTCTCTCTTTTTCTTGATGTTGGGGAAGTAACGCATTGCATGTACAAAGATTCTGAGAGAATTCTGGGGAATACTTATGGCATGTGTATCCTACAGGTAGACCTGGTTGATGATAGAAATAATATCGTTTCTGCAACTTACTAATACTAATGTGTTTAAATTGAAATTTGGTATATTCAGGATTTTGAAGCTCTAACCCCGAATCTACTAGCACGAACAATAGAGACGGTGGAAGGGGGTGGGCTAGTTGTATTATTGTTGCAGTCTCTTGCTTCACTTACTAGTCTATGCACCATGTTTATGGTATGAACTTTGATTTTGGCAGTTATGTGTGGTTTGCTTAACTATTTATTTGTAGTTACATGACTGTTTCTGCTCATATCAGGATGTGCATGATAGATTTCGAACTGAGTCACACTCTGAAGCTTCCGGACGTTTCAATGAACGTTTTCTATTATCACTAGCTTCTTGCAAAGCTTGCGTTGTCATGGATGATGAGTTGAATATATTGCCGCTTTCGTCCCATATCAGATCTATCACTCAAGTTCCAACAAAGGAGGTACTTTTATAGCAGATTTAATGGCTGTTGAGAGAAACTATCTTCCATAATGCCAGTTAGCATCTTTAATTTTGTACTTTCATGTGTTTCTTTTAAAAGGATTCGGAGGGTCTTTCTGAGGCAGAACGAGACTTAAAGGGTTTGAAAGACGCACTAAACGATGATTTTCCTGTTGGTCCTCTGATTAATAAGTGTTGTACACTGGATCAGGTATGTAGTTAAGTTTACCTGTGTACATTGGATGAAAAGTGTTGCACATTGAATGAGGACCGAGTATCTTGTCTTTTACAGGGTAAAGCTGTGGTCACATTTTTTGATGCAATATTGGATAAGACTCTCCGGAGCATAGTTGCTCTTGTTGCTAGTCGTGGGCGTGGAAAATCTGCTGCACTTGGTCTAGCTGTTGCAGGGGCTGTTGCTGCTGGGTAGGGTTTGAGTTAATGTTTTCTTTTATTCATGACTGTTCCGATAATATTTGCTAACTTATTGGTACTTGATCTTATTTGTTGCTAGGTACTCTAATATTTACGTAACAGCACCAAGCCCAGATAACTTGAAGACATTCTTCGAGTTTGTTTGCAAAGGTTTTGATGCTCTTGATTATAAGGTAATATAATTTTCTTCTGCACCACATATTTCAGGCATTTTCTTATAATAGTTTTCATGTTGTGCGTCTTCCATTTTTTTGCTTGTTTGTTGGAAATGGTCATAAATCTTAATTAGATCTGCATCATCTCGAGGCAAGAATAAAGAGTACCTTTTTTTTGCATGTTAATTGAGATATCCATTAAATTTCCTAAACACTATCTTCGACTATATGTTTTTGAAGGAACATCTTGAATACGATGTTGTGAGAAGTGTGAATCCTGACTTCAAGAAAGCAATCGTACGGATAAATATCTTCAAGCAACACAGACAAACAATCCAGGTTTGTTCATTCCTAGTTTTCTAATAAGCCGTACTTTATGCCAATTACTCATTAAGTTGCTTCATTTTCTTGTTCTTCCATGTAGTATATACAACCGCATGAACACGAGAAGCTCTCACAAGTGGAGCTGTTGGTTATTGATGAAGCAGCAGCTATACCTTTGCCAGTTGTGAAGTCTTTACTTGGCCCTTACCTAGTTTTCTTATCATCTACTGTCAGTGGGTATGTGAAACAGGATTTTATGCTTACACTCCCATAATATCAATTTTTTTTATGCATGTCGTGGTTATAATCTGGGAATTTGGGTCAGTCAGGCTACTGATTGTCTGATTTTTGTTTATTTTATCTTTATTTATTAAAGCTATGAAGGTACTGGTAGATCTTTGTCCCTGAAACTCTTCCAACAGTTAGAAGAGCAAAGCCGAGTCCCAATTACTGGTGGTGAAGGCTCTCTTGCTGGTATGTAACTGCTTCAGTGTCTTAGTATTTAGTATTCGAAATCCTTTTTCTTCTTAGTTCTCTAGCTGATGTTAATCATTATCTTGGAGAATACCCTGACTGTCTGAAGTTTCCTTGGATTCAGGTTGCCTTTTTAAGAAGATAGAACTTATCGAGTCTATTAGATACGCTTCTGGAGATCCAATCGAATCCTGGCTCAATAGTTTACTTTGTCTTGATGTTGCTAATTGCCTCCCAAATCCTGCCTGGTATGGTATATTCACAGAAATAAATACGATGTTTGCTACCCTTTCTTGCTTACTGATTCTTCGCTTTGGTTGTTTATTCTGTCATTTGTAGCCATCCTCTGCCAAGTCAGTGTGATCTCTACTATGTCAACCGAGACACGCTATTTTCTTATCACAAAGACAGTGAGTTGTTTTTACAGGTAACTATTGTCAATTTTACAATCTAGATTTTGGCTAGCTTTGTGGTGATAATAATAGCTTGACATTAAGTGGTATTCTACAGCGAATGATGGCGCTTTGTGTCTCTTCTCACTACAAGAATTCTCCTAATGATCTTCAACTGCTGTCGGATGCTCCTGCTCATCATTTGTTTGTCCTTCTCGGTATTTAACTGTTCCTCCTTTTCGTAGCTAGGTGTAATCACCAAGTGTATAGTATTGCCTTTGAACTTCTATTTGGTACAGGTCCTGTTGATGAGTCCAAAAACCAGCTTCCTGACATACTATGTGTTGTCCAGGTACTTTTTTTTTCCTGTTTTCTTTGGACACTGTTAGTTGAATTAACAAAGAATAAAACCAGAAGTTATCGATTCTGGATGTAACTTGTCTTAAAGCAACATTGTGATTAATTGTGGATGTACTTTTGCAGGTCTGTCTCGAAGGACAGATATCTCAGAAATCAGCCATCAAAAGTTTAAGAGATGGTCATTCACCACATGGAGATCAAATACCATGGAAGTTCTGTGAACAGTTCCGGAATCTTGTCTTTCCAACTTATTCGGGTGCTCGTATCGTGCGCATAGCAGTCCACCCCAACGCCATGAAGGTGAATATTGCTTAGCCTGCTCATCTTTTAATCTTTTGGGTTCTTTGAGGAGTGAGAGACTAACAAATTCCTGGTTGCATTCTATGTAGATGGGATATGGGTCTGCTGCAGTTGAATTACTGACCAGGTAAATACACGAAGATATACATAAGTATGCACTAAGTTGTGACTAATGCTTAATGATTATGACTTAATTGATTGATATGGCAGATACTTTGAGGGTCAGTTAGCTTCAATATCAGAAGGTGATGATGAACTCGATGTGGAGGCTTCGCCAGTTAGAGTTACCAAAGCTGCTGAAAAGGTGCTTGTTTTTCTGTCTATCCTTGTGCGTTTATTCCAGTATTATGCATTCGACTTCTTACTTTTTTTTTCTTCTTTTCCAAAGGTTTCTTTGCTTGAGGAACAAATAAAGCCACGCACCAATCTTCCACCTTTGCTGGTTCCTCTTCGTGATCGACGACCTGAGAAGCTCCACTACCTCGGTGTCTCTTTTGGCCTTACTTTGGACCTTTTCCGTTTTTGGAGGAAACATAAATTTGCCCCATTTTATATCAGCCAGATACCAGTTAAGATTATCACTTTTCATTCTCCTGAAATGCTTTTTCTTGGCCTGTCTAGTAGCTAATAAAACAGTTTCTATACTTGGTTGGAGCAGAGTGCTGTGACTGGTGAGCACACATGTATGCTTCTGAAACCGTTAAACAACGATGACTTTGAAGTTAACGAGTCAGATGAATTGGGTTTTTTAGCTCCCTTCTATAAAGGTTTGTTGATTCGTAAATAAGAACCGAAACTTTTCTATATCTTTCAAGTATGACATGCTTGATTTGATGTCTTGGCCACTTCTTCCCTTCTGTTCAGATTTCAGGATAAGGTTCTCTAAGCTGTTGAGCGATAAATTCAAGAAGATGGATTATAAACTTGCAATGAGGTTAGCACTTACTCTTCTCGTTCCCCATGGAGACTTTTTCTGCAACATTAGTTTAGGACGAAATTGTACTGTTCTGGGATCTGATGATATTCTCATGTCACTCTTTTGTCTAGTGTCTTAAACCCTAAGATCAACTTCACAGAGGTTGATTCTTCGGAGAGTTCAGCAAATGGATTTCTGAAGAAACTCGATGGAGTCTTTTCACCTTATGATATGGAGAGACTCAGAGCATACACTGACAATCTAGTTGACTTCAATCTGGTTAGCTTCATTTTCTCAGATTCTTTTTTTTTGGGGGAATATGTACATGAACACACACATTGGTAAATATTTGTTTTTTCTTATCTTTTCAAAGGTTTATGACCTCTGCAAAACTCTAGCACATCATTATTTTCAAGAGAAGCTCCCAGTCACGCTTTCGTATGTCCAAGCATCTGTACTCCTATGCCTGGGCTTGCAGGAGTCAGATTTCTCTTCCATCGAGGTATACTATCTTTAAGATAACTTCAGTGATTTGCACTCCTCTCGTTATGTTTCATCCGGCATATCTGGGAGATAAACTTGTAGACACATCTGGATGTTCTAAATTTGGATCATTACATTGCACTTTACAGAGACAAATGCAGTTAGAGAGGGGGCAAATACACTCTCTTCTCTTGAAGGTTGCAAAGAAGTTATACAAATATCTGAATGGAATCGCAGCAAAGGAGATTGAATCCACCTTCCCTCGGTTGAAAGAAGTAAGTTCAGATGGATAAACTAACAATTTACTTCTATGTTCCTTTGCTCAGTAATTATAATCCCTTTCTTTGAACATAGAGAAATACATAGACGAATATCTTATTAATATTATTCATGGTGACTTTTGGTTGCAGAGAGTGCTTGAACCTCATAAAGTATCGGTAGACGAAGATCTCAGGGAAGCTGCAAAAGAAGTCGAGGTATTCGCTTCTGTTCAAGCATATATTCTTGTTTTGATTTCCATGTAAGGTCGAGAATTCGTTTTCACACTCAAATGTTTTGGTCTAAAGGAACAAATGAGGGCAAAGATAGAATTGGATCCTGAGCTGCTTGAACAATTTGGTATTGGGGGCAAAGAAGCTGAAGCCTTGGAAAAGTCTAAGATCTCTTCAAGTGGTATCATCAGTATCGAGACCACCAAATCTTATACCAAGGTAAAGCCAAGTGGTCATGATAAATCCGCCAAAAAGAGAGGCAATGATAAGCAATCCTCCAGATCCAACAAGAAGAGAAGATCCTAATCTGGAGCTAATGAGTAACAGCGACCAGCAAATTTTGATCATTTGTCTCTTTTTTTTTTTGAATTTGTAACCAAAATTTGAATATTTATTGTAATTTTGGTTTGATAATGACAGATGAAAATGCTACAGTGTTTCTGATACTGTTGACTTGTTGAGGCATTCTACAGTAATCTGGTCATATCATATGCAACGTTAAGAGAAAAGAACACTTTATAACCGATTACATTATACACCAAAAGCGATAAGATTTACATGAGAAGCCATTATATTATACATGATTAGCCGTTAGATTATACATTATCATAAGCCATTATATTATACATGATAAGCCGTTAGATTATATGATGAAGCAGCTTAATATATGACATAAACAAAATTCAGATGCCCATCTGTGTAATAGCTACTTGCAGTTATTACTTCTTAGCACGAGTTGAAGCTGCTGATTCATAAAGAATTCTAGTCACTTTCTTGATTCTTACTGACTTCTTCTTTCTACGTTGGCTTCTCCGGAGTCTTTTACGTTCAGTAACGTCGTCGTTACAAACTGTGCTCACATCACTCTCCACTTCTTCATTAGCTTTTTGCAAAACAAGACAAAATTCTTGTAACTTAAACAAATCAATTTTTTTAATTATCTCTAATCATAACAAGAATCACAGCCTGAAAGCCATCTTACTTGTCTGAATCCAAGTAATTGCATCATTAGCTCCACAAGCCTGACGGGAGAAATAAAATGCTGATGCGTTGGCTAGAGCAAGTAAATCTCCAAAAGACATATGCTCAAGAGCATTCATGTCTCTGTTCGTAACGAAACTCCTGCATGCATCACTTCCTTAAGCAACTTTTCTTTCGACATTTTCAAAAATTTTAGGACAAGAAAAACATACAAAGACTTGCCCATTATCTTCCTCATTCTGGCTGGATTGTTCTTCCGCCGTATATTGGCAAATCGGAACAATTGGTTTCACAGGTGTCTGAGGAATCGGTGGAGCATGAATGTTTTCGTTGCTGTTTTCTTCTATCCCTCTGTTCTCCATTTTTGATCTAAGAGAAAAATGGCTTTTTCTTTCGTGGGTGCTACAGATATAACGATTCCATACTTTTATAGTCTTTTTATGAAACCTTTAATTATGCATAAATAATTCGTTAGTGGATGCATTGCTACACACTCCACCACATGTCACCTCTCTGCATTTACGTAGCTTCTTCCTCTCACAAGCATTTTGTTTTGCTGTCAAATAGAGGAGAAACGGGAATCACAGTGATCCAACATACGGACACTTGTTCCATCCAAATACAAAACAACTATAACATTATTTCTTTCGTCATGAATGTTTGGCAATTAAAGAGCCTAATCTGGAGCTAATGTGTAACAGTGATCAGAAATTTCTGATAATTTGTAAATTTGTTTTTTTTTTTGGAATTTGTAACCAGAATTTGAATATTCATTGTAACTTTTGGTTTGATCATTTCACAAATGAAAACGCTTACAGTGTTTCTGATTCTGTTGTGGGCATTCTACAGCCATAATACAAAATGTTCCATAAAACTATACATACATATTTTGACTGCAATGTGTCAAACTGTTTCACATCTCGGCAGCAAAAGACTTCCCACATCCACAGGTTTGTGTAGCGTTAGGGTTCGAGAAAGAGAAGCCTCCACCGATTAAAGCATCGCTGTAATCAAGCTGCATTCCGAAAAGGAAGAGCATGCTCTTCGGATCACAAACTGCAAAAGCAAAGAAAAGAAATGTGTACAAAATAACTTTCACTGCATTAACAGATGAATAAACACTTTGACTGCAAACTACAATAGACTTGAAGTCTCATAACAAGAGTCAGTCAAAGTGACAAATCAGCAGACTCTAACACCGCACAGCTAATACTACTCTGACATATCAATGATTCCATTTCAATCTGCACATCATCAAACAGCTTACTGATCCTACTATTGTATCAGAAACCAAGGGAAGAAACATACCTATAGCGAAACCTTGGTATTCAATGGTAGAATCATCTGGTCTAGCGTTGGCTCTGTTCTCAAAGTCCATCGTGTAAGACATCCCCGAGCACCCTCCTTGTTTGACACCAATCCTCAAGCACAGATCTTCTCCGCGTTCTGATCTCATCTTATTCAGATGCTTTAGTGCGTTATCCGTCAGCGATATCGCCGGCTTCAGTCCCTCCATTGCAGCAGGTGCAGCTGAGAAAATTTAGAAGTCTCTTTTTAGTTCTCGTGAATAACAAAACTAGAGCAGAGCTTAGTACACTTCTCACAGAGAGACATATCTAGGATACAGAGATTATCTCCACCGATAAGAATTCTCAGACATCAGCAACCTAAAAAGTTTTCAATTTTGAAAGCAAAGGTTCTATTTTTATTGATAAGAATCGTAAAAAGCATAACGAAGATTTTACAGGAAGCGAATCAAACAATTACAACCCAGAAGAAAATCAAAAAGGTTAAATTGGAAGATAAAGCAGAGTAATTTCGTGAAATCCCAATTCGAACCTGGAGCTGAAGTGGATCGAACATAGAGGCGGTCTCTCCGATTGAGATTCACGTACGATGAACGAGGAAACGAAATCGAATTACACGGAACCAGAGAACGGAAACTTGTGGTAGAGATCCTTAGCTGAAGAAAAGTTGGATTCGAAGTCGTGATTCCAGCAAACGCCATCATCCCGAAATAGAATCGCCGAGCTGAGGAGTCGTCTCTTCACCGGAAAACAAAACAAAACAAACAAAATCTCTTTTCGCTTAATAATTTGAAGTCATCCACATGTTTTACGTTTATAATTAAGGGATTTGATTAGTGATGATTATCATGTTTTCACCAAAAGTAGTTAAAAATGAACATTTGGACCCTGTGTCTCAATCGGGTCCTAAATTGTAAACCCGATTTTGACCCGGTGTGGAGTTGGGTTATACCCGAACCTAAAGGCACACACACATAGCGCGAAGGAAACAAACTTCATCTTCATCATCTTTCTCTTCTCTTCTCTTCTTCTCCAATTCGCCGCGTCAGTCTCCTCTTCTTCTCTCTTCTTCTTCAGAGGTCGGTTCTCACAGTGAGATTTTCACGCCTCTATGCATAATTAAGCCGCTCGTTATGTCGTCTTCTTCCACCAGCTCTCTCTATCTCCACTCTCTCCCCAAGGTAATTTTCTACTTGTACTAATCCGTTTTTTTCTTTCAATTACTTTAGCTTCTGATTCCATTTCTTCATTGGAAATTTCAAGGCTTCTTCTGGGTTGGGGCAATGGAGGAGTGGGTTGCGGTTCCAATTGTTGGGCGGGTCCGTTCCCAGCCACCGATTGTCTATTTCTCCGGTGGTGTTTCTTCACCGGAGTCCGAGACTTCCGGCGATCAGAGCGGCGTATAACTCGGAGGGAGGCTCGAAGCGCAGGGCTTACAAGGAGTCCCAGGCGGCTAGTGGTTTTCCTAATGCTAAAGTGCAGCAGCTTGCGTCTACCGTCTTGCCTTTGGGCTCATTTGCTGTCGCCACTTTCGGTAAAAAGAGATATTTTAGTAAATGAGAGGAACTTGGTTTGTGTTGGCATCTAATTTGTGTATTCAGCTGACAGTTTTGTGGAAAGTGGTTGAGAAGTTCATGACGCCAAAGTCTCCAAAGACTTCTTCTGCTGGAGAAGGCAAATCTTCTACAGAGGGAGTGAAATGGTCAATCGGGGCTGGTACGAATTTTTTTTCTGCAAAGGTTGATAGGGAGAACAAGCAGAGGCTTAATGAATTTGCAAAACAACTCAGGTCCTTCAGAAGTGTTGACATGTCAGGTGTGCGTTCAATGATCTAACTGTTATCACATTTCTCGGAGCATAAATTGTGGTCAATATATGGTTGAAGTTCATGATATTGGATGTAGCTCACCTTTGAGTATTATGTGGCAGGATGCAACTTTGGAGATGAAGGACTATTCTTTCTTGCTGAAAGCCTTGGGTATAATCAGGTTATAGCTCTACCTCTCTTTCACATATGTTATCTGGCAACTCATTAGAGTGCTGATCTTCTTATGTTGGTTGAGTAACCTTACCCATATTGTGTTTCAGACTGTAGAGGAAGTCAGTTTTTCTGCAAATGGAATTACAGCTGCAGGAGTTAAAGCTTTTGATGGCGTTCTTCAGTCAAATATTGTGTTGAAGGTTCTTAACCTCTCTGGAAACCCTATCGGCGATGAAGGAGCTAAGGTTAGTGAAAATATGATTTGCTAGCATATTTAACTTCTTTTCCGGATGTTTGATGGTAAAAAATTCCTCAGTTCAGTCAAGAGAGGAGAACACATTGATGTGTACTAATATCTGTTGCCATCATTTTCTCTTGTAACGGCAGACTTTATGTGATACGTTGATGGAAAATTCTAGCATCGAGATACTTCAGCTGAACAGTACTGATATAGGAGACGAGGTTTGTCTAAGCGGATGCTGTAATTTACATGATCTTCACAACTCCTTAGTGAGCCACAATACTTTTAATTGATTTCATGGTCCAAGTAAATTGTTCCTGTGCAGGGTGCGAAGGAAATTGCAGAGTTGTTGAAGAGAAATTCAACCTTGAGGGTTATTGAGCTGAATAATAACTTGATTGACTATTCTGTAAGTTGTTTCTATCCATGTAGTGTACCTTTATATCACGGAATTAAGCACCCAGCTTTATGAATTGAATCTGTTGTGGCTTCTCCTCTTTTTCTTTTGAAATGGAGGCAGGGATTCACAAGTCTTGCTGGATCTCTCCCTGAGAATAATACAATACGAAATTTACATCTCAAGTGAGTTTATGATCATAGATGGATGATTTCCTGGACTTGTTTTTCTTCTTCTTCTGTATATATCATATCCCTGACATTCGGATTTATGGATAATCTATTTCAGTGGGAACTACGGTGGTGCTATGGGTGCTAATGCTTTAGCCAAAGGTCTTGAGGGTAACAAGTCTTTAAGGGTACACATATGCCTCATGTGTCTTTTTAAATATATCTTTTCTATGTTAAGAGAAACACTTCATTGTGAAATGTGTTATATTATATGATGCATTAAAGGTGATTTCCGATGTCATCAAAGACGACTAATGAATTTATTTCATCAATAGTTGATCTGTTCCCTTGGCGATTTTAACCGCAGGAACTTCATTTGCATGGAAACTCCATAGGAGATGAAGGGATTCGAGCTCTGATGGCTGGTCTATCCTCCCACAAAGGTTTTCACTTTAGCAGAACATTCTTCATACGTCAATATTAAGGCTTTCTTACAACCTCTGAGGAATTCAATATTTAGAGTAAGATGCCTTTTTGTGTGCAGGGAAACTGGCTCTGCTGGACCTCGGTAACAACTCTATCACTGCAAAGGGTGCCTTCTATGTAGCAGAATACATCAAGAGAAGCAAGTGCTTGCTTTGGTTGAACTTGTACATGAATGATATAGGCAATGAGGTACCAATATTCAAATTCATTATAATGGAGCTGGATCGTGGGGGTTACTTCTCTAATTTCAGAAAACCATGTTTCTCTTTGCTTTGTTGTCATATATTGTGATGTTTCAATGGTTTCAGGGAGCTGAAAAGGTGGCAGATGCTCTGAAGCAAAACCGTTCAATTGCAACTATTGACATGGTGAGAAGCAACCATCTTCTTCTCCGTTTTCTCTAAATTTTACCTTGCACTCAAATCGAGCCATTTGTTATGCTAACGCCACTTCTTGAAATAGGGTGGAAATAATATCCAAGCGGAGGGAGTTAATGCTATAGCTCAAGCATTGAAAGATAATACAATTATAACGACGGTCAGCACCATCTAATCTAAATCTTTCTCATCTTTATTTCCAAAAATTTGGAAGATATTGACACTACCAGTCTCATTATTCCTCAGTTAGAACTTGGTTACAATCCCATAGGCCCCGACGGAGCTAAATCACTATCCGAAATTCTCAAGTTCCATGGAAATGTTAAGACGCTAAAACTTGGTTGGTGCCAGGTAAAAAAAAGCATGTCCATAACT
The DNA here is from genome assembly GCA_902728155.2 of Microthlaspi erraticum. NCBI lineage: Eukaryota > Viridiplantae > Streptophyta > Magnoliopsida > Brassicales > Brassicaceae > Microthlaspi > Microthlaspi erraticum. The sequence goes on from CACVBM020000555.1 coordinate 724,000, forward strand.
CTTATCTATCAAAAACGTCACAAATGCTTCTTCTGTTATTTAGTTTACCTTTTTTCATTCCTGTGTCTGCAGATAGCTGCTAAGGGTGCTGAATATGTTGCAGACATGTTGAGATATAACAACACGATCTCTGTTTTAGACTTGCGGGCAAATGGACTTAAAGACGAGGTTCTTCAGACAGATTTAACCAGTATTCTGAGGCTTCTTTTATTTACTTAAAAGATTTCAACCAAATACTCTTATCCTAATGTATATGATGGTTATCTTTTTTCAGGGCGCTTCCTGCTTAGCTCGGAGCTTAAAAGTAGTAAATGAAGCTCTGACATCCGTGGATCTAGGATTCAATGAAATACGGGTAGAAAGAAAACTACTTTGTTCTGTCTTAACCTTGTAAGCCACTCTGTCTTATTATTCTGACTCATATGTAGGATGATGGGGCATTCGCCATTGCTCAAGCATTGAAGGCCAATGAAGATGTCACGGTTACATCGATAAACCTCGGGAACAACTTCATCACCAAGTTCGGACAGGTAAGAACATATCTCCTTCCAGGTTCTCTCTTAGAAGACTGTGGTTGCTGAGAATTTGTCCTTTGTTTTTTTCTACCAGGGCGCTCTCACGGACGCTAGAGATCATGTCCTTGAGATGACTGAAAAGGAAGTAGAAATTTTCTTCTAGAGAGAGATATTGAAGTGAAGATTTGTCCTGCCTTGGGTGGTTGTCTCTCATTCTTTATGAGGTGTTGAAATGCTTCAAGGAGGAGACAAGTTTGTTCCTTTTTTTGGTTTAATTTCAAAGAAAAGTTTCATGAAGTTTGGCCAATTTGCCTGTTAGTGTAGAAGACGAACACATAGTTTGAATCAATCTGAACACGAGTTTTTTTAAAGCTACCAAAATCAGATTTTTTGTTTTTTTTTGTAAAGTCTCAGTCATATTTTTAAAGTTAAAGTTTCTGCAAAAAAAATCAAAAAATAAAAGCCTATAACCTAAAGTCCTCACCAAGCAATCCCTTCGTTGTATTTATCTTTGGCTTCCGAGAAAACCCTAATTAGCCTGTGCTCTTGTTTGATTCGCGATGGAGGACGGCAAGAGAAATATAAGTGGTGCTCTGCCCAAGGAAGCCTCTGACAAGTAATATATCTTGAATTGATTTCTAGTGAAGTTGTTGTTGTAATGTTCCATTCGTTATCGTTTTCTGACTAAAAGTAAATACAACTGACCGGCACCTTAATCAAGCTACCATGTTGTTGTTTTATTCTTGATTGCATTTAGGTTTCACGCAATTCACCAAGAACTTAATACATGGTTTGATATAAGTTCTTGCAAGTTTGAGCCAACTTCAGCTCCGGATCAGGCTCAAGAATTTTCCAACAACTTGTCTTCTTCAGACAACATTATGCAGCAGGTATATGTCAATTAATGATCTCAGTTATTAGCCTTCTTAGGTCTCAATTCCTTGTGTCCCATTGTGTATTCAGCTTTACTGCGTTACATTAAACCACTCAGTTGTTGCCTTTGTTAGATCTCTGACACATCGTTTGAGTGTAAAGATTTGCAAACAAAGCTGAGTGGCGACTTGGTGATCATCCTCGCCCAGTTTGTTGATAGAGTTCTGAGTTTTATAGCAAAGAATGGAAAGGCAGGTTGGTTACTTCGTTCCAAGTATCGGGTGGTAGCTGTAGATGATGACAAACTTGATTCACAAGGCACCGATTAAAAGTATGGGCTGCGCAAGTGAGAGCTGTTTTTGAACCATCTTTTTTTTTTTTTTGTGTGTGAAGGTTATAAATCTGTCATTCCTGATGCTCCTGGTGCTGAATCTCATCTTCCAACGAAATCGCTGGCTGCAAAGGTTGGAGTATTGGTTAACGAGTATGTTGAAGCCATGGGAAAGGTGAGGACTGATATATACATATATATCAAATTTGGTTTGGCTGCCTTAGTTTCTTATCTTCTTAGTAAAATCTGATGCAGGATAATCTCAAGCAGGGGCTTATAGCTGCGATGCACATTGCAGGGGAAGGGAACTTATACGTTTGTGTAATTATATTCTCTCGTTAACATTCAACAAACTATATTTGTATTCAGTATTTGGCTTTATTGGCTGTCCAATTTCACCGTTTTTTTTCTTCTTCTGGTAGGAAAAACAATTTTGGAAACTTTACAAGGAAGACAAAGCTTGTTGTGCAGTTGTTATAAGAAGTGCTGCTGGATTAGTACTCCTTCTAGCACAATTGTTGGAACCTTTCATGCCATCCTTTTCTCATAATGTAGGTTGTTTTGGAAACATTGGTTCCCATATTTAGTCTCATAATTAGAAGTCTTGATTAGTCTTTGTCTCTTATGCTTGTTATGTAGGTATTTGAACAGCTAAATTTTCCACCATGTTTCGACCTCTCCAGTCTAGTAGAAACACCTTGGAAGCTTCTGCCTCCAAGCCACAGGATAGGCATCCCTCAACCATGGTACAAGTATTTGGTAAATGATTTTATCCATATATGTGTCATTTTGGATTATGAGATAATGATATGATTATAGAATGCTGAACAAGTAGTGCAACAGTCCCAGGAAAAGATGGCTGAGAGACGTGCTAGGAGGGCGTCTCGTAAACGTGCTAAGAAGGATGCAGCTAAGGCTCGTGCACGGGCAAATCTGGTGGTGGACCAACAGTCCCAGGAAACGATGGCTGAGAGACGTTCTGGGAGGGCGTCTCGTAGGCGTGCTAAGAGGGATGCAGCTAAGACTCGTGCAGGGGCAAATATGGTGGACCAACGGTGGCCATCAGTTAGCTCTCTCATGTCTGGCGAAGCAAGCGGCAGCGCTGGAACAGATTTGCGCTTCCTTGTGAGTCGTCGAAAGATGCGTGCAGATCGTCTTGCTGAGGAGAGCGCACAGATTACTGAAGAGAGTGAACTGAATGAGCAAATGGATCGACTGAGGCTTACGTCTCTTATAGCTCTCACGGAGAATTCTTACGGAGCAACCGAGACGCCTCCTGTGGAAGGATGTGCCCAAGCACCAGCAAATCTGGTGGACCAACGGTTGGAATCAAGTGAGGGCATGTAGCGGCTCTCTCATGTCTGGCGAAGCAAGCAGCAGCGGCCTTGCTTGTGAAAGATTTGAAGAAGAAATGCCTCAGCAGTCTTACAAAGCAACGAAGAAGCCTCCTGTGGAAGCAAGTGACTCAGTTTGGAGCTTTATTAATTTCCTTTTCATATGGCTGTGTGTGTGTTCACCATCTTAAACCCAACTTAACTGTATGATTTGCCTTGATTTATTGACTGGTTTTCTATCCAAATTAAAGTTCTTGTTCTTGTAGTTACATACCTTTTTCACTATTTGCAAAAAAATCTTTGAAACCATTGTTTTACAGAAATGTCAGAAATAACGGTCCACATACACAAATTATGTGACTTGCAAAAATCAATATCAAAAATTAATTCCGGTTTAGAACATATTTTATTCGGTCTGGTTCCGATTCGGTTCGTTGAAACGAAGCGTAATTGGGGCACTCCTACTTGAAAGGGCAAACGCAGTTCACAGAATTTGGCTGTTCCGTTTCGTAGTGAGTTACGTTTCGTGAAAATGGCGCCAAAGAGAGGGAGAAATCGGTCGCCTTCTCCGGACCCGGAGGGAATTTTCGCCGGAATGGTAGTTTTTATGGTGGAAATTGGAGTCCAGCGTCGCCGATTGCAGGTTTTACTCAGACTGTTTTGTTTATGCTTTCATCAACTTCGACAATTTCCTTAGCTTCTTCTGATTGTTGAATGAAAGATCTGGAAGCAGAAGCTGGTTCAAATGGGAGCAGTGATCGAGGAAGACCGGTTAACGAAGAAAGTCACTCATGTTCTCGCCATGAATCCCGAAGCTCTTCTCGAGAAATTCGGGAAAGAAATTCCGACGCATTTTAGAGGAGTGAGTTTGGTCTTCTTTTCCTTTCAGCTTTCTGCACTTTTTCTGCAACGAAACATGAATGTCATCATAAAAAAAATGCAATTTTTGATTTTTTTTTTTACATTGAATGTTCTTCTTGCAGCGCCTTCTGCTTTACCAATGGTTAGAAGATAGCCTAACTTCAGGAGAGAAGGCAAATGAAGACTTGTATGTTCCAAAAATCGACTCAGGGGAAATTGAAGAGCAGAACAAGTCTTTAAGTGGTAGTGAGGATCAACCGTCAGCTGAAAAACGAACTAGACATTCCCCTGTAAGCTTAGAAAGCCAAAACAATTCAAAAGATTCTCCTACAAGTTTCAGTGTTCTCTCTACTAGTGCCAGTCCTGGAGAAGGCATTTCAGAGACTCCCACTAGTCCACAATCAGAGGTAAGCCTACAAGAGTCTGTTTGCTATATATCTGCAAACATCAATGTTGCTGCTATTTCAAATACCTTATTGATCTTCTTTTGATTGATAGTCCACATCGGTGTACAAACCACCTGATTTGAACAGAAATATCACCGAGATATTTGGAAAGCTAATAAACATATATAGAGGTATTATGGTCCTTGGTGTTCGTTTTGTTATACTGCTCTTTGAAAGGCCTTTAGTAACATAACTTCTTTTGGTTCTTTCAAAAGCTCTGGGTGATGATAGGCGGTCTTTTAGCTATTACAAAGCTATCCCGGTCATTGAGAAGTTCCCCACTAAGATTGAAAGCGTTGATCAGCTCAAACACCTCCCTGGAATTGGAAAGTCATTGACAGATCATGTGAGTGAAGCAAATGTGTTCATATATTCTCATGTATGTTTGTGCGTTTGGATGTCAAAAATGTTTAATGCTTGTGGTACCTCCAAGTTTTTCCAGCTAGTTTCTAAGTTCTTGTATCATTGGTGTCGAAAGTCGAAACCTTAAATGCTTATTGGTGTTGCACTGCTTTTAGCTATAGGTTGATTTTTCTTGTGAGAGGCTTAACTATGGATTTGTTTGATAAGCTTTTGGAAAGCATTAGACCTATAAGCTTTGTTATGTAATTCTGTTGAGACATAACCTTGTTCTTCTACCTTGGCAGATTCAAGAGATTGTGACAACAGGGAAGTTGTCCAAGTTGGAACACTTTGAAACAGATGAGAAGGTAATTTCTACGATCTTCCATTTCAGTTAAATATAAGCTCACAATGAGAGCCATTTGCTTTTCTCTCTTGTTCTGTCAATGACCTGGAGATTTAGCCTGAGATCTTTCCACTGTTAATTGTTTACCACTTTAAATCTTTCCTTACTGTGATTGAAGGTTCGTACAATCAGTTTGTTTGGAGAAGTTTGGGGTGTTGGTCCTGCAACTGCACTCAAGCTATACGAGAAAGGACATCGAACACTAGAAGACTTGAAGAGTGAGGATTCACTAACTCATGCGCAGAGGTTGGGTTTGAAATATTTTGATGATATTAGAACAAGGATTCCACGTCTCGAGGTGTGATTCTTATACTTCAACGTGAATTGTGTTTGTCTTCTTAATCCTTGATGTAGTTTCCCCTTCATCGTTTCTCACTTTCTATGCTTGTAGGTGCAAGAGATGGAACACCTTCTACAGAGAGTCGGGGAGGATGTTTTGCCTGGTGTATGAACGTTTTAGTTTATTGGTTTTGCTACATATGTGGTTGTAGAATTTTAGTGAAATCGCAATAATGGCATTCGAACATCTTTCTTGCAGGTGGATATTGTATGTGGAGGATCATACAGACGTGGGAAGTCTACTTGTGGAGATTTAGATATCGTTATCACACATCCTGATGGACAAAGGTACCCATAATCTTTTTTCCTCTTCTTCCTGCGTAAGTAAGTTTTTAGAAATGATTTCTTCTTCTTTTGATTTATTCCAGTCACAAGGGCTTCTTGACAAAGTTTGTAAAGCGTTTGAAGGAAATAAACTTCCTCAGAGAAGATCTCATCTTCAGCACCCACAGTGAAGAGGTAACTTTGACATTTTTCCAGTTTCTTTTGCATATGGTTGGTCAGTCATCAAAAAACACATTGTTTCAATATCTCTCTTAGCTGTGTTTCAAAAAAATGTGTTGTTCAATCACAGCTCTTCCTCAGTGATTTGGCCTTATCGTGCAGGGTACTGATTCAGGAGTTGACACGTATTTTGGTCTCTGCACTCATCCAGGCCAGGAGCTACGGCGCCGTATCGATTTCAAGGTAACAATTGCAAAAACTCTCCCAAGTCAGGAGGCTCATTGCGAAAAATGGGACAAGACCATGATTTGATTCTGCTATGACTGGGCTGCTCTCTTTATAAGTATTCTTAATATACACAGGTTTATCCGAGGGATATCTATGCATTCGGACTCATAGCATGGACAGGGAACGACGTGTTGAACAGAAGGTATGTATGAATATGATATATGTCACCAAATGTGTATTGTGTTGTTGGTAAACATATCTATATGCCATGGATACTGCAGGCTGAGATTGCTAGCTGAATCCAAAGGATATAGGCTTGACGACACTGGACTCTTCCCTGCTACCCAGGGCGCTAGAGCAACTGCAAGCCTGAAACTCGCCACTGAGAAACAAGTTTTTGATTTCTTAGGTTTTCCTTGTCTCGAGCCAAACGAGAGGAATCTCTAGGTTGTAATAGTAACTCACAAAGCTTTTTGGTTGCTGTCTAAGCTAACAAACAAATCCTTTTCATTTTGGTCGTTTTGAATATGCCCTGTAACTGTAGTTGCATAGTATATCTGTGGACACTTGTGATATAATGCAATGTAAATGGGTTAGTGATGAAGAATGGAAAACTTTATCTCATTGCAAACTAGATTTCAGTTTAATTTAGCCTTTCATAATGACGTTTTGTATATCTGAGTCCATCATCTCAATATAATTTTCTAAACGGATAATAACACGTGTCATGAAAAGCTAGTAAGTTGGGGGAAACAAAGTCCCACATCGGAAAGGCAGAGAAAATTTAGATTGTATATATAGTTGCGAGAGAGCATCTGTGGTCACGACCTTACTTGAACAGGATCTGTTCTATAGGCTCGTACCTTGGTATCCTTGATTTCTAAGGAGACCGGCCTCTAACCCTGGTTGATGAACCATGACCGTGCGATCGGAGCGTGATTAACGGCCACGATGATCTTCGGATGTATCCGGTGCTGTAGAGGATCGTTACTCGGCTCGGCATTGCCTTGCCGGGGTGGTCGCACGGCGGTCTGACAGGTCCCCTTTTTTTTTCCATTTTCCCCCTCATATTTTAATTTATTATATTTTACACCCTCAACTTTTTCCATTGCAGAAATGAAACCTCGCTAAAACCCCTCAGCTTTTTGGTAAATGTCCGGAGAAAAAGATAAGGTTGGAGAGTGAAGCAAACCGTGGTAATGGCTTCTTTACACGAAGCTCTTTTCTCTTCTCGGCTTCAATTCCATTCCCCTTCCTTTATCTCTACTTCTTCTTCTTCCTTCCGTTGTGCTCTTCCAATTATCCCCATTCTCTCTTCCCCAGCTGCGAATTTCTGGGCAGTCAAATCGACCCAGTTTCTTAAACGGAGTTCGAGAACCAAATTGACGGATATTCCTCGTTCTTATGCGTCGCGGAGAGGGTTCGTTTGCAGAGCTGCCGAGTATAAGTTTCCGGATCCCATACCCGAATTCGCCGAAGCTGTGAGCTGATTTTCCTCTTCTTTTTAACTCGATTTTGATGGGTTGTTTGTATGGATGACTGAACCGAATTGATGGATGTGGTACAGGAGACTGAGAAGTTTAGGGAGCATATGCTAAAGAAGCTATCCAAGAGGGATCTTTTTGAAGACTCTGTTGATGAAATTGTCGGAATCTGCACTGAGGTATCTCAAATGTTCTCACTTTCTTACTCGCACATGTTTCTGTGTAAGGTCATTTTAATCTTGGTGTTTTAAGAGTGTTCCAATTCAATCCAGGCATTCACCCACTTAGGACCTCAAAATTGGTGAACTATTTCGAAATGTGACTTGCAAATGCTTCAAAACTCTCTCTTTCTCTAGAGTCGAATCCTGATTTGAAGTTGTTCAGATAATCTAATAATCTTTTTAGTGTCAAAATGAATATGCCTGGTCAGGAAATGGTCTTTAGTGAGAGATAGTTTTTGTTGAGTGAATTGGTTTCTTCTTGTACAGGAGTTTTAACAGTTTTTTGGTTTTGCGCCACTGTGATTCTTTGACAGATATTCGAGACGTTCTTGAGGAGTGAGTATGGAGGACCTGGAACGCTCTTGGTCGTACCATTCATCGACATGGCGGATACTCTCAACGAAAGGGAATTGCCTGGAGGTCCACAAGCCGCACGAGCAGCTATCAAATGGGCTCAGGATCATGTTGACAAGGACTGGAAGGAATGGACCGGTACTGATTAGTATTAACACCAAACCTCAAGACTCGAGAGTTATTTAGTTGAGTAGTCAATGTATCAGGAGGATAGAATTGTCATCGTAAAGCTCTTGAATTTTGCAGGTATCAGTCTTTTATAAGCTCTCTGCTCTTATAATCCTTTGTCGGGAGATTATTGTATTGTTGTGCATCAAATAAGAACAGAAAGTACTTAAGATCTATATTAGGTTCTGTTGATTCAACATTCAAGATTAGTATGTTGCGAAGCCAGTTAATATTTGATCGAAAACCTTTTGGTGTAAACGACTGGGAACAACAACAGAAAAGCTCTATTTCTTCTTACATCAAGTAAAAGAGACCATCGATTTCTCCACCTACGAAAATATATACATCGTAGATAAAGAATAAAAAAAGGAGGAACAAGCTCCGTTTTAGCTGGCCTTTCTCTTTACACAACTCAACTCTTCACATCTCGATCTAGACTTGAGTTGTTCATCCTCTGACCTCTGTCATGACCAGGGAAACAAACAAAAAAGAAGTAACAGAACCATAGTTTATGCAGTAGAGTATCGGATCAGGTTCTCCAGATCCAAAAACTGTTTCTCCTCCAAGCAAAACATTCAGTTCGTAGCTTCGGAGATGCTCTGAAGAGAGGGCTTCCATGTTTTAGACTTTAAGGAAGAAGTTGTTAACACACGAAGTTGTTGCTTCCCTTGTTTCTTCTCCTGCCAAAAGAAACACAAACTCATTGGGTTTATTTTTTCTACAATCTCGATTTGTTTAGACGATAAATATAAGTTTCTTGCGTTGCAATTCAAAATTTTAAACTTTTTAAGCCATATCCATGTCTTCAAGATCCATCACAGTTACCAGAGCTTTCTTCTCCGATAACTTTTTCACCGTCGTCGTCGTCTCAGTGTGGTGCTTCTTCGTCTTTGCGCTTTTCTTTTCCCGTAAGACCTTCATCACTTCTGTAGCATTTATAGTAAGCATTTTAATCATTAAATCAATCAGACAATGAAAACAATAAACAGACGACAAACAAATGGCGAAACCTTGTGAAGTAATGAGCCGGTAAGCGTGACCGAGAACGAGATTCTCCGTCGGTCGGAGAAGCTCGACACGTGTAAACCTCACAGCCTTCCTCTCTTTCTTGTCGCTCTTCACCTTCGCCGGAATATTCTTCTCTTCCTCCTCCGTCAAAGGAATGATGAGAGAGACGTAGTGGCCGGGATACATGCCCATGATCTCTCTGACTGAAACAGAGCTATAGTACCTGTCGATCTTTCCGCCGGGATGCTGTAGAACCAGCGCCGCCGCGTAAACCGCCTGACAATTTCCCATGTCAGTGGAAAAAAAAACAGAGTAGCAGAAAGAAGAAAAAGGAACAGAGGAAAGTGTTGTTTTTCGGCGAAGGTAGGTCCACACACTCTCACTCTCCCTTTAGCTTTACTTATAAACATGTGAACTCCTAATTTTATATTATGAAAATATCGTTATGAGTACAGTTTCAGTTATGATTAATTTTATAGTTATGGTTATATGGAAATGTCATCCAAATATTGTTGCATTTTTTAAGAACTATATTTATTTTGGAATAGAAGAGGAATATGATGGTCGGAATTTAAAAGTCCGTTAATATGGACAGGTGTCGGCACCCCAGAATATGGGAGATGACTAAGATATCAAGTATTTTGGCTTGTCACTATTTTTCATTTTTCATTTACAGATCACCAGAATATTTGAAATTTTTTATTTTAAAATGTTGATAAATTATCTTAATAAACGAATGGAATCTGTGTATGTAACATTCGTGAACAAAAATGAACGGTTTTACGGACAACTTTCCAATATCTAATTCTTCACAACATACGATTTACCGATTGAATCTTTTGATAAACTTAAAAACAAAGAAGATTGCAATTTTAGAAACCGAACTTCTCTAAAATTTTGATCAGACGACTTGTTTTGTGAATTGTGATTGTTTAAAATTAAACGTAGTGAAGACTTTTGTTTACTCTTTTGCAAGATCCGATGCATTTCCACCGAGGATCAATTGTTTTATATTGTAACACCCCATAATTTGATGCATCAGCAAAACATAGTTTTACGATCCTTATGCCACTTCATTCGCAACAAAAGAAAAGCATAGTTTTACGATCCTTAAGCCACTTCATTCGCAACAAAAGAAAAGCATAGTTTTACGATCAATTTTAATTTATTAATTTGCTTGTTTAGTCGAATACTTCTCTTGTCATAGGCTTTTTCTTTTTCTACCCTGACATCAACTATTTTACCTTTGAGGGAAAAATACAATGGCAGCACTTTAATCACTGAAACTTACGTTGATAGTAATCTTATGTAGACCGAATCACCTTATGCACGAACATGTAACAAATCAAGATGTGGATTAACATGTCCTTTGGTTTTCTGTTAGGGCCAACATTGATCGTCGTTTTTTCTAATGGTAAACATTAACGTAGATTTAAAGCATACATTTATTGTTGAAACCAAGAAAACCAGCTAGTAATAAGAGTTACTATTAGTTAATTGATGGATAGATATCTAACAATTCGAATCCCAATTAGCTAGTAGACATTGAGTTTAAAATACGAATGCACTTTGTTCACATGCATGATGCATGAACCTAGCTTAAATCCAATAAACAAAATCGAGATAATGTTGCATGTTTAAGCCATTATATCCCAGAGGTTAATGGATGATTTTCCTTGATTATTGACTGGTTTTGTTTCCAGTTTCTAAAGTTGTTGTTCCAATAAATTACGTCGTTGAGATTCTTAAGAGAGACCCTTTTCAATACTTGCAACACAAGTCACTGTTTCTGCGTTGTGCTAGTTTGTCCATATCTATCATCCTTGTAAATAATTATAGCTCGTCATGTTGTAAGAGATCGATGATTTAACCCCAGTAAAAAAAATCGAGATAATATTGTATGTTTAAGCCATATTTATATCCCAGAGGTTAATGGATGTTTTTCCTTGATTTATGGACTGGTTTTAGTACATTACTCAAGTTTCAACTATTGTTGTAAATTTTGTCATGGGCCGATCTACAAAAGATTAAAAATTAATTTGGCCGATTGGGAGGCGCACCTAATAAACAAACCCTAATTACTTACTTTCTCTCTGATTTCATCTTCTTCTTTTTTTTTTTTTTTATCTTTGGCTTCCGAGAAAACCCTAATTATTAAGCTTGTGCTCTTCTTGTTTCGCGATGAAGGACGACAAGAGCGGCCCGATCCCTGGCGAAGCAAACACAGGAATTACCAGCGAATCTAGCAGAACACCCGTATTTTGGAGTCGAAAGAAACTTGCAGGTTATAAGCAGTATGTCAAAGCACGCGCAGAATTTGTAGAGAAAAGTGAGAAGAAAAAATGGGAACGACTGAGGCATGCAGCTCTTATCACTCTTACCGAGCAATCTTACGGAACAAAAAGGAAGACTGTGAAAGGCTCTGATCAACAGCCAACTATTTCAATATCCAATCTAAAGCTAAATTAATTTGGAGCTTTATTTTCTTAATAATTACTAATTTTACTTTCTACTTTGTTTATTTTCAGCATCTTAAACTCAACGTGTTTTGTTTCCATTTTCTATCTAAACTTGTTTGTTCCAAGTCAATTATATACTGCAGGTCGTTGAGATTCTTAGAGAAACCTCTTGGCATTATTTGCAACACAAGTCACTGTTTCTACTTTTTGGACTTTGTGTTAATTTGTTCATATCGATCTTCCTTGTAATTAATAAATAATTATAACTCACATAGATCGATCATACATGTTGCAAGGGATCGATGGCTAAAACGGGACATGACCCTAAGATGAAAGCTTTTTCATCAGTTTATCAAACACACAGCAAGATAGTAAAGTAGTTACTTGTTGAAGTGTATAATGTGATTCATCAGTGAGAAGGGAAGTAATTGCTGAGATTGAAAGGCAAAGAGTAGAACTCTTCGCTTCTGTTATCTGATTTAAACGATCTAAATCGCTTCCACCATATCATTCCTCGATCTTTCTTCGTTGTTTCGTCCTTTGGAGGCAACGTCATATCTAGAAAGAAGGCCAAAACCCCCGAAACAAATGCTTTAGACGAGAATGGAACGTTGATCATATTGTTAAACTGCACACACACACACACACAAAAAGCAGAGCATTAGGTTTACTTTATCCAGTGTTAAGAAAGATGCTGTTTCATATAAGTGTTACCCATGTAGCGTTTGTGCGAACGGGACCATAATAATCTAAAGTTGTGTACTGGTAGAAGTATTGAGGTATTGACAAGCCCATGAAGATTGAGAATCCAAGAATGAACTTTGTTCGGAAACTGTTTAGATTGCAGAACTGGAGTAGACTTAGACCACCAGCACCTGATGATAGTTTTTTTCAATTTTCATTGCCTTTCCAAGAAAAAAAAAACTTAAATTCCCTAATGTATACCATGTTTGAGTAGTTTCAGGAAACGTACCAACGTAAGCAAAGAATAGACAGTAAAGAGCTGCGACTATAGGAGATGGAATCGAAGCAAATATGGCCCCAAATTTACCTGAAGTAGTGCCAAGCAAGTTAGTGTCATATATATAGTAACAGCTTCAGATTGGTATTACTTATTATAGAAGCAAAAAAATGACCAAGAATGGAGAAGAAGATCATGAATCCTGCTGATATTTGAACTACCCTTCTGTTGCCAACACGTGTTACCGCCAACAAACCAGCATTTTCCCTACAATACAAAGATGGAGTGTGTTTTATTAATAAGAAAATTCTAAGTCTATTTCTTGTGATAAAGCGTGCTAAGCTTACACAGACACGGATGTGGCGTTTGCTGCTCCAAAGAATCCACAGAGAAGAATTCCAAAGCCCTTTTGAAACAGAAAAAAACCACATAAGCATTGAGACATTTTCAAAGATATCAATAGAGGAAAGATTTTGAGTTTTGTTATTTACCTGCCAACCGATTCCACGGCTAAGCACAGAAGGTGGGATTGGCGTTGCACTTGCATACCTTGACACAGCAATGTATGTCCCTGTGGACTGTTCCCATCCATCACAACCAAGAATCAAACACATGAACATGCATTTCTCAAGTTGATTCACAAATGCGCGCTCTAGTAAAAAGTGGACATAGAGAGATTTAGAGGTAGACCTCGACAAGAGAGACAAAAGAAGCAGCCATCATAGCGACAGCCTCTCCTGCATTAAAAGTTGGAGGTCCCCATTGAAAAGGGTAAGGCACTCTAATCCTGCATCAACAAGCTTATCATTCATTAACAAACAAATTCTTGATAACCAAAAAGGATAGAAGTCTTAGCTATACCATGGAGCGGTGCTAATGAGGCCAGCACGATCAGTTCTGCAACTAATCTGAGTATTGATTGCTGCGTTACTATAAGCTCCACTTATGGTGATAATGAGTGCGATGATCCACACAATAACCACTGAGAATATCACAGCAAACCGGTGGAAGAAGATGGAATATCTTTCTCCTTGCATCAGATGAGGAATATACTACATACAACACAAAAGTAAACAAAAAAAAGCAGCTTAGGTAACAATACAGAAAATGATGGTTTTTCAGTTAAGTGAAGAGAATTAACCCTACCTGAGAGAATATGACAAGTAGTATGATCTCAAGCAGTCCAGTCTCAATGCATTTTGCTAGCTGTAATGGGCAGAACACAAAATCAGGGTTTTAATGTAAAGAAACTATCCAAGAGATCAAATTATGTACACACCAGAGGGAATCCTTGTTCGTAGAGTCCAAAGCCAGCAAAGGCCACAAGAGGAACAGCAGATAAGGGACTCAAACACCTAAAACAAGAGAAACATAAACTAACAATTTAGACAAAAAAAATCAGGAAACAGAGGAATGTCTCTGTTTTATTATATGTAAATGGATTACCTTGCTACATTGCGCCAAAGGCCGCTGAAACCAACAAGGATCTGAAGTAACGAGGCAGCTATAAGAGCTCCTTGGATCCCACGCATCATCTTCTCAAATTTCTGCAATTTGAGTTCAATTTATAACAACCAAAACTTACACAAAACAGAATGTGTTTATTTATTAATTTTGGTTTCTTTGACCAACCTCTTGAGGATCCAGAATGTCACTGTACCGATCAGCCAAGATGATTGAAACTGTGGTGGGGACATATGAGTAGGAAGCTCCAACGACTGCGGGAAGACGAGTTCCAAAGAAGCTTTGTAATAAAGTGTTGAGTCCAGACACAAAGAGTAACGTCTGAATCATCTTTACTTTATCTTCCTGCATTTGAGTCAAGAAGCCAAATGACTACAGTGACAGACCATAGACTACTTATATTATTATTGTTTCAATTTTCTGCAAAAGGCTTACGTTTCTTCCATCAATCTTTGAAACTAACATTGTAGGAATGATAACAGTGGTTCCAAGCATCACCAAGTAGTGTTGAAAAGCCAGAAGTATTGTCTCCGCTGATCAGGTTAAAACAAAAATTTACCAAAAATATATAACCTTCCGTCGTTAACTCACAAATTTGATCACGGTTAGAGGGAAATGTGAGAAAAGCTTACGCCAAGGAGGAGGACTTGTGAGGCAATAAGTGATACCGGAAAGTTGATCCTTAACCGCATGAGGCTGAAGATCGTCCTGTTTCTGCGGCGGCGCTGCCTTTTCTCCGCCTCCACTTGACATATTTTATATCCTTCTTCTTCTGTTGAAAGTGAAACCCAAAAGGCCAAAAAAAAACAAAAATCAAGTGAAGAACATAGGTGGAAATGTTTAGAACCCAACAAACGATGGTAGAAAAAAAGTTTCTAAGTTTTGGAAAATGAAAAGCTCAAGAAACTGAAAGTGAAAGAAGAAGGTGGACAGTGTGACACATAAAAAGAGTTGGCAGAGAATAAATGTAACAAACGTTTCTTTAGGGAAAAACAAAAAAAGTGGGAGTTTTATAAGTTTACGTTACGAAATTGAGAAGGATCAAAATCTACCGAGGAAAGTCGAAAGTAGGACGATGACAAAACCAAAAGGAAGAGAGTGAGAACTTAAGGAAACTAAAGTAAATAAGAGTCAACTAAATTACAACATAGGAGTATCTGATATTATTAAATGCAAAAAGAAAACCTAGCTTCTTACTTAAACGCTAAACTAAACTTTAGTGTCATATATGAAAAAGTTAATTAGCTAAAACCAAGTCAAGAAAGTTTTCACGTTATTTCTCTTACTTCACGTTTCTGGCAAATAAGCTTAAAATAGCAAAGGCTTCAAGTCGATAATGACGAGTGAAACAAAGTGAAAGTTGAAACAAGGGTTACCCTTGAAACAAGTAACAACTATCCTTTCAACATTCTTTTTTTTCTGAATTTTTGTTCAAAATGTGATGGGCTACCTATTTCGAATTAGCTGTAAATAAGCATTTGCTTAGGGATACAAATAAATGGTTGGAATTAATTGTGAGCAACTCAAATTGTGAACAAGATGTCCAACACATTTCTACTTAATCAATGTAATTTATTCATTCAATCGCTAGTATCCTAAACAAAACCATACTGTAAAAATTACTTTAAAATATAACAAAGTTTAATTCAAATATAGAGAACAATTCAGCTGCACTTAGCACTCAGCAGGCATGACTTTGTATCTCTTCTTATCATTACAGTAAGAGTAGAACATTAGCTTTCTCCGAGCCCAATCCATGGCTGCGATCTGATTCTTCGACAACGTGGCGAAATCCTGACCGTCAACAGGGTCCAGGCTCGAAATTGACCCGCCCGACTTGGTACATGAACCGGTAGATGTTCCGTTACTAACGGAGCAGCCGCTTAACTTGACGTCAGCAACGGAAGCCGCGAATGGGCCGTACTTGTAGTTAACGGGGTACTTCCCGCCGTGAGTGGCCCAATCCGAACCGTCCCAAACGGTGACGTATAGAGACATCGGTTTAGACGGGTATGCGCTCGTGAATGCTCCCCGGTTCGGAAACTCCCTGACCGGAATGTTGTCTACCAAAAATCTGTAAATCCATTCACCGGTTCAGCTAAGTTAATATACTATGGTGGACATGAACTAAGAAAATAAATAATCGATCCCTAAACAGTTTGGACTAATCAGCTTGTGTTATCAATTCATTTATTTCTAGAGAAAAAGACATTCTAGTTATTCCAAGAAGCATTGCCTTAGAATTCATGGACCTATAAACATATTTAATGCTTTTGTTTGTCTTGACTTTTCTTGTCCCATACTTTTCCTTCTCTTTTCATCGTCAAGAAACAAATTTAAAAACACTAAACACTTTTTCTTGAGAAATTAAGGAGAAGAGAGTGAGTGACTTACACAATATGGTGGGAGTTCCAAATGAGGGTATAGTCGTGGAAAAATTGAGTTGGATCAAACCAGAAATAGAACTTCTCTTCTCTTCCCGTTCTCGAACTTCCATTTGCATACACGTTTGTTTGGATCACCCAATCGTCTCTCCTGCTTCTACCCAACAATTCTATGTCTATCTCATCATGGTTTTTTGGATAATTCTCTGCGTTTGACAACTGCATTTCGAAAACATAAGTTAGTATTATAGCACTTGTCATCCATAACTATAAATCCGGATATGAATGATATATTATTAGTTCGAGTATTGATACAGAAGACACTAATTATGATATACTCACATAGAAAGCGACCACAACACCAGAGGCAAATCCAGCCGGAAGCTTGAGTCTTGCACTGAAGAAACCATAGTGATAATTGTTCTTTGACACCAATCCAGCTCCTGCAAAGATTATGTAGATATTGGATCACATAAATATATTGGTTTGATGAATATTATGCAGAAATAAACATTGGTGTTATCATTAACAAAGATAATGTAAGTCCTTCCAACAGTTAAGGGTTATCAACTAAAAAAGAAAAAAAAAAATTTGAAATGTGAAAATTTTGGAGAATACGCGTCTAACTAGTAACTATTTATGATCTTTTTATTTTCTGCCGAACAAAAAAAATTGTACACATGTATTAAAGGATATGGGACAGTAATTTATTTCGCCTGCACTGTGACCCAAGACATCATTTAATGATTTTTTCATCTATACTGTTAGGAGTTTATCAAAGAAGAGAAGAGTGTGTATAGAGTTTTACTAATTACCAGAGGATTTATCGAGAGTGAGTTTGGCGAGAGAGCCATTGACGAGAATATTGGGAGCTCCGAAACGTTTTGAGAAACCATTTTCAATGGCGATCTTACTGAACTGATCTGTAAGGCGTGTCACGGTTGGTGTCGTGAATTTCCTGCTGTGTGAAGAAACCAAAGACAATGAACAGAGACAAAACACAACTGCTGTTTCCCACATAATCTTCATGTTGTAGTTCTTCAGAGAAGCCATTTTTTGCTTTCTCTTTGATACTTTGGTTACTGATTAGTGTGTGTGTTGTGTCTAATATGGGTCTCTGTATATATATAGAAAGGTATTGGTGGGACCGAAGGGATAAATTGGGTATTTGTGAGAATGAGTTGTACATAAGCTGGCTCTGATCTTCATTGGATTTTTTGTCTTGTTACCGAAGAATGTTCGTAAACAAATGTCTTAACCCTATATGAAACTCTAAAGAAAATATTATAAAAAATATCTCATGTGACGACTTTGGCACCGTTGATGAGTTCCCAGATGATTAGTAAATTTGGTGTCTCTACTTTATTTTATCTGGTCGATTATCATATTCACTTTTCGCGTTCAGAATCACACATTCACACGGATTGCAATGCAAACTTCTCTACAAATTTCCAATAAAATAATGTACTGTATTTATTTTATGTTATACTTTATCATTTTGAACATAAAACTTTTTCACTCCACCTTTCTGTAAAAGATTGAGGAAATGATCAATGGACTACGTTGACAAAAAATATATATATTGCACTGATCACTTGCATATATATTCATAATCCATATTATAGGATCATAATGACAAAAGGAAAAGACAGAGTAACGTATGCAATAATGCACAATGTCAAATTAGTAGACATTTTCTATCAGGTTTAAGACAGTTTGCGACATATGCATGTGGGCAATTCTGTTTCCCCTTTCATCGAATTATAATGCAGTTCTATTTGATTTGATACAATTAAGATTTTGCTTGGTAGAGTTTATTTGATTAAATATCACGATTATAAATATACGTACACACGCAGTAACGTGTACATATAACAACTTCAAGATGAAGTGGGCATGATAATGCTATACCATGCTTTGACTTCTCCTTTCCTCTTTTTGTCATTTTTGGCTTTATTTCCTTCTCAATAAAGAAAAAATATTTTGATACACTTTTGTCTTTCTTATTATCTTAAAGGAATTTTGCATATGACTGAGAAAGAAAAAGAGAGAGGAAAATTTGCATTAAACATCTTAACACCGAATATATTTTTGGAATTATTTGATAGAGCATTCTACACATCATGTGCAATCAAAAATTATATAAATACACGTCAACCAACAACTAAGGAGCCTGACTGGTTTAACCGCTGCGGTTGCGGTTGCGGGTGCGGGAGTTTGCGGAAGCGGGCGGTTGTGATTAGTAGCGTTATTAAGCGGTTTGTACGACTGGCATAACAATTGAAAATGGATGCGTTTGCGGGATACTTATGACTGGTTCACTTGCGGATGCAATAGCGGTTAAACAATAAATTAATAATATAAACACATTATATAATTATAAAAATATCAAAACTATATTATAATGAAAATTTTAAATTTATGGTTCAACATAATTAAAAATATTTTTTTATAAAGAATAATATGTGTATAATACTTACGTCTATTTTTTAATTTCTATAATTTAAATAAAAAATGTGATTTTATTTTCAAAATATATATTTAATGTGAAAATTAAATTTATATTACAATTTTATTTATTAGATATATATGTATTAGTATGAAAAGAATATTTATCAAGAGAATTTTGATTTGTAGAACTTATAAATATATAAGTATTATATGATTTTAATGAATATTGACTAAAAGTACTAATTTTTTATTTATATTGTGATTTTATTATCCAAATCTTATTTTTTAATAAATATTATTATTTATTTTCGGATTTTATATAAGTTTGTGTTTTTTTTTTTTTTTAATTATCCACCCGCAACCGCAAACGCTTGCGGGAAGGAGCTTTTGATTTTGAGGGTTGTTGAGGGATCTTGAGCGGTTTAAAGCGGTATAAAGCGTTTGTGGTGATTGTTGTCAAACGCCAATAACCGCTACTACCCGCAAACGCAGCGTTTGCGGGTAGCAGCGGGTGAACCAATCAGCACCTAAGTTCACAGTGATACTTAAATCCACCAACGTAACATATACATCGGCGATTTAAATAAGTTGCGTAAGTAAATCTATGGAGAATTGAATAATATAAACCTATTGAAGTAAATAACTGGTTTTTACTATACAAAAACTGGGAAAGAAATTCGTAATAAATGACTAGAAAGCGTTATAGTTTAACAGAAGAAAAACAAAAAATAGGGGGAGAAAAGACAAGAGATATGATGTAACCATCGTAAACAAGTTGATATGCTGCAATTCAATACAGCAACACTCAAGCTGGCAATTTACAGATGGTTCTTCATATCAAACCTTAACCAACCAACCAAATCTGCAATCTCAGTATTCATTTATAAATTTACATATATATTAATACTAGTGTCTTATTATTTTTGTTTTCTTCATGATTTTGTTCTTATTATCGTTGTTGCTTGGTATACGCAACATCACTATCCTCTCATCTTGATCATGTCACCCTAACTAACTTCACAAAATACAATCATACATTTATTAAAGATTACGAGATCCATACCATTATTTGAAAATAATTACTTGTATTTCTTAAAGATTCGAATAACTAGCTTATTTGGGTTGTTAAACCGAATCATTACCCAAATTAATGAATGGAGGGTAAAAAAAGCATGTGTATATTAAGAATGGAGATTGTGTATAAAATGGTTGTATATATCAGAAATAATATGACCCGTCGCATTGTCTTAGAAAGTTTTAGCGTGGCTCTAAAGTCTCTACTTCTTAATTGACATAACAAAAAACGAGTAGATTAGTTCGGAAGGTTAGTGCGGATAAAAGGCCGATAAACTAAATTTTGAGTGTAATGGAAGAAAAATCGTTCAAAATCGATAAGTTAATTTGCATTTGCCAGGACAAGTGATTCTGTGGGCTTATTTTCCAATAGTACGCGATGGGCCGAGAGAAGGATAAAGTCGAACATAGAGAGCTATTGGGATTGCAATAAGCTTCTGGTTTTTCAAGGAAAAGCAGCTGTTGTCATACTTCACAAGTTATTTCAAAGAAGCAAATAACCTATCTTTGTTTTTTTTTTTTTTTGATAAAGTATAACCTATCTTTGTTCCCAAGCTAAAACAAGAAAAACTGTAAAGCTGCATTTAACACAAATCGTTTGGAGAAATGCATGAAGCTATCCTACTACTATCTAAAATTAGTCAAGGGGAAAATAACATTACTCTAATTTCTAAAGTTCTAAACCATTCTTTATTTTTATTTTTCTTTTTAACCCTACATCATCCAACTCCCTAAATTTATTACTACAACAAAAATTCTGATAAATCAAAACTGCAAAAGAAACTATTGAATTATGGGAAGAGTTCACTTTATAACATCTCTGGGTTTCTACCGGACAGACCGTCGATAGGATCTATAAAAAAAAAATATACGTCATACTTATTAAAAGAAAAAATAGTATTAAACCTTTAATATGTTACACCT
This sequence comes from Microthlaspi erraticum, assembly GCA_902728155.2. NCBI lineage: Eukaryota > Viridiplantae > Streptophyta > Magnoliopsida > Brassicales > Brassicaceae > Microthlaspi > Microthlaspi erraticum. The sequence continues at coordinate 745,071 of CACVBM020000555.1, forward strand.
ACGCAGCATTCAGGTATTCGTTCAACTTTGAATCAGTTTACTTTTAGATTCAAATATTGCGGTTTTAGGTATTTAAAATTTATTTAATGTTTTTTTTGATCGATTTAGTTTTCCAATTCTAAATTATTTATCTAGGCGTAGTAGAAAAGCCCATAAGTCCAAAAAGTTAAAATATGGGCTTTTCTACTAACCATTTATTTATTAATTTTGAAATTGAATGTATTTTTGCATTGTCGTGTCAAAACTATATAAATAAATTTACGAAAATAACGAGGAGGTTCTGGAAGGAAACCTAGCACTAATAATTCAAAGTCTTTTTTTGTTTGCTCTTGTTGTTTATTGGTGGGGGAGATGAAAAGGCAAAAAGTAATAGAGTTAGATTCTGTTGAGAAGACGAAGAGCTTCAACATCGATTGGGATGCTGTTCTGGGCGAAGAGGAAGAAGTGCCGGACCTCGAGATCATCGGCAGTGACTTCAAAAATCCGCCGCCTGACCATAATTCCGGCGATGATTTAGCCGACTGCGTGCGATCCCTCACTGACAGCCAACTCGACGAGCACCTAGAGCGTCAGAGATCGCTTCTCTCTGCTTTCAGTAACAGATTGCCCGACAAGGGCGCCAAGATCGGCACCAGAATCGGAAACATCGAGTACGAGAAGCAGCTCAGGATGCTCCGCCGCACCAAAACGGTTCGACTCTACTCTCAATTGCATATGTGTACAGTTGATTGTGCCTCAAAATTCAAAAATGAAAGCTTTTGAAATTGCCCACTTAACCATGAGAAAGTCCTTAGTTTTTCTTTTCACATTCATTGCTGAAGCTTATTGTGACTTTCCAATGATTTTGGCAGGATACCGGCGAATGTAAGATTGTCGTACATCCGAAAAGCTCAGGTACATTGTTGTGACTTGTGAGGTGGTCCCAGAATGTGAAGAGAGTTTAGAAAGCTGTCTCTAACATGTAAAGTTCTGCAGATGTGTTTAGGCAAGCGAATACATCCTCGAAAGACGTGTCTCGGTCAACATCTGCTGCACATTTTCCCAAAGTATGTTGCTTTCTTTTACATTCCCTGTTGTCTAAACCTCTTTGAGGTTGCTGTTTCAAGATGAAGCATTGATAATCCTTGTTCAACAGGTGGATTCTCTATCACAATCAGTGAAACTGTTTAATGAAGAACTGCAAGTTTTGGGACGTGAAAGCTTGAAACGTGAAAGCTTGAAAAGCAAGGCTGGTAGTGGTAGAGAGACAATAACAAAGCAAAACAATGGGTGGCGGTCGGTGCCAACGTTACGCAAGTCTTTCATCAGTGAAAATAACTTTTATTCTGGAGTTAAAGATCCAAAAGGGAATCGAAAATCCAACGAAGCCTCTGTAAAAAGCAGGGCAAAGGAATCTTCTCCTTATTTGCTTGTAGATGATGATGATGATGACGAAGAAGACGTCATTGGCTATGAAACTCCTAGGTCTATATATCTTCTCTCTGCTATGCTTCATTAACCGTTCAGAAGAAAATTTAATGTATTGACAAACTTTACTTTCTTTGACTCACAGGGAGTGGAGTTTGAAAGCATCAAGCTGCAGGAAGGTATGTTATCTTATGCCGTACAATTGTATTCTTGCACATAATTAATATAAAACGAGCTTAGCAATTGGTAACTTTTCTGACATTTTTGTTACAGAAATCAGATGCTAAAATAATTAATTTGGATGAAGAGGAACCTCATTCTCCAATGGAAGTAGAAGAATCATTTGAACTTCCTCAAGGGTAAAAAAAAAAGTGTTATTTCTGTTTACCTTCATCGAATAACTGCGACTCTTGTTGGAAATAACTCAGTTTTGGTGGAAATCTGCAGGTTACCGGAAGATATTTGCTACCCATCAAGGTAGATAAAAAAAATGCTTATCATGTAATTGGTGTAGGTTTCTTACTGTGATTGACCTGTGTTTTTTCTTCAATTCATCTGGTGGTAATCTAGGGATGACCCAGACCATGTTCAGTTATCTCTTAAAGATCTTAAATGCCTTTCACCTGGAGAATGTCTTACCTCGGCAGTTATAAATTTCTACATCAGGTATCTTTGAGTGACAGACTTGCGTATATACATTATGTATCTCGTGTCATGGCTTTTATATGATTGCTTCCGCTTCTGTTTTGGCTTAGGTTCTTGCAGCACCATGTGTTTTCAGCGAATCAGACAGCTGCTAATAGTCACTTCTTCAATACGTTTTTCTACAAGAAGCTCATAGAAGCTGTTTCATACAAGGTGATTATGTGTTCTAAGTTCTATGTGGTTTGCATTTTCTAATGACTGTTCTGTTATAGAGGTCGAATCAAAATATTGTTTTCATTAGTACCTCTTCTTTGAATCTTGTGATTCACATAATCTTATTATTGACTGACTACTCATGTGCTGATCGGTCTCTTCGTCTTATCATTTCAATACAATTAGGGTAACAACAAGGATGCATTTTTTGTGAAGTTCAGGCGGTGGTGGAAGGGTTTTGATCTATTCCGAAAATCATATATATTTATTCCAATACATGAAGAGTAAGTTTCTACTGAATCCTATGATTGCATCTTTATGACTTGAGCAGTAATTTAGGAAAAAATATGCATGTTTGATGGTTTATTCTCTTTGCATGTTTCAGTCTCCACTGGAGCTTGGTAATAATTTGCATCCCTGACAAGGAAGACGAATCAGGATTGACTATACTTCACTTGGATTCATTGGGACTTCACCCAAGAGATTTAATTTTCAACAATATCAAAAGGTGAGACACAATGAAACCTTACAAATGATTTGCATAAATTTCCTGTGTGTTCACTAGATTCTCATTTTTTCTTCATTTGTGGTTTTAATCAGGTTTCTGAGAGAGGAATGGAACTATCTGAATCAAGATGGTCCTTTGTTGGATTTACCAATCTCAGAAAAAAATTGGAATGATCTTCCAAATAGTATCAATGAAGCTGAAGTGCAGGCTAGACTTCTTTTCTTTTTGTGTTCCGCATTACAGTGTCTAAAGACAAAATTATAGAATTTTAATCTAAATGATTTCATCAACTTCTCAACAGGTTCCACAACAGAAGAATGATTTCGACTGTGGTTTGTTTGTGCTCTTCTTCATAACGCGGTTCATAGAAGAGGCTCCTCAAAGGCTGACATTGAAGGATTTGGGAATGGTCTGTGTTCTCTTCTATCTCCTCACCTTCTCTTTTAAACGCTTTATTGCTAACACAGTTTTTTTTTCTTGTCTCGTCTCCATCTCCAGATTCACAAGAAGTGGTTTAAACCCAATGAAGCCTCCGCTTTGAGGCACAAACTCTGGAACAAACTTGTTGATCTCTTCCGCAACAGTAACCAATCAGATTAAATCTGTATAGACAATCATTGGCCACTGCTCTAATTAAGTACTTCCTCACCGATCATTTTCCGGAAATCGTTCTTCAGAGGTGTAAGAACGCGTATTATTTGACCAAACGAGCCAATAATAATCATGAATCCTAATGAAATAACTCAGCTTTTGCAAATCTCCTAGTCTTTAAACATTCAAACAATGCTCTAACTAGAGTTATCCTCAGATCATTTTCTTGTCGTCTTCTCTCCAAAAGGCTGGAAAAAGCAAATAACAGATTTTAAGTTGTTTGCAAAATTGTTAAATACACCAATCATACACTTATATATAACACAGCTTTTGCGAATCTCCAAGTCTCAGAAGCTAAAGCTTTATAACGATATAGTCAAAACGTTTCTTTCAAGCATTTGAAATTGTTTTGGTCGTCCCTCTACATAATCCATTAAAACCGATATTGTTACAACACTGAAGAATCTAATAAAACAGAGGAAAGCGAAACTTTTTTTTTTTTTTGTGCAAAAGAAACTTAAAGGGACTTTGTATCCCAACGATGCATCATTATGTGCCTTCTACTACTCTCTCTACTACTCTGTTTCTGCGCCTTCTACTACTGTCTCTTTCTCCGTGATGCTCTCTGTCTTGTCCTAGTCCCTGCAAATGCGCAGCAAAACATTAGCATAAAACCGTATCGAGTTATTTAGCCACAAAGTGACATGGTTGCAGGAACTGTCAAAGATAGAGTAACTTCTTGGTGAATAGAAACCGTTAGAACCCTAGATAATGCAACATACAGAGACAATCTACATGGAAGGCTACTCGAAAGACAACTCTAACTTTGTTACAATTATATATACCAACAACTATTATGCATCTGCTAAGCAAAAGAAGGCACATTTTATGATAAGATTGTAAGATGGTTACTTACCAGTACTTAATCAGGCCGTCCCAACCACAAGTTGCGACTTTACTCTGTTCCAGAGGATGCCACTCAGCTCCAATGCAGACTCCATTGTGACATCTAAGAGTCCTAAACACTTTGCAGCTCTTCCAGTCCCAAAACCAGCACTTACCCTCACCATCCCCTGACATAACAAACCGTCCATCCGGCGAGAAATTAACCTGGCATGCGTAACCAGCAACAACGTGCCCTGCAAACCTCTTCTTCTTGTTCAGCTGAAACCTCTCTCTGGCACTGTAGATCAGAATCTGGTTATCCAAACTCTGAGCAGCAACCCACTTCCCATTCGGGTGAACAGAAACCGCTGGCATAGAGTGCATATGAGGCTCACTGATATACTTGATCACCACCGGGATCCCAAACTCCCACACACGGAGAGACTTATCATCGCTCGACGTCACAAACCTTCTGTTATTGTCCACAAACGTGATCGTATTAACCGCACCCAAATGCTGATCATACTCCTGCGTAATCTCCCCCGTATTGATATCCCACTGCACTATCTTCTTATCGCTCATACCAGCCAGCAAAATGTTCTGCTTGTCATCATCCGGATTCAGCTTCACCACATACGGAATCTTCCCGGTGGAGAAAGTCGATATAACTTGGCCAGTCTCTGTGTCCCAGTACTTAATGTTCTTATCATACCCAGCAGTAAGAACTTAGTCCCATCGTTAGAGAAGCAAATATCCCTCACAGCTTTGGCGTGACCCATGTAAGTCCTCATACATTTACCAGAGTTGTACACATCCCAAATCTTGACCTTGCAATCCATACCTGCAGAGAGAAGCAAATGCCCTGCTTTGGGAAGAAGCGAATAGCGGAAACGCCTTTCGTGTGACCACTCCATGTGTGAACCAGACGTTTGGGGATGTAGCAGTGATCGTTGTTGCCTTTGCGTCTTTAGGAGCCTCGATCCATGACCTCCCTTGGTAATCTTTCTCCTCCTTGCCATGGAAAGTGCTCTTATCCGCGTAATGCTCTCCTTTGGCTTCGCCTTGTTGATCCTTCTCTCCTTCTTCTTCGCGTGGTCCTCTGCGTACTTCTTCTGCTCCTCCGTCAACTCTCCCTGAACCACCTCCTTCTTCCTTCGACCATGGATTCTTCAAAGCCAAGCTTCTGTCGCCGGATTCTCAGCCTCCGGCTCAAGCTCCTTCTTTTTCTCTTCCCCTTCTGTATCCTCCTTCTTCATCTCAAGCTTCCTCCGCTTCTGCTCGCTCTGCGGGACATTGTAGACAGAACCACCGTCGTTCTGCTTCAACGCCTCCATATCGCCGACGTAATTCAACCCGGACGGATCTGCCGCGTAACCGTACGTCTGAAAAGTGTTGTACTGCTCGTCGAACCCCGAAGGAGCCAATCGACGCGTCCTCCACAAACCCTAGCTTGTGGTTCCGCATCCCCTGCGCGATCCCGTCTTTGGCGTACGGGTGCGCAGGGCCGTAAGATCGGAGCCCAGAGCTGTCGTAAGTAGGGTTAAACACTACGGCGTGTTGGGTGGGATTGATCGGCTGCGATTTCGATTGGTTCACGTTAGCCACCGTCAGAGCTAGTGCCGTATCGTCTACCTCCGGCGCCGATGATTTCGCCTTCAGCATACGAGGCGGCGAAGATTCCGGCGAGGAAGAAACGGCTTCTTCGTCGTAGGACTGAATTAGATCCATCTCTCGATTGCCAGATTCGCTCCACGACTGAGAGATTTATTGATAGATTTTGCCTCTTTTCTCTTCGACCAAGGCCCAAGGGTTTCAAATCTCCTAATTCCCACGAGAGTTGCAATTTGTACGAAACTTTAAAGTTGAAAAAGTTGAAAGACAAACCCTGACTTTTATTTTATTTTCACATTCACCCCGATATTATCTTTGTTTAACATTTACATCTTCTTGTCAACTAAATTTGTCCTGATAACAAAAAAAAAAGTTGAGAATAATTTCCAAATACATAATTTCTTCGAGAATTGCTTTTTGTGTGGTATACATGTTGCAACATTGATTACGTGTTTGGTTTTTCCTCTCCGAATGATAGTTGTGTGTCTATTAATTTGTTGTTGTATCTCAATGATATAATTTATTACATTGTACAAAGATCTAGAGCCTTTTTCATTGGTTAAGTACTTAAGTCACATGAAAGTTAAAACATGCATTGGGGTTTTACAGAGCAGTTAACAATTTACATTAATCATCTGCGTATGCAGGTTATTCATATCAAACCCAAAGTACAGCATTTAAATTAAATACTAGTCCCATGTTTAACGAACTAACCCATTTGATAAAAATATATGTAATAAAACACACCAAAATATTGCATAAACCAATGCTAGCGAAGACCAATTTGGAATTTATAATGCTTCAAATTTTTTATTAAAAGATGATATTCCTTATTCTCTTTTCTATCCTTGACGTATCAATGCCGATCCGAAATACGCTAGCCTGCAAATGTAGGACATAATCAAAATTAATTCAAAACTATAAACAGACATGAAACTGACACATGCATGTGCGCGCGTGGACATACAATGCGTGGATGTGGTCACTCATACATACCTGGGCTATGATTGTATAAGTGATCCTATCATTCAAGATGTGAATATTAGCAGTCATAACTTGAGCTCCTTCGTCTTGAAAAACACTTAAAAGCTCGTGTAGCATTACTCTTTTCATGTTCAGATCCATAACCACATTCATTTGTATGGTTGAATCTCGCGAGTGATAATTGAGTTTCGGCAGAGGATACGACCCTTCAGCGTTATTGCCGACTTCTCCTAACAATGCACTTTTCTTCTCCTTCAAACACTTTATCTTCTCTTTCAGTTGGATCATGTATGATTTCGCATGATCTATAAGTCTAGGCACCGGTAACTGTTAGAGCCATTAGAAAGAAAAAAACCATAGTTACTTTGATGTTTTTTTGCCCGTATGTTTGTTGCATATACACATTAGATAAATGAACGGACCCTTTGAGTGGGAGAAACATGAGAAGAGAGCATAAAGAAGAGATCTTTCATGTGCATTCGTCGCTCTTTCTCTCTGAGGTTTCGTTGTTCCTTGGACGACAATGAGCTTCCTTCTCCTATTTCTTTCTTCTGATCCCTCTCCATTCTTTTTCTTCTCTTTTAAGCTTTTAGGTTACTATATATATGTTTTCTTTCTTTTCAAATCCATCCCATCGATCAAACTCTCTATATATATATATAATAAAGCGGTAGAGAGGGAGAGACACAGAGTCACAAATTTCAATTTTGTCAGAAAGAGCTGTGAAATTTAAAGGAAAGTGATGCTTTTCGTAGAAAGTCATGGCTTTTGTGTTTGCGTCCGTGAGCTTACACACTACTTAAAAAAGAATGTGCATGTTTACTTACGCAAGTTTCACTCTTGGAAAAGCTTGAAAAAAAATTTAACAAAATCTTGAGAAAATTACAAAATTCATTTCTAGGACCTAGCTAGTGATCAGAGATTCTAATTTACATCGTATGGATTCCTTAATTACAAAATTCTGACTATCAAAACATATATATTCATTCATCGGACTATTTTAACTGCAAGGTTTTTGTAGAAAATTCTTATCAAAGACCATTTCAGTCGCTTCAGATACTATAGACAAAAGATAAAGATTCCTTACAAAAGTACTGATATTCAATTTTTACGAGATAAAAGAAAAGCTGTTTTGTAATACCGCTATACAAAGGGACCACGACAAACCAACTTCCATGTTCAATTAATTAGGTGCACATACTTATTATCCCCAAGTATAAATGTTACATAGTACAGGTCATAGTTAGCTAAGATTATTCAACGATTTAAAAGTTCACTGGACATAAAGCTAATAAACATGCTTAACTTGGGGTAGATTATCTAATTTTTCAGACAAGCTGTAAATATTCGACAAGTAATAATCGAACCGCCGCTGGTTGATCTGATAGGCCAAATCAACGTGTAGGGATGGAATAATGAGATAGTAAACAAATTATTTTTTAGTGAATCCAAACTGAAATGTGAATCCAAATTGGCTAATATCTCATTCAAGGTCAGGACTCAGGAGATTAGCAGTTATAACTTGAGCTCCTTCTTCTTTTAAAACTTGATCATAAGCTTGTATAACATTATTTTTTTCATGCTAACGAAGATAATCAGATATTCAGATTCATCAATGTGGTCGAGTCTCGTGAGTGAATGCTAAGTTTTGGCAGAAGAGACGACGACCCTTCTGAGCGTTTTCCGACTTTATGATCTCCTTCTAACAATGCCTTTTTCTTCTATTTCAAATACTTTTTATCTTCTCTTTCAATTGGATCTAGGCATGTAGCTTGATCTATAAGTTGAGGCACTGGTAACTGTTAGAGCCAATAAAAAAACTCAAGTTAGTTACTTTCATGTTTTTTTTACACGAATGTGTTTATCATCACTATATAACACAAACGTAATGTTCATCAATTTTTTTTTGGTAAAAGTGTAGGATTTTTTGTCAACTTTTATTTGTGAAAGGGAATGATTCAAAGAAATGTGTTTTGTTTTTATGTGTGTGGAATTCTTTTGAAGGTAAAAATCTAACAATTTTTGTACGTACTCGTATAATGTTACTTACAGAATAACAACTGTATATATATCGTCTAGCCGTTTTCTTTAGTGCATTTTTTCCACATGATATATATTTCTTCAAATGTTTGAATTCTTCCACTATGAAAAATCTAGTCATATATACAAGCTAGTCATTAGTTTGAATTTGAATTCTAGAAGCCATTAGTTTAATTTTCATGTCATTTGTAAAAGTGATGCAAAAAAAACTTAGTATCATTGATTTTAGTGTCATTTTCTCAAATGATGCAATAATTCTTGTATCATTTAAAAAGTGTTACTAAAGTTAAAAAAAAAATGACATTAAAAATTAAGTTTCTTGTAGTGTCTCCATCATGACAATTTGACTAGTTTGCCCGGACAATTTGAGTTCTCCTTCAAAACAGGCTGGATAGTATTTTAGCTAACAAAAACTCTAAAGGCGGACCCAAGTGTCCTTGAACATAATTTGAAGATCATCATCACACACATTTATGTATGAAATTATGAGAGTTTTGACAATAAAATTAATACATTTTTCAATTTTTATTGATGATTACATTTATAAAAAGTTATGATAAGATTATCAGTTATAGCTTGAGCTACTTCTTCAAAAACTCGATCATAAGCTATTAATTAGCTTGTGTAACATTACTTTTGTCATGCTAACATAGATAATCAGATTCATCTCTATGGTCGAATCTCGTGATCGAATGCTACGTTTTGGCAAAAGAGAGAGACGACGACCCTTCTAAGCATTTTCCGACTTAATCTCCATCTAACAAATAATGCTTTTTTCTTCTCCTTCAAATACTTTATCTTCTCTTTCAATTGGATCATGTTTGATGTAGCTTGATCTATAAGCTGAGGCACTGGTAACTGTTATGGCTAATTAAAAACCCAAGTTAATTACGTTCATGTTTTTTACATGAATGTGTTTATAATCATTATATAACACAAACGTAAAACCTAGCTATGTTCATCATTTTTGTTGTTGTTGTGTGTGTGTACGTCTGTATATTATTTATCGCATGATGTTACTTACAGAATAAACAACTGTATATTTAACGTCTAGTCGTCTTCTTAATTACTGCATTTTTTCACATGATATTTTGTTTCTTCAAATATTTGAATTCTTCCACTATGAAGAAACTAGTTATATATATACGAGTATTCTGAATTTGAGTTCTCCATCATGACAATTTGACTAGACAAAGCTCACTTATATCATCCGGAACGCAGATTACAAAACTTATATAATTGTTAACACAAAATTAAACATGAATAACACAATATTTTAGTTGGTCGTTAGAATCTTTAAATGAATAATAATAGATTTTCTTTATAAAAAAAAAATAATAATACATTCTAACCTCTTTTGATAAAAAAGATTGTAAATATTCCAAACCAAATAAAAAAATTGTATATATAAGAACAAATAACACTAGATTATAAACTCATTTAGTAAAGATATTTTCTTTTCTTTTTGGTCATCAGCTTCCTAGTAAATATGTTCTATATATAAAAGATTTTAAAAGGGTATTTAAAATCAACAATGGATTTTATAGAGAATTAAGCTATTATCTGTTGTGTGTATAAATTATAATTTACCGAAAAGAATGTGACATAAGAGGTAACATATTTGATTTGATTTTTTATTAATTAAAGCAATAGTAACAAGCACTTCACTTCAGATTTTCGCACTATAAATAATGTTCTCCATATGTCCACAATCTCATCATCCTCACACAAGTTTCAAACTATTATTTGTTGCCTCCTCTTTCTTAGATAAAAAAAAAGTTAAACTTTAAATTTTAACAAAAACAAATATGAAGTTCGTACAATTCTCCATAATCTTTTTTCTCCTCGCATCAATTTGTGTGCTTTCAACCGCTGATCGTAAGTTTATTTGATTTAGTTAATTGTTTCATGTAATTTATCATTTGGATCTAAATATCTAAAGCTTTGTTATTGTTTCACATGTGATGATGAACGGATTCGCAGCATGCAGTTCAAAATGCAATGTGAGATGCTCAAAGGCAAGTCAAGTTGACCTGTGCCTCAGAGATTGCAATATATGTTGTTGGAAGTGTAGCGTCTGTGTTCCATCGGGTACTTATGGAAACAGAGATGAATGCCCTTGCTATCGCGATCTCAAAAACTCTAACGGCGGACCCAAGTGTCCTTGATCACATTTGAACATCATCATCACATATCTATAATATTTATATGTATGAAACTACGAGAGATTTTTATAATAAAATTTAACAAAAAAATATTACGGTTGGAGTTTCATATACGTAGATATTATATATACCTAATACCTACTTGTATTAAAATGTGGGTACGTTGCTCATGAAAACTAGGATCGCTCACAAAAGCTACTACAATAGTTCATGGTAGATAAAAATTGCTAAAAGAAGCGAGAAACATCTAGAAGAGATACGATCATTTCAAAAGAGTGAAGTAGAATTATCATACAAAATATCAGTATCGAATAATTAAATTAATTAGTTAGCCTGTTTCATACGATCGTAAATGAAAATTTTATTTTTTTACCAAAAACAAAAAAGATAAGGATAATAGTCGCATAAAGTATCAATTATGATTTCTTTTAACTTCTCATGTAATTAAGCCTCTGGATACGCACGCTTGAAATCCGATTCTTGATTTTGTATTCTTCTTGCGACTCTTCGACAAAGAATTTGTTCCAAATTTCTAGATTTTACTTCGAATGCAGCCTCCTTTTTTTCTTTTCCATTGACAATAAATATGCTAAATTCATACTGAAATAAATGATGCATACATATATCATGAAAGCAAAACCATCAAGGAACCAACTGTAAGTATCATTAGTCAAATCAAATTGTTGATATACAGTATTCACCAACATATTCGACAAGTATACTATACTGACAGTACGATGAATATGAGAATCTACTACTCTGTCAATGTGTCATTTTCAAACTCTACTACATAAAGTGCTAAGCTAAACTGTTTATTGGTTAAGTCATGCTCAATTTCAAAGTAATTACTAGATTGTGCCAACTATCCTTGTTGTTTCGATGTTGGCGTGATGATACAACTTCAAAGGTAGAAAAACATAAACTTATTAAGACCAATTCTGTTCACGTCGTGATAGTCAATGTGTATGCCTTACAAGTTTCTTTTTTTGCTTTAACGTCCAAAGGAAAACACAAAGAAACGAAAACTAAAACAAGAGAATAATAGAGACCCAATCTACAAATAAAAAAACCGACAACCTGATTTTCAAAACGACTCAAACAAGCAACAAACCCACCTGCAAATTCTGATAAGCAAAAACTCAAAGCACAGAGAGAGAGGCTTTTGTTTCATCAACTAGAGAATGTGTTTTCTGAGTCACTCTGCTTTCTTTTGGGTGTCTGCACCAAATCAGGCTTCGACGCTCACAAGCTCATACTCAATGAGCGAAAGATTGTTATCTTCCTTGACGCTGATGTCCGTGGGCTCCTCCGCCACTTCAACACGTCCCCATCTGTCGACTGCAAGCCTCATAGATCCCTTGTACATGTCAATCTTGGCATTGCGCAGGGTCACTACCGTCCCTTCTTTCATCATATCCACTGATAACACAAAATGAATCAAAACATCAATCAGATATCTCTAAAATCACCTGAGAAAATACTAACGAATGTTTTTCAATATAACTGAGTATTCATTCTCACCTTGATCGTTTCTTGCGGTGAAGATGATGATCCCAGTCTCATCTCCGACTAGACATTCTGCAATCCGCATCTGACGAGCCTGAGGACCGCTGGGACGACCTCCTCCTTGTCTCTGCATCACCATCTTCGTGCTGACAACTTTCACGTTCAGTGAGTGACCATTGGTTCCTGGTCTCAGCTCATTCACCTTGGTGAACACTGGCTTCCTCAATGCAGGCGTTGCCTCTGCCATTTCTCTATATTATAAACCTATAAATTAGCCATATACAAGTAAAACATTCCTCAGATCAATTCAATTCAATTCGCAAGCAACAACTGCAATTTCGTATCTGTTAATCAAAAGCGATCCTGATCTCGCACGAGTTACAGTGATAGAAATGAATCAATCATAGGATTCGTAAAGCAGCAATATCGACGAACAGGTGACAAAAGACCGATAATGGAAGCTAATCACAGAAAAATAACATTTTGACCCCAGAGATTCATGGAATCACCGATCGAGCTGCTAAAATTCACCGCTAAGGAGATCGAAATGAAAACAGAAGGTAGGGTTTTTGAACTCACTTACGTTTTCGTTTGGGAGAAGAGACGATCGACGACGACGGCTTAGCGATTAGATCTGTTGAGGCGATAAAAACAAAGACGCGGCGGACTTATAATGTCTAAAACTCAGATATTAATATTAGCCGTAGATCCATGACCTGAACACGTGTCGCAATCCTACAGAACTCTTGAATAATTGCCATCCCTTTAATTTGCACAATTTGAGATTGGCGTTAAAACTTTTGACGAATACGAATTACACCCTACAAACCGATATAACTTGACCGGTCTATTTGAAACCGGTTCGCTGGTCAGCAAAGTTTTTGCTCTTCGGTGGTGGATTCGTCTTCCACTGATGGAGAGTAATCGTCATCCATTAGAGAGCCAATGCTTCTGCTTCCATGGTAACGCTCTCGTTTCCATCTCCCTCGCTCTCATGCGTAGAGAGCGGGTCATATAAATCGTCTCACGTTTCTCGGGTCCTAATCTCTGGTCCCGATGAGAATCACGCCGAATCGTCGGAACCCAATATACTCAGAGATGTTCATATAGTAAGAGTTAAAAATCGATTTTTATGTGATTTTATCGGATTGATTACTTATTTCGATTTGAGTGACTGTTTTTGTTTTTGTTCTGCTTAGTCGGAAAGGTTGATGGAGGATTTCACTGAGCTAGCGAGAGAGAACACTGAGAAAGACCTCGAGACTTGTGGAACTCTCGCTGCCTTTCTTGTAAGACTATTTTGCTTTCTTCACTTCCTGATATTGTAGATTTAGTCTCAATCTAAGTTCAAGTGGTGATATTGTTGATGATTCAAGCCTTAATTGAAGTTCATGATTCATGTTAATTTTGCTTTCCTGGCTCAGGATTGATTCTTCCTTTTTTAGGTATGCTAATCACTAATCTATTTGTGTTCATGATTTAGGAAAGAGGAATTTTTTATGTAACCACTCTGATAATACCAAAGCAAGAATCAACTGCTAATACTGTGAGTGTACTGGAAAACACTTTCTCAATCATTTCGTGGGGTTTTAACGTTGGAAATGGATGCTTAACTCTCAAGTACTGAAAAAATGGCAGTGTCAAGCTATGAATGAAGTGGATGTGTTTTCAATACAAAACGAAAGAGAACTTTATCCCGTAGGATGGATTCATGTACATATCTCTTCTCCATCTCCATGGTTTTAAGATAGATTTAGTGATGTTTTGTGATACTATAATAAGTTTATGCTTGCTTTACAGACTCATCCTTCTCAGGGTTGTTTCATGTCATCAGTAGATCTTCATACACATTTCTCGTATCAGGTACTCCAGTTTCTTAGTAATCAATTTCTTCAACTCTTGAAACTCCTCACATGACACGTCGGAGTTGTATCCAAATTCATCATCTGGCAGACAAATGCAAAAAATAAGTGATAAAGATTTGTCCTTTTAAGGTAATGGTGCCAGAGGCATTTGCAATCGTCGTGGCTCCAACTGATAGCTCTATGTATGTCTTTCCTAAGCCATCTTATCCACTTACCACTGAGTCAGTTTAACAGTCAGGCTATATCCTTTGATTGACTCTCAAATTGATTCTTTTGCAGGAGTTACGGAATATTTAAGCTAACAGACCCTGGAGGAATGGAGGTATTGAGAGGATGCTCGGAGACTGGATTCCACACGCACAAAGAACCAGAAGATGGGAACCCGGTTTATGAGCAGTGCTCAAACGTGTTCAGGAACTCGAACCTTAGGTTCGAGATTTTTGATCTCCGCTAAGGTAACGACACTTCCTTGGCATTGTCAGTAACAAGGTTCAAGCTTTATCCAATGTGGGCTTAGTCTGAGAAGGCTAATCGTCATCATAACCATAAACCTAACCGGAACTGTATACTTAGTCTGAGAAGGCTGTGGGTTATGAACACAATTCACCATTCATTAAAGCTTAGCAATGATAATACTTTAATGTAAGTGAATCATTTGGTACCATGCACTTAAACAATGACAATAGTGTACATACATGTATAATAGTATGCATGAATATCTTTCTCCTGTTTTTATTTTCCATAAATATTATACCATATTTCGCAATTTTCATCTGCCGACCTTGCCAGTAATGGCTGACTGATGAAGAAAAAGTTGTTAGCTTCTGAAAACGCAAGAAAATTTAAAAACTTCAGCTCCAGCATTTTCAAAAATGATGTATTCTCAATTTTTTCGCAATTTTCATTCTTCATTTTCTTTTGTTTTTCATTTGATTGATATATCAATAAATTCCAAATAGCCATAGAATTTCCCTGAAAAATACAAAAACGAAATCCTTAAAAGTCTGTTTTTTTTCTCTCTTTGTGAAGACATTTTCCATATACCCTTGTTCACATGAAACTAAAGTACAAAACGAAAAACAACAGAATCAAAAGGTCCGATCTTTTTGTTTTTTTCTTCAAGTAATAAAGCTCTCAAGCTCGTTCCTTCTTAAAGTAAATAGTACAGAGGATGATTTTATCAAGTGAAGTAACAAAAAGCTTGATCATTTCATATTGTTAAATGTTGCTATCAAAACCATACAGTCCTTTTTTTTTCTTTTCTCTTTTTGTTTGCTTCAAAAATCCTTTATGGCCGTTTTTGAGCACATGATAAGTCTCTCCGTACAGTCAGAGTAAAACCCTCTCTCTCTCTCTCTCTTTTCTCTCTTTTCTCAGTCGTCTTCTCTCTCTACAGATGTCAGCCATCACTGTCACGGATTTGGGTACAGACTCGCAGACGAACCACTCTTCTCTCTCTCTGGGTTTTTAATTCAAAAAGCGAAGTTGGTTACCATTGTCTTGTACGATCGTATATTCCTATTATGATTTGTTTTGACAGAGTAACTTGTGCCAAACATTTCTCTCTCCCCTTACATCAATTTATAAGTAAGAACAAAAGAGATCACAAAAGTTGAAGCTTTTTGTTTGGCTTTCCTTGCTGTGTTGCAGAGAAATGATGAGAGGTGGTGAGAGAGTGAAGGAGTTTCTTCGACCCTTTGTCGCTTCCAGGGCTTGGGACTTTTGCGTTATCTGGAAACTTGGTGATGATCCTTCTAGGTACACACACACACACTCTCGATTCTGGGTTATTTTTTGTTTTCTGTGGTGTTTCTTTGTTCGTTGTTCCATGTGAATCACTCAGCTATTTTGTTTCAGTAGCATTCTGATGGGTCTTCGGGTTTATCGTTATCCTTGCTTTCTGGATTTGGGATTTCTAAGCTCTGTTTTCAATTTTATCTGCCTCTTTCGTTTCCTGAATCGTTTTGGTCTCCAAGTTTCCAGTTTTAGACTAGTCCCTAATCATTTCTGGCTCTGTCCTTTACTAAAGTTCACTGTTTTATGAGTCTTTATCCCAAAAGAGTCGAAATTTCATTGTTTTCTTGGTGTTTTGCCTCATTTGGTTTCTGAGATTCAATGGTGACTAGTCTTTTCAGTATCACATGTTTGACAATACTGTCAAAGTTTCTAACTTTCTTGTTATTTCGTGGTAAATTCCTGGTTTACCATAATTTCCCTAGTTTTGATACATTTCTTCTTTGTCTGCTCTTGGTTTTGCCTTAAAAATCAGCCGTAATTGATCTTGATTCCATTTAATCGGCAGGTTTATCGAATGGGTGGGATGCTGCTGCAGTGGTAGTTACATTGAGAAGAACATTAAGCTCGAAAATGTGGAAGAAGCAACGGAGAGGAAAAAGATGAGTTCTGTATGCAGAGATGAACACAACAAGCATCATATAAAAACATTAGCTTGTGAAGCTCTCTCTCATTTCCCTCTCTCCATGCCTCTCTATCCAGGGTAAGCTTTTGTTTCACCTATTTAAACCTCAGAAACTTTTTATTTTCCCACCTTTTAAGTAAATTTGATATTGAAGCTTCCTTCTTAAATCACAGGATTCATGGAGAAGTAGTCATGTCAAAATCTCCCAGATGGTTGGTTAATTCATGTCCAGGATCTAAAAAGGTAAAAGCTCTTTACTTTCAGAATGTTAAATCATAAGAACAGTCTGATCCCGATGTCTTCTGGCAGGATATATTCAGCACAAGGGTTCTTGTTCCTGTGAGGGATGGTCTTATTGAGCTCTTCTCCTTCATAATGGTAATAAAACTATTTCAGATAAACAGATAGCAGTCACATTGTTTGGTGGTGGTAAACTTCATAAAAAGCTGTTCTCTTTTCTTGGTTTGTTTCAGAAACCGGTTGATGAAGGCATGGTTGATTTGATCATATCGCGTTGTAACGCCTTCTGCGAGCCATTCCCTGAACAGACATTGCTGCAACTCAGGATCTCTCCTACAGCAGAGGAATCTATGAGCAGCGGTTTGAATCTCAGCTTTGAGTGTGGAGGAGGCTCATCAAGCGTTTCCAATCCCTCCAGTGAAAATCAGACTCTTTTTGGAAACCCGAATGCTCGGTTTGGGGAACAAGGAGGACCGTGTTTGGTGATGAACAAGGAAGAAGAGGATGCCGTGATGCAAGACACCATTGAGTTAAAAGCTAATAAGAGGCTCCCAAAGGAAAACTTCAAGTCAAAGAATCTTCTTTCAGAGAGGAAAAGAAGAGACAGAATTAATCAGAGACTTTATGCTCTAAGATCCGTTGTCCCTAGAATTACAAAGGTTCTTCTTGAAAACTCATTTTCGGTTTCTGGTTACTCTTCTTTGTCATCAATAGCCATTTTGATTGGATTTACTTTATGCAGATGAACAAAAATGGAACTCTCAGTGATGCGGTTGATTACATCAAAGAACTGCAAGTGGAGAAGCAGAAACTTGAAGATGAGCTGAATGGAATCAACGAGATGGAATGCAGAGAAATCGCTGCTAAGGTAGAATCTGTAGTAGCTAGTCCAGAAGCTGAAAAAGTTTCAGCTAAACTCAACAATAAAGTGAACAACGAGGTAACGAATACAGAGACTCAAGATCATATCATTATGTGAACATGTTAAAAACAATCCCACAAACTCCTTTGTTTTCTGGTTGCTTTCAGGTGACTCTTGAAGTCCACGAGATTGGTGAGCGAGATTTCTTGATTAAGGTAGCGCAAGAGCATACACGAGATGGATTCAAGAGGTTGATAGAAGCTGCTGATTCTTGTGGACTTGAGATCGTCAACGTCAATTTCACCAGACTCAATCTCACAGCCATGACCCTTCTCAATGTCAAGGTACCTTAAATCACATCTCATTACCTGTTCTTAATCACAGATTTCAAACAAAAATTCTGATATAAGTTTGGACTTTTTTAGGCGAACAAAGATGTATTATCATCTAGAAATCTGAGAGATTTGCTGCTTGAGAAGATGGCAACTTCAGAGTCCGTAAAACATAGTACATAACCAGATAAAAAAGCGAGAAAGGTCAAATGTTTTGTTTGCTTCAGACACAAGTTACAGCTGAGATTTGATGATTCTCACAAGCTATTGGTGACAAATTTACATGTTGGAAACTATACATTCTAATGTGTATTGGATTTGAGTTGGTTAAGATCTTCACTAAAAATTAATCTAAAAGAGTTGGTTAATTTATTGATTCCGGCGAGTACTATTGTTGAAGGCTCGGCTCTCAGACTCACGGCTCGTGTAGTCTTGGCTAGGGTAATAGCTATTATTAGTACCAAAATCCGATGAATCTTCAGAGGCTCGTCTGAAAATACGAATCTCATTACTGTATTGACCAGAGTTGTAGACCGTACTTTGACCCACTTTGACTCCGTTTGTCAGATCCGACATGTCATCTCTCGTGTCCAAAGCTCTTACAACCTGAGAGACAGACACTCTGGATCGATCAGAGGGTGTCTCCTTACAGCTATTTTATGAAGGAGAGAGTGAAGTGAGTATAAATTCTGACCTGGACCATACGAGGTCGTTTTAGAGCTGAGTGCCGAACACAAGACGCAGCCGTTTCGATCATCCTAAAGACTTCGCCTTCAACGTAACGCTTCTCCAGCCGTGGGTCCACTACTTCGCTTATGTCACCTTTTTCAATGGCTTCGATTAGCCGCGGGCGTGCCTGCCATAATCCAACCCCTCAGATTTTTATTTAAATTTTAATTCATTTTGTAAAAGTTGGAAAAAAAAAGTTACCCATTCAACGAGACTTTCTTCACCCAGAGGTTGAGAGGTGTCAACAGGTTTACGACCGGTGATGAGTTCGAGAAGCACGACCCCAAATGAAAACACATCTGATCTGTCTGTAAGCTTTCCACTTGATGCGTATTCTGGTGCTAAATACCTGCATTCATATCATATTGGTAATGATTTTTATAATAAATGTAACAGATCTCAAGAAAAAAACATTAGTATATGATTCACATTATAAATTCGGTTTTAGTACTTGTTTTTTTTTTTGGGTCGGATTTAGTACTTGTTTAGATAGTCATAGAGCCAAAGCCACTAACTCAAAAGTCTTAAAGTTAAAAGGGGAATAACAGTACGGTCAGTACCCAAATGTGCCCATGACGCGTGTCGATATATGGGATTGTGCAGTATCGTTCAGTCTCGCGAGTCCGAAATCTGCAACCTGTACGGCACAAAAAAAATGCTAATAATGATTCTCATTTCTACGAATCTCTCAACTATTATTTATTAAATTTAAAATATTTAATATTGACTTTGCCTGAGCTTCGAATTCATCATCCAACAGAATATTTGACGATTTTATGTCCCTATGGATTATCTTCGGGTGACCTATAAAAATTATTGTTAAAAAGCCAAATCAGTAGTTTAGTACCAAGAAAATATATTGCATTTCATTTCGACGTATCACTTAAATAAAGACTACTCACAATCTTCGTGTAGATAAGCAAGTCCTTTGGCTGCGCCTATTGCAATCTTGACTCTTCTTGTCCATTCCAAAACCGGCAAGTCTTTGCCTGACAACAACACAATAAATTATCCACGTTTGTAATACACATGACCGGTGAATGGTAAAGTATGTTAGAAGAAGTACCATGTAAATGGTAGTCCAAAGTATTGTTGGGGACAAACTCATAAATGAGGAATCTATGTTGCTCAGAGATGCAATAACCAACAAGAGACACTAAGTGCCTATGATGCACTCTACTAATGATCTCTACTTCAGCTTTGAACTCTCTATATCCTTCTGCGCTAATCGACTTTAGCTGTTTGATCGCGATTGGCTTTCCTTCGCTAAGGACGCCCTTGTAGACGCACCCGAACCCGCCTTCTCCTATGATAAACCTCTTGCTAAACCCTTCTGTTATCTGGCTTAGCACCTCGTAGGTGAATAGGGTTTTTGCGGTTCCTATTACTGCCTGGTCAGGGGTTGCTCTACCGTGTCTTGGATTCCCCAAACTGTTGTTTGTATCCGGTGATGAGTTCTGCGCCGAGCTACGGGAGTTTCCTAGTTTTTGCCTGTAGTGAATGAATCCCTCTGCGCCAAGAACAAGGCCAGGGTTAAGAATATAAGAACCAAGAACAAATAATGAAGCTTCAAGAATAGGTTTAGAAAAAGAATTAGAACACAAAATCAAGAATCAAGAACAAAGTCACAAGGAAAAACAAGAATCAACATTCAAGAATTCAAGAATTCAAGTTAAAAACAAGAACATGGAATTAAGAACCTAGAGCAAGATACAAACCAAAAACTAAGAATCTATGACATAAAAGTAGAACAAGACATGATTTCGAGAACCATTTTAATATCACACCGAAAGTAAATGTAAAAAAAAAAACTTTTTACCTGTATTTACAGAGACAGTATCCGGTGGCAAATACGGCTGGTTAGACCGAGGCGAATCATATTTCTTGGGTTTCCTCCTAACGAAGAAAGCAGCAGCAACGAAGATAATGATCAAGACACCTGCGATCCCAATACCGATCATTGTCTTCTCGGTGTAACCAGACGCATTGTTATGTGGTGCATTACCACCATTTCCGTTGTTATTCGCATTATGTCTATTAGAACCTCCAGAATTGTTATCGGAACCGGAAATGGACGGAGGAGAAGACGACGACGAGGGCACACGATTTGATCCACCTGCCGGAGGTGAATCCAACGGCTGTGATTGTGAAGGGTTTCTTTCTAAATTAGGGCTTAGCGGGATGACCGGGAGTGATGGAAATGACGATGGAGGAGACCCTTGGCTACCAGAATTTTCCGGGGGCGGCGGAGAGAAAGGAGTAAAAGGCGGAGACGGAGGAGAAATAGGGTTATTTGGTTGCTGTTGGCCGTTTTCAACAGGTTTTGTCTCTGGTTGCTGAGTAACTAAGGTCGGAGGAGGAAGAGCAGGAAGAGGAAGTTGAGGCAGTGGAGAAGGAATCACCACCGGAGAATCTCCGGTTGGAATAGATGGAGGCGGAGGTTGAGGCTGAGGTGGTGAAGGAGGTGGAGTGGCAGAAGGTGGAGGGGAAGAAGGAGGCGTTGGAGGTGGAGTTGTATCAGGAGGAGGTTGGTTTGCAGGTGGCGGAGAAACCACTACCGGCGGTGGAGGTGATTGTGAGCCGCCTCCGCTACTGGCACTGTCCGGGGAAGGAGGAGAGGGAGGAGAAGTGGCTGGAGGCTGTGTTGTCTGGGAACCGCCGGTGATTTTCTGATCAGTTAATCCACCAACGTTTTCAGCAAACGGAGATATCTTCTTTTCGATTAAATCTGCTTGTTGCTGGACTTTGTCCATTTGTATTCACCTCTTCTTGCTTATCCTTTACATGTTTGAATTTACTCTTATAGGGTTGCCTTGTGAAACAAGAAACGAGTCCACCCAAAATAATGGGTTAAAATTCCGCAGGAATCCAGGAAATTTAAAATTTAAAACATATAGCGGGTTTCTTAAGATATGTGTTCATGGGATCATCAAGACTTTTGTGGAAGTTAACGAAAAATATATGAAAAAAAATCCAGGCCTATAGTGTTTCTTGCGACTTGATGAAGATTGGAAGAAGAGTTTTTGATCAGGTTGATCCAGATTTGTTGGTTGGAGATTTTTCTTTCCTTGGATTTTTTCTTCGTTACGTGTTTTTGTGTAAAAATAGAAAGTCTCCCAATTCTCAACAATTGAAATCTAAAAATTACTGAGCAAATAGGCTAAAAATTCACTTGATTGTTTTGTTTTAGAGTAAATAATTGTAGGAAAGAAGAGTACCAACATCTGGAAGATTCACCATTCAGCTTCATTGTCGGAATGCCGCATCAATTATTTTTTTTTGTTCTTTTATCGTGAAACTTCTAAAAAATAAATTAAAATTCACAATATCCGGTTACAGCATTTGACTTTAAGCTCTTTCCGTGATATAATTGTCTTTGTAATCGAGAGCTAGTTACTATTGATCATACAAATATTAGTCGGAGTTCATTAACTGGTACAGTAAAACTTTCATGCATTTAAACTCTAGACGTATTGAGTAGTGTAGGTATGAATTTCAAATCAACTGTTATGTCATATATTTTCAAAGAAATTTATCTTGATGATCTCAAGACATCCAACTCATTAAAAAGAGTAAAAGACACATTAAATCAACCAATCAGTCATATTTTGTATATGTTTTAAAGTTTTACTTTGTTTAGTGTATATGTAACACATAATTCTAATTATGTTGAATTCGCGCCAGAAACGGTTTTTAAAATATGATATGATAAGAATCCGAACATTCAAGAAGAATAAGCAAAAAATAAGAAATAGTGACCGTTCAACATGAAACAAATCATTTTTTCCCCCTTCAAGAAATGAAACAAACATATGACTCCAAGAAAAATGTCTTACAAAAATAAGTCTTAAACCACATGAAACAAAGTTGACTCCGAATAAGAAGCTTTGATCTGGCTAAGAATAACCTCAAGTACTCAAGCCTGCGAATCAAGTAAAAGAAAAAAACATAAATTACATCAACACACAAACATCATCCAGATGACAGAATCCTAAGATTGTAAGGCATGTCTATATAACAGTGTCACAAAATGTCCATAACCTGAAACCAAATATAAGCCTATCGAATCAGAAGTCTTACTTTGTTAGCAATGTTGTTGGAGAGCCAATCCAGACCTTCGTATAACCCTTCACCGGTGGTTGCGCATGTGCTTTGAATGTACCTGAAAAGAGATAGAGAGCAAGCACTGTGTTTTCAAGTATACAATAACCAAAACAAACAAATCCTGGCTGGGATATAAAATGATAAATCACCAGTGGCGTTGCCGGAGAGAGTGTAGGCCAAGCTTATCAGTTATCTCAGCAGCATTCATTGCGTTTGGAAGATCTTGCTTGTTGGCAAACACAAGCAACACTGCGTCACGAAGCTCATCCTGCAGTCACAAAGCACCAATAAGGATAAACTTCTTATGGTTTAATAAGAGAAAACAATGTAGCACCCAAAAAAAAACATACTTCATTCAACATCCTGTGAAGTTCGTCTCTGGCTTCAACAACTCGGTCTCTGTCGTTGCTATCCACCACGAATATCAGACCTTGAGTGTTTTGGAAGTAGTGCCTCCACAATGGACGGATCTGTAAGCAAGAGAATAAGCGGATAAATGTTTCCACTTTCTTCTTAATTTTCCTAAAGAGGTTTTTGAGAGAGTCATAATATAGTGCAAGTGCAAACCTTGTCCTGACCCCCAACATCCCAGACAGTGAAGCTGATGTTTTTGTACTCAACCGTCTCCACATTAAACCCTGAAACAACAATGTTTGTAATGTAGCCAATTGACATTAGTTTCATTCTAAGTCAACATAGAGTATCATCTAAAAGAAAGTTGAAAGCTTTTAACAGCCTAAGCTATTGAGCTGATCTGATAACTCTGATATACAAGTCATTAGGAGAGAGTCAAGAGGAGAGCTACAATGCGATGTGTTGAAAGACTTACCGATGGTGGGGATGGTGGTGACAATCTCCCCAAGCTTGAGCTTGTACAGAATGGTTGTCTTACCAGCAGCATCAAGACCAACCATAAGGATTCTCATCTCCTTCTTGGCGAAAAGCCTGCTGAATAGCTTTGCAAATGAAAGCCCCATTTTTCCTTTTTCAACTCTTGATCCTGAAATCACACACCATAAACAATTCGAATCACACCAAATCTTACAAAACTCACACCACACGAGAAGCATTCAAATATTGTCAATCCCAAAATCCAAGCTTTTTCACAATTGTTGTATATAAAAAAATCATGATTATTAGTCATTACAGAAAGAACAGAGCATCAAATGAAACAAAAAATAAGAATATTAAAAACAGAAAGATAAAGACGAAATCATCGATTTCGATTTCACATATTTCGTGATGAATTGTAACAGAAGATCAGGAAACAAAGTAAAATCTATACCCCAAGATACAAAAACGTTCAAAGAGAATGGCTTAGAATCAAGTGACCACTAAAACGAGATCACATTTCTCCGGAATTATCAAAATTCAGATACTTCGGATCAGGCTAATCAAGGAAATCATCATGGAATTAGAAATGCAGATCCAGAAAATCCAGACGAAGCAAGACGATCGTAAAGCTTCGAAGCTTACCTTTCGAAATTTGGAAGGGATCTGAAGCGAGCGAGCAGCTTCAAATCAGCACAAGACGTGATTTGTGAATTAACAAAGAAAAAACGTTACATTATTAATTCGTGAATGCAAAGTTTCACTAACACCCTCATACTATTGTATATTATGAAAAGAGTACCACTTTTCTCTTAAAAATGACCCCTTATATTTTAATTGTGCAAATCATGTCCTTCAATCAATCAACTCTCCTACAACTTATATTTTATAGACACACATTTATTAATTTGGTGTGATCCACAAGGTAATATCATCTTTGTAGTTTTTCACTTTTCACATTTATTAACTTCGTCTTTTCACTTTTCATGTTTGATCATTACTTGGTTGTAGTGAATAAAGTGACGCCATTCAAGTAGCAAGACAAGTATAGAAAAAGAGACACCAAATCGTAATTAGTATAAAGTAGTAGTAACTAGTAGTAATAGTAGTAGTAGGCTTATTATATAGGCTAAAGAAAGATATACAATCATCTACATTAAATTTTCACACTCTTTTAACATGCAAAGATCCATCAACATAGATCATGATCAGACTGGACTCTGTTTCTCGGAGGCTTCCCAATCTGTAAACAATCAATAGGAGGAAGAGTAGGAGTGTTGAGCTCACCAAACGTCTGCCAGCAAAAAGGATCATACATGTGATACCGTTCTTGGACCGGTTTAAGCTCAATCGAAGACAACTGAACATCAACGCAAGGGAAGTTATCGCTGCAAGCGAAATGCACAGGCTTCACTGTATAAGTGCCTTTGATCCTCTCGTAAGTCACTCCTTCCACTGCAACTGCTGATGTCTGGTTCTTGCATGTGCTGTGGTCACAGTAGAATTGGTCTATCACCATTGGAAGCTGGACTTCGTTTAGCTGAATGTTTGAGAAGAGTACCCCTTTCACCGATCCTACACCTCCTTGCCATGTCTTGATTCGCACGCCTGTCATCGTGTTGTGCATCGCCACGTCTCGCACGGTTATGTTCGAGACGCATGCTTTTGTGCTGTCTCTACCGAGACTGCCGATGCTGATGCCGTGTCCTGGTCCACAGTTTACGTTGTGTACGTATACGTTCGAGCAACCGGTTTGAATCGAGATACAATCATCTCCTGCATAGAGAGGAGAACACCATTACTCCAAAATACAAAAATTCAAGATCATTCAAGATTCAAGAATTCAAAATTTCAAAATTCAAGAATTCAAGATCATTCAAAATTCAAGAATTCAAGATTCGAGATTCAAGAATTCAAGATTCAAGATTCAAGATTCAAGAATCAAGAATTCAAAATTCAAAATTCAAGAATTCAAGAATTCGATATTTAATATTCAAGATTGGAGATTTTTATACCGCAAGCGAGAGTTGTGCTGTGAATGAGGACGTCTTTGGTGTTCTGAAGGTGAATACCATCGGTGTTTGGACTGTCACCTGGTGAAGAAACGGCCATGTCATGTACCACAACCCCTACGCAGTTGTCGAATTTAAGGTGACATTGAGGACTGTTCTGTATCGTTATACCAGTAACTTCCACGTCAAGACTCCCAGAGAACCGTAGTGCCTGAGACCATAAAAAACAGAGTAAACAAACCAAACCTCTACAATTATATAAAATCCAAAACTCTCTTGATTCTTTTTCTTACCGTTGGTTTGATGCTTGGCATTCTCCCATCAAGCTCACTTCTTATCTGTCATATATGCAAGAAAATTTGATCTTAGATGAATATTGTGCCAGTGAGACAATGAATGAAAAGAAAGAGAAGAAGACTGAGTTTTTTACCGGCATGAGAGGGGGTTCTTGAACAGAATTGTTCAGAGGGAGGATGAGTTTGGTTTCACCATCAATGAAAGGATAATCTTGTTGCCACCAACCAGAGCCTCTTCCATCAATCACACCTTTCCCTTGTACTTTGATTCCTTTCAGCTTTGTGAAATCAATCCACCACATTAACCCTTTTCCCCATGACTTTGAATCCGTTGGAGCTATGATTGTACCATCCAGCTACAAATTTACAAAAAAAATTCTCAAGAATTTTTACACTAAAAGAAAGATAGCAAGTTTTCAAGAACAATTCTCACCTGAAACACAATGTTAGGTTGACAATAAGGACCAGAGAATGTGATCGGACCAACAAGAAAAGTGTACTCGGACGGCACAATCATCATCGATGCCTCGATTTTGCAAGCCGATGCCCAAGCCGCTTCAAACGCCTGCAAACATTATGAAACTCTCTGTTAGCATTTCATTAACTAAACTCAAAATACTAGTTAATCACCAAATGTTTCTACAGAGCAATTATAATAATGGTTATTAAGGCTTGTGACTTCACGTGGTCCCTTTTGTAAACTGTTATTTCTGTTGTCACTTACATTATATTCGTTTGTCTTTTTTTTGCTCAATTTAACTTTTCAGAAAGAAAAAAGGTTTAAGTGACTTTACAGGCAGAGAAGCCTTTTTCTTAGCTCTGTTTTTTTTCTTGTTCCGTCTCGTGTTCTGTCTCAATGATCTCTCAACTGTAATTTGTCTTTTTGTAAATTCTCATGAAACGGTATATAAAATGCTCTCTAATTAAAACTGTACGGATGACGAAATTAATGAGCTTTTTCTAATTTATTACGTTTATTATTTTTACCTTAGTGTCATCACATTTTCCATCACCCTTTGCACCAAAATCCATCACATTGAAAACTTGAGTTCCCTTCGGCGGCGGAAGAGACGGTGGTTGGACTTTCGGTGGCCTTGGAACCACCGGAGAGTTATTGTCGTCAGCTTTTGGCGGCGTTTTCACCTTCGGCTTAGGTTTAGGTTTAGACTTGTGGTGATGGTTGTTGTTGTTGTTGTGAGAGCTGTGGTGACTGTGCCCATGGCTTTTCGGTTTCTTGCTTGAAGGGGAATCAGACACGTCAGATGAAGAGGGACTTCGGTGGTTATGTCTCCAATGTCTTCCTCTTCTAGCAATGCAGGTCTCTAGAGTTACAGACCAGACCAAAACCGCCATTAACATCATCATAGTGATGCTTCTCAGCCTTAGACTTCTTCTTATTGTCATGTTTTTTTATCTGTTTAAACGAAGAGTGTTGTGGTAGTTGAGAGACTCTGAGACTTGGGTTTTTGTTGTTGTTGGTTAAGTTAAAGAAAGAGAAGGTTTTAGTGGGGGATTTAAATAAGGAAGCAGTCCAAGAATGTAGAGACGCTCACGGGTTTTCAAAATGGAATTTATTTTTATATTCCAAAACGAAATTGAGTCAGTAATTTCCTTTATTTTCCATAATGTGATTGACAAACTTATTTTTATTTTTAACTTACTAGTTTACTAAGTAAATAAATGAAAAAGTACTCTAAGCTGCTTATTCTGTATAAGTCCTACATATGATAATAATACCATAATGTTTGATTTTAGTTGGACTTTTGTAAAAAATAATGATGATATTGACAGTGGTGTAAAGTAACTCGTGAATTATTTGGATGTTATGATACAATTCGAAACAGAACTTTTTTTTACCGAGGGTAAAAGTTGAAGTCTTACGCAAAGAGCAACAAAAAAAAAAAAATTGTTAAGTAACTTTATCAATATTTGGGGCGATTTTATGCCACGTGGAGAGAATTGGTTGGCTTATAGCTCATCTAATTTGGTTGCGAACATGGATATCCAAAAACTTCACATATACACAAGCACATGTATCTGCGCATCATGAAGTGGGGATACTTAAAATGAGGTGTATATTCAATTTAAGGCTCTTGCATTTTCGTTTTCTGGATATATATATACAATTAAATCGATACAATCATGTGTGTATGTAATGTAGGCATGTGTTGGATCTGTCGTATTGGCATGATAAGTGTGTCGTAGGGTTTTCATATTTACCGTGGTGTACAAATTCGAGAGGCCATAGCGAAAGCAGAAATGATTTTTTTTTTTAAAAATACATAGGAGTGTGGTTTGTAATAAACATTTCAATCATTATCAAGATTCAAGAACACCATTTTTGAGTCTAGAGATTATGGGTTATGGCACATAACATAGAAATTGCTAAAAGAAAAGAAAAATCCAAGTAAAACAAATTATTAATATTAAAACTGAAACGCAATAATTCATCTAGATTTTTCATTATTCATTTCGTATGTAACCTGTAATCTGGTCGAAACATCACATATTTGCCATTAGGATTCCAAGTGGACAACCATATTCTTTTTTTTTTCTTTTTGGTCAGAGACAACCAAGTTCTTTAACAAAACAAAAAAGTGGATAAAAGTTTGTTGAGAGATAATTTGTCTCATTATTTTCTTAAGAATTTAATTTATAAAACATATATACGTTACATATAAGAATATTATAAAACGAAAGAGACTCGTGAGTGGGTCTATATGTTGTCAATGGGGCACTGATTATAACATCTCTTTTAGTACTCACATGCACCACTTCACGGGCATTGCTTTTGTGTATTCACAAATCTTCCAATTATTATTTTATTTAATTTCATTATTTCTCTTGTTTCATTTTTTAAAATATATTTCATGACCCATTATAGATTAAGTTTCATTTATTATTCAAGAAAAAAGAGACTGCTTTTAAAGGAAAGAGCAGAAACAGAAAACCGAAAGTAACTGAAGCTTGTTTCTTTAGGTCCTCATATTTATCTCTTTCACTATTTTTTCTCATATTGTGCAAATTTGTATACACAGTAGCTATAATGAAAACTTTGAAACAAAATGTTGTCGGCATTGTTTTTCTTCACGAGTTGTCGGCATTGTTTGTGAATGATAAAACTGTTTTCTTTAGTATATCAAATCTCTTAAGACTTCGACCAGCAATATTTGTGATGTTACTGTATATGGTAATCGTGAAATATTTTGTTGGAATTGAGTGAAACATATTAACTTTATCAGATGACTAAAAGTCTAAAACTATTAAAATAAATTACACAAAAATAAAAACGTACGTAATAAGATGATTTTTGTGAAGTGGTGGAATTTGAATAACAAAGAAGAGGTATGAATTCAAAATCAAATATTACTAGAAACATCGTACATACTTTATTATCTATTATCTATATATTTTAACTTTAACAGTCTACTATGTTTTGGCAAAATATCTTAAATATGAATATAATGCATGGATTTTTATGAGAATACTCGAACCTGGTTACTAGTTAGTGGTCGGGTCGTCGTATGAAACCTCATGCAAATGGATCGGCGTGAAAACTGGTTTTATGTCGTTATATAAGCATTTTTTGAATTTCCACATAAGCTAAAGTAGTAGTACTACAACGCTTTTAAATTACATTAACTGCGTTCTATAGCTACTCCGATCGAGAATTGAGTATCTAATAAATATGTTATGCGCATTGATGAAGCTCGGATTGTACATTTACTGGATTTGTTGTCTAGCTAGCCAAAAGGATCGTATAATGCCACATGCTATTATTGTCTATTTTCACTGATGGAACTACATATCTTCAGTTGCATGTTTCAATTAAACCATATTTTTTTCTTGAACGGCTTTAGCTACATTGTTTTCTTCGAAACGACTGAATTTGCTTCCAAGACGAGATTAATGGGGGCCAGCTACTTAATAACACGTTACGAGCCAATGTTAGAAGAAAAAACAAGGACAGAATTCATATATATACACGCAATTGTGCAGTCATGTACGGATAAGCATAAACCATCTTTGGGATTCAGAAAAAGCTTTGTGCAGCTCATAGGTTTACTTTTACCCAATTTCTCTGTCAAATAAAACTAAAATTAAGGAATAAATACAAAAATGCTCACATCAACTGTTGTTAGCTTGAAAAAAGTAAGTTGTTGTTTTGTCCTAATAGAGGGAGCTCGGTCTATTCCCCCTCTATAGTAAAAACTAAATCGGAATCCACTCAGACTTTTCGTCCCTGTCTATTTCCACCCAATCTTTTTTTCTCCGTCGATTCCCACTTTTGCGTTTTGTTTAGCGAAATCCAGTTTTTGAAACCGTGATTGCCCGTTTACACACGAATAACCCGAGTTTTCGAAACCTAAACCCGAGATTTATTAGACAAACCCAAACCCGATTCCCCTTTAACTTAACCCGATACCACACTATATTAAATCAAAATCGATTTGGGGAAAATAGAAAGGGAATTAGGGTTCTTCGTTTGTGGGTTGAATTTGATTTCGAATTCAACGTTTTCCGTCGTCGTTCTCCTCTCCTCGGCGGCGTTCTCCTTGTTTCTTCGTCATTCTCCTCTCCATTAGGGCATTCTCCTTGTTTCGGTGTCGTTCTCCTCATTTCCTCGTTCTCCTCTTTTTGCATTTCCAATGAGGTATTGTTTATTCGTTTCTGCATTTCGTCGTTTAGCATTTAAATTCGTTTTTTCAGTCACTTAGAGTCTTCGTGTCATGGTTTTACATGTTTGGCAGTCATTGTGACACTTTCAAATTAAACTTGCATTATGGAGGAGTTATGGAGTTAAGCAGTGGTAGATTCAGTTATATTGGAGGAGCTTTGAAGCAGGGCATTGTTGTTGATCCTGATTTGATGACCTGGTCATGTTTTGATGGCTTCTGTGAGGAGTTTTTGATAGAAGGTGGTTTAGTGGAGCGAGTTTGGTGGAAGCTCAATCACGAGAACATGGAAACAGTGTTAATGTTTTGCTGTTTTGCTTGTCGTCGCTTATCTCCTGGTTTTTGCTTGTCTTTGTGTTTCGTGGTTTTTGCTTGTGTTTGTTTTTTCTGGTTTTTGGTTGTGGTTGTCTCTGATTTTGATTGTCTATATTTTGTTTTGCAGGCCAATCATTCGTGTCAAGGAGCTGAATATGGGGCTGTGAGGGAGTTTCAAGGTGCAGAAACAATCTCACTCACACAACCTTCTCAAATCTCAGAGTGAAAGTTGGAATTTCGAATCCTTGCTTTATGAATGTTCTTTTGTTGTCTCAGACTCAAGTTGTTTAAGAGTATTGAATGTTCTTTTGTTATCTCAGACTCAAGTTGTTTAAGAGTTATGGATGTTGTTTTATGTTCTTTTGGGATTATGAAAACCATTTTTATGGGATTATAAAGGATATTGCATTTTCAAAAGCTCACAAAATAGTAGAGAAAGTAGTAGAGATAACCATGTTTTACACCATTGTTTCGATCCAACTTCCTCAAAATGAAACAAACCAAGAAGCACATACTACTAGGCTTACCACAAATCTAGCTCATAATAAACTTAGCACAAATCCATCATACTGTTCCTAGAACCAACATTATGATCCCAAATTTTTGCAGACTCGTTTTAGGCATCTTGTCAGTCATCTTCTTCCCTGGTTCAGCAGCCACCATTATCTCTTCTTTCACTCTTTCTTCAAGCTTTGCCTTAAGCTCTTCGTCCATCTTCCGAATCATCCTCTCTTGAAGCTCCATTTTCACTTTCATTTCTTTCACCTCTTCAACAGGACTCAAATGCTTTGCCTCCACCATTCTAGTCTCATCTAGCAAGGCTTCATCCACCCACTTGAAAAGATGTTCTTCGGATTTTCTCTACACAAACAAAATACATATAACCACTATTCTAACCTTTCATATATTGTCTACCTTGTATCAATTGGATTTGATTGGTTTGTACCTGTAATGCGACCGAGCATCTGTAGAATCTGCGGAAAAGATTCTCTTTAGTCTGAGACCCATATGTCACAATGTTCCTACCAACATCTTAGTGGAACACCACTAACTGATCGCCTGTTTGTCAAACGAGATGAAGCAGAAGATGAAGTGCTCATTGTCATGTCACCAATCGTAAAAGAAATCATCATCAATGTCTACTTAAAGCAAAACAAATTCAGTAACGAACTAGAAAAAGTCAAAGCAGCCTCATTTCAACCAATTCAGAACCGTAGATAGCTTACCTTGTTGTGTAATGACGCCGAGGAGAGGAGAACGACGACGGAAACGACGGAAAATAACGACTTCGAAATCGAATTCAACCCAGAAACGAAGAACCCTAATTCCCTTTCTATTTCCCCAAATCGATTTTGATTTAGTACAGTGTGGTATCGGGTTAAGTTAAAGGGGAATCGGGTCTGGGTTTGTCTAATAAATCTCGGGTTTAGGTTTCGAAAACTCGGGTTATTCGTGTGTAAACGGGCAATCACGGTTTCAAAAACTGGATTTCGCTAAACAAAACGCAAAAGTGGGAATCGACGGAGAAAAAAAGATTGGGTGGAAGTAGACAGGGACGAAAAGTCTAGGTGGATTCCGATTTAGTCTTTACTATAGGGGGGAATAGACCGAGCTCCCCCTAATAGAAGAAAAAAATGAATAAGGAATTATTATTTAATTTCCATTTTTTTTTCTTTTCAGAATTATAATGATAAGTATTAAATATTTACTATTGTGCAAATAGTAAAGAATCATGTGATGAAGACATATATATGTGATTCGACAGAGTTCCCTTGTTGACATCCAAAAAGCTGTTGGCTATCTTGTATTTCTGATTCTTCAAATTAAAATCAACAAAAACAAAAAATAGAACATTTTGAGAAGAATATCTTCACATGAAACGTTAATGTTGATCAAATTTAACGGTGTTTTGGTTTATTTTCTGCAAACACTAGGGAAACTCTAAAATTCTACTCAGATGCGATCTTGCGTGCATGCACACATGATACCAAACATTGGCAATAATACTTATCTCAATAATATTATAATTATACTGTCACGGTACACGAAGACACATGAAAGTTAAAATTCGTTTTCGTTAAGTTTAATTAAATATACGAACATAGTCAGAGACCAGAGACTTGCTGGCTTCTGTACTGAGATTACAGTTAGTTCCAGTTTTCACTTACGCAGCAGATATATAGGTCCAAATAGATGCCTCTAAACGACCCTCTCTCTCGTTAAAATTATCGAAAATGCCAGTGTTCATTGTTGCACGAGACAAATAAGTACAAACTAAGCCTTATTTATTTCAATGCTTTTATTAAAACTAAGGAAAGAATCCTGAAGAATCAAGATATGTGTCAGACAAAACATTTATTAAAACTAAGCCTAAAGCTAACGTTGCATTTATCAAATCGAAGAGTTA
The DNA here is from genome assembly GCA_902728155.2 of Microthlaspi erraticum. Lineage (NCBI taxonomy): Eukaryota > Viridiplantae > Streptophyta > Magnoliopsida > Brassicales > Brassicaceae > Microthlaspi > Microthlaspi erraticum. Next base: position 778,714 of record CACVBM020000555.1, read on the forward strand.
TAGGTGGACCAAACATGTTGCCTATCTTTGTTGTTGCTCTTAGTTACGGAGACGGTACAAAACTATCAACATTCAAAAACTCTTTACACATTAACCCAGCCGTTCTTATTTAGCGTCTAAAATGTTTAGACTGTAGACGGCTGTTTAGGCATAGATTACTGTCTGATTTTCGTTAATTATATTAGTCAATAGGGGTAGATTTTAAGAAATTGTGACTTACTGCGATTTTATAAGAAATGGTTTTTGATTAAGTAAAGAGGTCATCAAGAAATACAATATGCGCGGATGTCAATAAATCTTGTTATGTTGCATACTTTTACGTACACAACCACAACTCATACATCGAATAAGTCAAGAATCGATGCGACTGTTATATTTATCTATAACATAAACTATATAAAATCGACGAATCTGTAAGGTGCACGAGAGTTTTGTAATTATTGGATAAGTAATAATAATAACAAAATTGTATGCGCTTTGACTTCACAGCTCGACTCTTCATGATCTCGTGCCAATGTCTTTTTTCTGTTGTCGATAAAGGGAAACTCATATTTTGTGGACCGTACCGTTTCTGTGATACGCCAAAAATATATATCAAAGTTACCTGTCTTCTACGTTTTTTTATTAAATTCACGAGAAAAGAAAAAATCACGCACAATTATCTATTCATGTGTCTATAACACTATATATAGATAATCATTGTACGTAATACACGTAGTCACTAAGTGGGGATAAATTATAGTAGTATATTATCAACTAATCTTCAACTCATTTAAGTATATACTCATCTTTTTCTCTATGCTTAGACGCATAATTGATAAACCTAGACAAATTTTTGTTAATCCACGAGTTGATACAATTCTACATTCATATTAATTATATTTAATCTCCTTGGATTCTACACTCAAAAGAAAACCCGTTAATATTCTTTTTAGGCCGTGAGTATATATTTGTAACACGTTATTTAAGTCATGTGGCTATTGTTTCTTTGAAGATTTTGGATTAGTTCAGTTTTTGTTTTATCTTTTGACTTTTGGCATTACGAAATTTAAAGGCGAGTTCTATTCTTCGACATGCCGTCTTCAAGCGAAGAGACCCTCTCGTGAATCTGTTTCTCTTGTTGTTTGTATTTCTCGTTTATTGGCTCCCCCGTGAACTCCATGCAAACGGCCTTTCAAGTTGCCATTTACCTTAATGTCTTTTCCCTCCCATGATCTACTTTGCAATCTTTTTGTTTTTTACAATTGTGTGCATATCATCAGCACATACAATATATACACACGCAACAAACGCTGCATGTATTATAGAGGAAATTGTCACAATGATCAAAGATGTGATAAAGGATAAAGCGTTGGTAGATTCAATTATTGAGGTTGAATGATAAACATATGGAAACTTGAATGACAAGAATCACAAGATGCATCAAACGGAGAGGAGAGCAAAACTATAGCGAGACGAATGCAAAATAAATACTAACTAGAAAGGTTAATTAAGAGTAGTTTTTTACTTGTGTAAGTAGATGAACATAAATATTATTTCTTCAATTTCATAAGCTGTTTTAAATTTTCTACACATTTTTAATTAATATCTTTTATTATTAGTTATTTCATTTCTTTTTAAGTTTAAGCGAATCCAAAGTTGTGTTTTCTCAGCTGAAATAATTAGTCAATCTAATTTGTTTATATATGAAAACACTTTAAAAAATCGTCAATTTTGTGCCACTAGTTTTAATTTTAGGGTCAATGTTCCGTGAATGGCGACAAGCTGATTTTAATGTGGAAAGAAAAACAAATCTAATTTTCATGGATAGTAAAAAAATATACTCCTTTTATATTGAAAAAAAAAGGAGCCGACCTCGCCATACTTAGGATTCTATCAACCGAATAAGAACAAAGCTATATTTCATTTCTTTTTCATATTCATTTCTAGATGAGACGAATACAGGAAACGTTAAAAAGGAATCGTCATTACGAATTACGAATTCATTCCAACATGAATTGTGATAAATGTTAGAATGTTTTTGTGGGATTGATGACATAGCTGTGTTTGTTATGCATGCAAAATATCAACTTCGAAGATTTCGAGTTTTGGACTTGTGTTGTTATAGTTGAATACATGACGTCAGATATGATTCTACATATATGAGCAAATAGAGAGATCATGGGTATTTACTGTTATGTTGCTACATAAATTTATACAGACAAAATTTGTCGCTTTTCCCACTCTCTTGTCCACACCATTTTGTTCTTATTACACTAGACCATTTGTCCAATCATCGTTCAACATTTGGATGGTGTAAGTGCGTATGTGTGTGCACATCAGCACATGCATATATGTACATGTATATGATACGGTATATCAAATTAAATACAAATGTCAGTGAATGATGATGATCACATGTATATTATTTATGCTGAAATCATTGAAGCAGCCAATGATTCTAAACGATCTTCCAGTCCTACTCGCAAACTAGCCGTTTGTTACCAATCGCTCTTTACTCTGCTAGCGGTCTTGAAAATATGACGTTTCTAAGCAAAAAAAAAATTAATTTGGTCACTAATTGATTTTTCAAACAATGAAAACAAATGTTTTCATGTGTGAAAGTTGAATCCTCGCTACGTAAACTGCAGTATCAATGTATCATACGTGCCCTTACCAACTTGTAGCCCTAATGATGAATGTTTTTCTCATGTTTTCATGATATAATCAGTGGCCCTTATAAGTTAAAACTTAAAACTAACAAAACACATTAAAAGACGGAAGGCCCAAATATACCTTAAGAAACAAATATGGGCTTTTCTGAGCCCACTTGTATTAGAAAAAGTGGCGGGTAAATTAATAACAGAACTGTGTGATATATAAAAACAAATCGCATGATACGTGTTCCTGATATTTTTTTTTGTATGTAACATAGTTGATAATTCGTGAACTTTTATAGTACGTAACAAAATAGAGCGCATACGCTCCAGCATATATATATCATACGGTGAGATCTTTTAGTGTTCATCGTCAGACTCTCTCTCTCCCGTTTTTCTCGCTCTAGTTTTCTCGGAGAGAGTCTTTGTCTAATTACATCTTTCCGGGAAAAAGTTTCTCGGGAAAGAAAGAAAAGTCTCAAGAAAAGATCTATCTCCGTTGATCGCTGCGATGAGACGTTTCATTTGCTGTCTCGGAGGAGGAAGTTCAAGTAAAGTAATGCAAGATCCAGAGCAACTTCCGCAACCACCGCAACAACCGCAACTAACTGATTCATCGGACGACGAAGGTGAACTCCCTGACGATCGTGAATCCCTCGGTTTCATATTTCTTGCACCACAAGAAAATCTGATTTTAGATCTGCTTTTACAGTCACGTTACCTCATATTATGAAACAAGCTAGTCTTCTTGTGAAGTTGATTTATGGTTCTTGTTCTTGGTAATCTTTCTTTCTTAATCTTTAGTAATTCATTTACAGATTTGAATCATGGAGTTACATTTCGATGGAGCGAAATCGTAGACGGAACCGAAAACTTTCTGTCAACACGTCTTCTCGACGGAGGCAACTACGGCAAAGTCTATCGCTGCGATATCCCAAGAATCAATAAGGTATAGACCCTAAAAGCCTTGTCCTTTATGGTTAAGAAAAATCAAAATCCAACTGCTAAAATTAGCAACTTTTGATACATTAGGTTGGAGCTGCAAAGATTCACAATCATGAAAACCAGTTTGGTTATGGTGGGTTCTTGGCAGAGATAACAACGTTGAAAGAAGCAAATCACCCAAATGTGATTAAACTTCTCGGCAAAAGACTCGGCCAGCACAAAAGTGCCATAGTCTACGAATTCATGCGTAATGGCTCTCTCGACCACCACTTCTTTGGTAAACAAAAAAAAAAAACTCAATCAATTCAATTCAAACCTAATCAACTCTGTTTTACTTGTGAATCAAGTTTCTCTGTTTTTTATTTGTTTGAAGCACACGCGAGGCGAGGTCCAGGTCTACAGCAGGAAAGAAGGGTTTTGGACTGGGACACGAGGATGAGAATCGCTTTGGGTGTAGCAGAAGCTCTGGTTTATCTGCACACCGGGCTAGAGAAGATTCACCGAGATGTCAATGTCACAAACGTTTTACTTGATGATGATTTTACGCCGAAGCTGGCTGGTTTTGGATCGTCGAATCAAGTCTTTGTGAATGGAGACGGCGTTGAGAGGCAGCGCAAGATCAATCCGATCAAGGGAGCTCGAGGATATGTGGCACCGGAAACCGAGGAGTTAGGGTTGGTTTCGACCAAGTCCGATGTCTATAGCTATGGAGTTTTTCTGTTTGTGCTTTTCACCGGAAGGGAAGCTTATGACCTGAGGAGACCTGCTGGGAGAGTGAAACTCACTGATTGGGTAATTTGACTCAAACTAGGTTTTGCTTTTTATTTGTTTCGTGTTCCCTACGTAATATATCATTGGTTTTTTTTTTTTTTTTTTACAGTTAATACCAGTATGGAGTAGAGTGGAGTTTACGTCATTGCTAACTGATGTTACGCTCGGTGATAAGTTTTCGGTTGAAGGTTTAAACAGACTGTTTTTTACTGCGAAGATGTGCATAGACCCACAAGCTTTTTCACGGCCTGAAATGGTGATTGTGGAAGACATGGTTCGTCAAGCTTCAGCTTTCCCGGTGACACAGAGATCCAAAGAACCATCTTCTCCAAAAGCAGAGAGATCTAAAGAAATTTGATTAGGAGATTTCATGTAGGGGTTTTTTCAGAAACATTAATATATTTTGAGACAATGCCAACTGTAAATAAGTTGATAATCAACATTTGAGATCTTTTATCTTATCAAATTGAGTGATTTGTATAAAACTTTGGAATTGCAAAAATAATCAGCCTTTCCACAATTTTAAGGCTTGTTCAAGACTTCAAAAACATATGCAGCTGTATACAGATCTTTAAATAATATTAACAATAATAACTTTTGAAAGTTGAAAGACATTTTTTCAGACTTATGTATTTGGATTCTCTTTCTTTGTTCTTTTCTTCTGTGCCAATTTTTTTTGTCACACAAGATTCAAGAAAAGAAGACCTGAACGCTAGAAGTTTTCAAAGACTTGCATACAGGACAAACCCCAGTGAATACATCACATTCTTTACACAAACTCAAGTGCCTACACGGCACAAGCAACACCGACACTTCCTTGGCATTGCACATTTTGCATCTCATCCTCTGATTCCCCATGTTCTTGTTTGGATCAATGTATGACGAAGCTGCATCATCTATCTCGCTGTCTCCAAACCCTTCTCTGCCTTGATCTGCAGCAGCAGCAATCACATTGTGGTTGTTGTGTGATATTGCTTGCTGTAGACTCGTCTTCAAGGCATTCACCACAGACTCATTGTACTTTGCTCTGTAGTGCCAGTTCTGAGCTTCCACCGCCACTTGCTTTATCCGCTCCACAAGCTCCTTGTTCTTCTTGTTTATGGTATCGATCTCTAGATCTTTCTCTTGTAGCTTCTTGCTCACTCCCTTCTCTATTGTGTTGAGAAACGACCCAGTCTGTCTCTGTTTCATATCCCTCACTCCTTTCGCCATTTGAGCTGCCTGAAAACCAAACATATACAACATTACAAAACCGAAGAAGCTTAAAGAGCAGAACAAAAACAGAGCCAAATCAGTACCTGGATTTTCATAAACTGGTCAAGCTCATCTTTTTGTCTATGGAGGTCAAGCCTAAGACTATCATCGAGTGAGTGAAAGATTGGAGAAGCACCACTAGCAGAAGTCACTGAAGAGTTGCGTTCATCGTCATCATAAGATAGTCTAAGACCAGTTGAGACTAGATTCTCCTTAGGGACTTCTTCACGAACACTAGCGTTGTTTTGATTGTAGTTCAAAGAGATCTGAAGCTTCTGTTGTCTTTGGAGATTGTGAAAGTCTTCAGCTTCTCTTCCTCTTTTGTTAGGACGAATCATCAGATTCTCGTTAGCAAAGAAGTTTACTGGATCAACAGTACACCCACCTCCCACTGCACACAAAACAAGAACAGATGATTTAGTGATTCTTCTAAGTTTCTTTGAGTGAATGAGATGTTTTAGTTTGAGATTAGCTAGGAACTTACTGTTTCCGAGCAAGTGAAGCTGATTGGATTGTGTGTTTGTCTGGTATTGCAATTGGTTCTCGTTCATGAAAACCGGTGGTACGGTGTTTCCATTGTTACCACTTAGCATCTTCTTCTTTCAATGAATGTGTATGTAGCTAATTCGCTATGTAGACGGTAAAGTATTCGACTTTCTCAGGTAGAAACAGAGTACTAACAGAAGTATGAAGGCTGCAATAGAGGAAGAAGAAGAAGAAGAAGAAGAAGAAGTCAATATCAAGATTCAAACTTTCTTAAACAACTAATCTAATCAAAACATGAATCATAGTCTTATACAACTTTGAGAAATGTGAACGGACAATGCTGAATCATAGAACAGGTTCTTATGTTTAAAAATCTAAAATCAACCAAAATCGAAAGAAGAATCAAAACCTTTTTTTTCACCTAAACGATAAGATTTCTATGATTCTGTGTGATGCAAAAGAGAGACAGATTGATTGAATGGTTCAATAGTCAAAGTTCTATAAATACACATAAATATTTTTGACTTATTGATGTTAAAAGTAAATCTCTGGGAACATGGAAAGATGACAAAAAGTTGAAAGAACGAATCATAAACCCAGAAACAGAAATTGTAATTTTCCAAAAATGAGAACTTGAAGAAGAGGAAACAAAAAAAAATGATACCTTTTTCAGAAGTTTCTTGTCAGATTCATCCGATTTAACAAATTAAACCCCCCGTTTCCTTTCAGATCCTGCATAAGAAGAAAAAAAAGTCATCATCATCGATCGACTCATAAAAATCGAAAAAATAAAGTTTGAATCTTCTTAAATTTGTTGTTTGATCAAAAAAATTTTTTTTTAAAAAGGTTAAGAAATCGAGAGAGAGTGAGACGAACCGATGATTCAGGATCTTGGCAGAAAAAGAAGATGCATTTGTTGAGAGATGAAACGGCGATAGAAGAACACGACCCAATTAAACTAAGAGAATTAAAGCCACATATATTTTTTTATAGAGAAAACTGAAGGGAAGAAGACAAAAGAAAGAGGCAAAAGAAACGGAAGAAGAAGAAAGAAAGAAAATGAAGGAAGGATTTGTCGTCAGGAAATGAGAGAAAGCTGGAGAGTGGTGATGAAGTGGGGGAAGTTGGGTGCCAATTTCGATAATTACTTCAATCCAAACTTTTCAAAATTCAATTTTTTTTCTTTTCTTTAAAAAAAAAAGAAAATGGTTGATATAGTAAATGTAAACACGAAAGAAGAATCGGTGGTGCTGCTTTCTCGTCTTTTCTTTCGTCGTGAGTTGTGTTATCTCTCTCTGATTACGCCAACTTTTTCAGTTTTCATTATTCCTTTTTCTCGTTTCTTTCTTTTTGTTAAACCCGATAGTTAATAGCTTTGACTCTCTTTAACAATCCTATTAGTTACGACGGTAACTGTTAGTAGATCATACCGTACAATGAGATTAACGAATTAATTAAACGAGATAGAGAATCTTTCAAATATAATAGCAAGAAAGTTGTTTTAGTAGATTAGTAATGTCTCGTTTTTTTAATCAAAATTTCTTGGCATAAAGTATAATAATTTATCAAAATGTAAAATCATGTTGAATATATGAACCAAAAGTTTTAACAAAAACCTCATTTCATGATACACGCATCCGGTTTGAAGTTGAACCATGAAATATGAATAATATCAACTAATACGATTGAGATTTGTCGTTTTAAAAACGTATGGAAACATGAAATATATGGAATCATTGATGGTTATATCGACGATGATGTTACATGTGGAAGATTCAAGTGTACAATTCTTTCGAAGTCAGTACCACGAGGAGAGACGTTATATAGAATTCAAACTGTTCCACCAATTAATCAAATACCAAGCAAAACGTACACGGATACAGTATTTGTTACTTGTTTAAATATGAAAGGGAAACAAAAGTTATAGAAATAAAACTCTGTCAACCTTGGTTTATAATATAATCACAACTCAACGACCATCAACACTGTATTTATTTATACAAAATATAATTGTATATGCAGAGAGAAAAGAAATGATAATAGTTGTAGCAAGTAAGTAATGAATAATCGCTTCACGTCAAATTCAAAGTCAGGACACGGGTTCCAGAGTGGGGGAAATTATGATGGTCAACCAACTCTTATGGCTATTTTCGTCTTTTCGTAAATATTTTTAATTCATTACCCAAAAACTCACTCATGCGACAGTAACGGAGAAGAAGAAGTCATAAACGCAGAACGTGTTCGCCGTGATCTCAAAAAATGCGAGTGGGTCTGCGTGTGTGTGAGAAGAGCCCGTTATAATTGCGACTGGGACCCACGCGCCTGGTCGTTGGGCAAATATGGCGGGTAAGTTTTGGCGGGGAAAGAAAGAAGCAAGTAGAAGCCTTTTAGTAGTTACCATATGACTTTCTGGAAGCGTGGACCGGGCCCAAACCGTTGCACGCCAGCTTTGTCGGAGAATATTTTGTTTTCTATAGAATCGGTTGAGAAAAATAAATGTAGTAGACAGAGAGCCAGAGAGGCTTGTGATTATTTTGTTCGTCGATCCAAAAAATGAGTTGTTATCATTTTAGCTGAAACTGTAACACTCTCAATAGTTAACGTTCGTTAAACTGGAATATCATTCAAAATCAGAAGTGTATTTGAAAAAAAAAGAAGAAGAAAAAGAAAAAGAAAAAAAAGCAAAAGGTTTCTAGTGGTTGCAACCACACCGACGCAACCCAATATTTATTAGTATGTGTACTATTTGTTTGTAACGTTACACGATATCCAATTAATATTTGGTTGAAGATTTGTTATGTTTACACGATTTAGCTTTTGACTATGTCCACCGCATAACCTTTGCTTATTCTCTATGCAGTTCAGACTGAAAAGATCTCTCTACATTCATTTGTTGAACTTTCGTTGTAACCAATAAATTTGAACCAACCTAATTAAAGGAAGGTATGAAACCTTGAAGTTCTCAATATATATTACAATCTACTAAACTAGTTTGTATGAAATTCTTGGTAGCATGCAGATGACAAAAAATACGATGGTAATTTGTAACCATCGTAATTGAGTGAAATGTAGATGCAAATTTTAAATAAATAAACTATGATGTTTCTTATAGCTCTAGACCGAAATAAGTATCGTTCTTGCATGATGATACAGAAAAATGATAGTATTATTAAGTCTCCTTTTGCCCATCATCATGGAGTTTCATGTACGTATGATCTCCATATTTTTAGAACTACTAACAGAATATTTCGGAATTCCATATGTTTGATCTTTGCTCAGCTGATAACCATTAAAGATTTTAGCCCCTTTTGGTCCTTGTGATGGTAGTGTTTATTTTGCCTCTAGAATTTCTTCTTCCCATATTTTAACTATGTAAAACTGCAATTTTAATTGGATGTATGTACGTACTATGAAGAACAAAAAAGCTCGATATATATATCAGTCTAGTGGACCAATTTATCAATCAGGCAATAACATTAGAGAACTCAGACTTGGTAGCTAGGAAGACTTAAGGCCCATTGAATTCACACACACATACACACTCGTCAGTCACAAGACTCAGAACTCACAAGAACCAAATCACGAACACTAATCTTCTAAATTTGCGGAGAGCCTCATACTTTAACTTTCAAGTTGCCTCTCTATACACAAAACTTGTCGTGTATAGATGATTTAAGTGGCATTTGGTTAGCCACGCGATTCAAAAGGTAACGTTTACGAGGGGACCAGTGTCCCAGTCACTTTTGTGATATGTCTAAACCCAGATAGATACTACTGATATAGGGTTTTCGCAATATGTTCAACTAACATTTTTGGTTTTGCTGCTAACTAAGGCCTTTGGGATTGATAATTACTTCGGTTTTGTTTTGCTTGATTTCGGGTTTCTTACAGACCGACCTAAACAAATGAAAAATTGAAGTGTTATGTTGGGTTGTTCGAACTTAAATATCAGTTGTATTGGAATAGAAGAAGTTGAACCGCATTAAAGTTGCCGAAAGTCTTTCTTTCTTACGGAATTAGTCTTTAGTAAAATCCACTTAATCTGACAAAGAACTTCTAATTGAAGTTTCAGTTTTGGTTAATTATAATCTTTTTCCCTAGAACGCAAGAAAAAGACAAAGGTAAACTGTGAAGTCATAGTCAAAAGACAAGTTAGTTCCAACTAAAAAAATTAATATTATCAAGTAGAAAAAGTGACAGATAGAGAATCTATCCTTTGGATTCTCTCCTCTATTTTTAGCCCCTCAGTTGGATTTCTCTTGGATAACTCATTAAATGACACCATCCGATATACCCACATGTGTATCAGCTTATGTACATGCATCTGTATCTATAAAAAAATATCTTCATGTTTTGTTCCTTTCCGTTATAACTCAAAAATTCTCTTCCAACTTTCTTGGATTTGTCCCAAAACCATTTGGAGATCTAAGAAGAAGAAGAAGAAGAAGAAGAAGAAGAAGAAGAAGAAGAAGAACGATCGTCAAAAGAGAAGAAGAAAATGTGTACTCATCATGATGATGAATCACAACACAAACTCCCTTGTCTCCATTGCAACCCACATTCATACATACGCATGGTACATATACATACATCTATATCTGGTTTGTGCTTTTCTAGTTTGTGTAATAATCCTCACTATTAGTGAATTATTTTGTTAGGTTCAACACATGATAGAGAGATGCATTCTACTCCGAATGAGTCGTGACGATTGCGTCAAGGCGTTAGACCACCACGCAAGCATTCTACCACTTGTTACCCTCACCGGTTAGTCTTGAAATGCCACTGTCCATTAATCTATATATCAAAAGGTTTCGTTAAAAAAAGTCTTAAATTGAAATTTAGATATAGGTCGACTTCGCGACGTCAAATGATAAGAGAATTGAAGAAGTTGAGAGGAGTATTGTGAATATTCTTGTTGGATCATGTTTATGGGACTAAATAATGTCGTTTTTCTGCTATACATCTCGATATGCTACAAATAAATATATATTTTTTCTTCGCAGTTTGGAGAGGACTTCAAAGAGAAAATAAGGATTTCTTTGAGACTTATGGACATTTCGTCTCCTCTAGACCATTCTTAAGTAAGATTTTCTGGGATCAGATGTGTCTTTTAATTGTAAATAAACTTCAGTTTTATTCCTCAACCAACGTATCGACAAAACATATATCAAGATATTATTATGTCGTCCGAAACTATCTTAATGAAGAGAGTTTTTGTTTTGGTTTTCTTATTTTTGTCGTAAATGTTGATCAGGCGGATATGTTCGGAGATCGCCGAGGTTTGCGAGAAGGAAACAATGAAGACTTTTTGCTTTAGACTTCTAGATATATAGGAGAAAAAGCTTGGGACTTTATATATTGTAGACCTAGGCTATTGATAAATATTGCTTAGAATCTAAGATGAATCATTCTTCATTCATGCTGTTAGACTTTTTATGTCAAAAAGTTTCACTAAGTTTTTCTTAGGGTTGACCGCCAAAAACCCCCTCTAGAGTACCACTTCCGTTTGTACACACCCAAACTTTTCATATCTGTTGATTTCCACCCAATGTTTTCGATTTCTTTCTATTCCTTCAAATCGAATTAAAACCTGTAATCCACGTTTAAAACACTTAAATCACGTTTTATCAACAGCGATTCCCCAACATAAAACCCGATTAACCCCGACGTTTCATATGTAACCCGACCCAAAAACCTTTCTTTCTAAATCTCATAACCCGACACTTTCTCTCTCAAATCAAAAATCAAATTGGGGGAAAAGATTAGAGTTTGAGTTCTCAAATTCTGGGTTCTCAAATTGTGTACTGCTTTCAAACCTTAATTATGTAATGCTTTTGCTATTTAAAGTTCCATACGCAAGAGTTGTTTAGCTTTTGGTCTTACTAATCGTACAAACGAGCATTTGTTTATATAAGGTTTAATAAAAATCCTAAAACAAATAGCAAAGATAACATTCATAGATACCAATACAAATAGCATTCAAAGGTAGCATACAAAGTACCAAAACAAATAGCATTCAAAGAATGAACAAATAGCATTCAAATAACATTCAAGGATACTAAGAGGAACATGAAAGGAGGACACATTAACTCCAACTTTTACTCAGACATTTGAGAAGGTTGAGTGATTGAAACCGTTTCAAGTCCCTGAGATGAAGTTGTGGCCTGAAACATAGGTAGAAGCAATTAAGCAAAAAATCAATAAGAATGAGAGCAAGAGACAATTCGCAGCAACTTTAACCAAGAGAAACAAGTAAAAACAACTTGTAGCAACTATAACCGAGAGAAACATCAACGAACCTGTTCACTTGTCTCCTCAGTCATTCTCATCTTTTTTTTTGGGTGTATCTTACATCCAGAAGCATTGTGTCCAGCTTCACCACACTTTGAGCAGTGCATAACGCGACCTTGTCTCCCAAGCTTCTGAACTTCCTTCTTCTTCTTCTTCTTGTTCTTCTTTGGTGACTCAAACTTCCCTTTGATTCGTTTTTTTATTCCCTTTTTTTTCTTTCTTCCAGGTAAATCAGGTTCAGGAGGAGCTATTACCAGCCTATATGAACCATGCATCCAGAAATGTGGTCCTCTCATTGGCTTGATATTTTCACTGTAACAATCTTGCAACTTACTTGTTGAGAAGCAATCATAGATGTAATTGTCTGTATCCAAACCTGCGTCTAGCATAGCTCCATAGGCATGTTCACATGGAATTCCTGATATTTGCCACTTAAAACATGTGCATGTCTTCTTTGTAGTATTGACACTGTGTTTCTGCCCAAACAACTCCACCTCATAGCGTCCATGTGAGGCATGAGTTACTTCACATTTCTTGGCATTCTTCTCCTCTTCAGCAAGAACCAGCTTCACATATTTAGTGTATCTACCAGCCCATTTTTCAGATTTCTTGCTTCTCTTTGAATTCCGAGCCATTGCTTGTCTCCTAATAGTCTCAAGCATGGGAATGATAGCTTTACCTCTTGCCTTTGCAATACTGGCGTTGAAAGATTCTGTGGAATTGTTCTCCACATTATCGCAGAAGCTCCCAAGTTTATAAAATGCTAATGTCCAAGACCGTGGATCCTCATTCATCACAGCCTCAAACAGAGGAGCATCATACTCTCTCAGTTTTCTAAGATTCTCGCGGTAATCAGCCATGTTACAACTCCGAGCAATGTTCCAAACATGCATCTTTAAGAGATCTTTCTTCGCATGGTTCTTCTTCAAATTTTCAACAATGTGTTTCACACACATTCTATGCTCCGCTTTAGGTAGCTCAGCTTTAACTGCACTTAGTAGTCCCTTAAATTACAAAAAGTTTAGATGTTACTACGAGAACAAGAAATGAGAAAAGATAGTAGCCAAAGCGAGAAAAAAATAACAAAGAGATGTTACTTACTTTTGCTCTGTCAGAAATCATGACGTAGCCATCACCATCTTCAAGCCCCAAGTCAGCTTTAATCAGCTTGATAAACCATAACCAATTGTCTCCATTCTCAGCTTGTGCCACAGCCCAAGCAACTGGATATATCTGATTATTTGCGTCATGTCCAACCGCAGTGAGTAAAACTCCTTTCACTCCCACCTTTAAGAAAGTTCCATCAAGACCAATGATTGGCCGACAAGAACTCTTCCATCTTCTTCTCAGCCTATCGAAACACACATAAAACCGGTCAAAGACTTCCACTTTCTTGGCATTTCGATATGTTTCAACAATGGCTGTTGATCTCTTGTTTCTCTTGCGTATCTCTTCAACATATCCATGGATATGGGCAAACTGTTGATCATACTCTCTCTCAAGCCATTTCAGAGCTAGCAATCTTCCATTCTGACATTGATTGATTGTGCTCATAATTCCCCAATTTTCTTTGATAAGACCTTGAATATCTTTAGGCATTAGCTTAGGCTTTTGCCTCAGTTTATCTAAGAACAATCTTGCAATCACGTGACCTTTTAGCATAGTGCATTTCCCATTAGGTGTACAGCTGTGATATCCGCACTTTGTCTTCAGAACCCACTTCTCTATTTGCTTATCATAAGAGCAATAAAGCTTCCATTTGCACTTCCAATCGGCAGCACATTTATATCCTATTTTTGTCTTATCCCATCTATCTTGCTTGATGTCCATTGCTTTGTCCAAAGCATACTCTAAAACTGCTTCCTTAAACTCATAGCCCGTCCAGTAAGTACTTCCCAGAGCTAATCTCTCACTCTTTTTCTTTTTCATACGTCTCTTTCTTACAACTAAATCATCCTCTTGCTCGCTATCAGAAGACGTGTCAGGCATTATACTACACAAGACCACTTCCTCATCAACAAAATTCTCTACTCCATCCTCAATCTCTACCTCATATCGTTCACCTATATCCTCTTCATATTCTAAAATCTGAACCTTTTTACTCTTTCTAGTTTTCTTATCTTCCTCATTCTCTGCAGCATTCTTCTCACTTTCATATCCCATCTCTGTTTGGTTAACTCCAACCTCTGCAGCATCCTTCTCACTTTCTGTATCTCCTTCCTTCTCCTTCTCTTGTTCTTTCTCGCTTTCCTTCTCACTTTGCTTCTCACATTCGTTTTTGTGCTGAAGGAAGACATCAACATCACCTCCATACATGGCTTCTTCACACATTCGCATAAGTCCTGCATCAGAACTGAGATAAGCAATGCTCCTTATTGAATCCATGTCCTCATCTCGCAGCTTGTACCAGACCTGTTCCACAGAAGTGTCACCTAATCCATGCTTCTCACAAAATTCATCAAAAACACTCCAAGTCATGTAATCAGGATCGACAAGTATGTCTTGCTCAAAAGCTCCTCCATTGTAGGTGACCTCCTTATCCTTAAACTCCATATCTCCTCCATAATATATGTTGACATTGAAAGTGACACTGTGAACAAGAAATCAGAAAAAAATGAAAGAGCAATTGAGAATCACATAACACATATCGAGCAAACAGATTAAGAGTTAAACGAAACTATCATATAATCAAGCAATGTACTCAAATCAAGATGAAACCTACATATTACACTCTAAAGAGATGGATTTTCCAATCAAGCCAAGCTTTACAAACCCAGAAATTCAAATCACATACCTCATCGAAAACGAGATAGATGAACCCTTCTTCTACCTCTGATGAACACAGAAGGTCGACAAACCCAGGAATCAAAAATACAAGCCTCGATTTTGAAATTCGATTTCTGATTTGAGAGAAAAAAAGTGTCGGGTTATGGGTTTTAGAAAGAAAGGTTTTTGGGTCGGATTACATATGAAACATCGGAGTTAATCGGGTTTAAGTTGGGGAATCGCTCTTGATAAAACGTGATTTAAGTGTTTCAAACGTGGATTACAGGTTTTAATTCGATTTGGGGGAATAGAAAGAAATTGAAACATTGGGTGGGAATCGACAGATATGAAAAGTTTGGGTGTGTATAAGCGGAAGTGGTATTGTATGGGGGATCTTTGGCGGTCAACCCTTTTTCTTATGTAAACTATCTTCAAGATTGGTTGTTTAGATGTAGTCTGGTAATTGAAAACCCTAAGCTATAAGATTTTTATTTTATTTTTCACGATTCATGTGCTGTTATAAGCATTTAATGTATGTCAAAGAGTTTTTTTTTATCCAAACCATTTGATTTGCCATGATCTTATTTGAAACTATTTTGAGGTCATAATAAATCGAATCAAAACTACGAATAATGGTATAAAGTTTGCAACAAAAAGAAGTCAGAGATTGCTGTTAAAATAAAATAAAAAGTCAAAGATCTACTGACTGTTTTCATACGAAAACATGTTCTTGGAAATTCGGATACAAATCAGAAAGATCTACAAATTATAAGTGGGAGATACAAATTTAACTCCGTTATAGTATTCTTTTACATATTCGGAAAATATTGGATTTCTTAGCATATTTGATATAAAAACACACATTAAAGATTTAAAGCCCGGTTAAGGCCGATTTACGAGATGCAATGCTTTACTTGTTCGGTTATTTTTGGGGTTGGTGTGAGTAGGTTGAACCAACACAGGAAAAAAGGAGACAACTCCAATCTTAAACCGAACATAACCGGGCGTGTAAAGAATAATTTGCGATTTGTCTGGGCGATACGATTCCAAGATTCCCTTCAGATTGTATAAAAAATTGCGGTTGGATAGCACGACGACGACAAAAGTGTCGACCTTCCTCTTCCTCTGTCAACCAAACTAGTTATAGAATCATTTTCCTTTTCTTCTTTTCCTTCTTCTGGTTTCTTAGTGGTTCTCTGAAAGCTCTCAGCATCTTCAATTCGTTGAGAGAGGATGCTTTAGAGAGTCTGGCTCTGAATCTTCAGCACAAAAGGGTGTTCGAATCTCCAAGTAATATTTTTGTAGTCTTCTGTTTTTCGAATTCCCTTCTGTTATTAGCTATATGTAAAATCTGCTCAACATAATAGCTTGTGTGAAATTTGAAGTCTTTCCTTAGTTTATGGGCCGATGTTGATTTTGATAACTGAAGTGTGTTCTCTTGCAAATTCTTGTTCCAATTATACTGTGGTATTCTGATTTTTGTCCGTTAATGCAAAAAGGTGTCAACTTTTTCTCCATTTGATTGTCTTGTGAATAATTCAAATTCCAAAAGTCTTGAGATTCTTACAGAAACATTGTTCACTCAGAACATGAGAATGATTCTTAGTGATAATGTTCTTCTTTGCTTTTTTGGTGGAAATCTTAGGACTCTTTTTGACTTGGCGATGGCTACTGATACAACAGCTTCAAGTTACTGGTTGAATTGGAGGGTCTTCCTCTGTGCATTAATCCTCTTAGCTCCGTTGGTGCTAGCAGCAATTCTCATTTGGAGATACGAAGGCAAAAGAAGACGACGCGAGAGCCGGCGAGAATCCTCCGATACATTGTTCCAAGATGAAGCTTGGACCACATGTATTAAAAGAATCAAACCTCTTTGGTTGCTTGCCTTTAGAGTATTCTCATTTGTTGCAATGCTGACTCTACTCATTTCCAATGTTGTCCGCGATGGACGCGGCATATTCTACTTTTATACTCAGTGAGTTTCAACTTCTTCATCACATTTTTTCTGAATCTTTGAAATGAATGAATAAAGATCCAATCTTTTTTTGCTGAACACAGGTGGACATTTACACTTGTCACACTCTACTTTGCGGTAAGTATCTCTTGAAGATTCTCTAATGTTGAGGTTACTATCTTAGTTTGATGCACTAAAATCGTGATTCTGTTTCTTTTATCTGTAGTATGGGTCGTTGTTATCAGTTTATGGATGCTGCATTTACAATAAAGAAGCTGGTGGTAATGTAGAGAGTTATACAAGTATAGGTGATGCGGAACAAGGCACTTATAGACCACCTATCACTCCTGATGATGGAGCAGGAAATGCGCCAAAATCTCCCAGTACACATTCAGAAGCGCCCATCCGAGAAAGAGCAGGCTTTTGGGTTTACGTCTTTCAGGTCCTTTTCCAAGTAAGTGTCTTTTCTTTTCTCTTCTCTCTCAGAGATCATCTTGTTGAGGGTGATGAAGACTGTGGAGTGACAAAGTTTTGTGTTGTGGCAGACTTGTGCAGGTTCTGTTGTGCTAACAGATGTTGTGTTTTGGGGGTTACTCTACCCGTTTACCAAAGGTTACAAGCTGAGTTTTGTAAGTTCTCTTGCCTCTAATACTGTTTGATTCCTGTTCTTTGGAAAGATCTTGATATGATTAACTTTTCGCTGGAAATCTCTATATTTTGATTGATCCCTTACATGTGTTATATTTGGATTGCAGCTAGATGTTTGTATGCATTCTCTCAACGCTGTTTTTCTCCTCGGTGACACATGTCTCAATTCTTTGGTAAGAGTCTTCCAAACTCAAATCTCCCGCCTTTGTATTAGAGAACCTAACACTCAACGATCTTCTTTCTTCCTCATCCCAGCAATTCCCGCTGTTCCGGATCTCTTACTTTATACTCTGGAGCAGCATTTTTGTGTCTTACCAATGGATAATCCATGCTGTCAAGAACTTATGGTATGGTACACTCTTCTTCTGTTTTCTGATCTTCACAGAGGCTAAAGCTGCCATCTTTTTAACCACGACACACAAAGTCGTAATGTTGTTTAAAGGGATCTTGTTATCCATGTTTTGCAGGTGGCCATACCAATTTCTTGATCTCTCGTCACCGTACGCACCCTTATGGTACGTTCATAAACTACTCTTCAGCCTTCACAATTACTCTGTATTTGCGTTAAGTATCGAACGTAAATCAAATTCAACCATCCTCTGTTCTGATGTTTCACTAAATGTTATCTGCAGGTACTTGGGAGTGGCAGTGATGCATGTACCGTGCTTTGCCGTCTTTGCTTTGATCATAAAGCTGAAGACTTTCTTGCTACAGCGTCACAACTCGTAATTTAATTATCCTCTTCTATCTGTTGAGATTCTTGTTCTCATGAGTTAGAATAATACACACCAGGAGACGATGGTCATGGACTAATAATGGTGAAAGTCGAGCAAGAAAAGTCAGAGATAATCAAACCCTCTTCCTGGATAAGAGGCTAGCCTAGAAGAAAGACAAATATTTATTTTTTTTTCAGTTTTTTTTTTCTTTCCAATAATGATGTGTCAAGTTTCGTTGTTGTAAAGATGGAACACGATATTATTGTTGGAAACTAATTTGGTTATACAAACTTACAAATCAAACAGTTGGAGCTGAAACGTTGAGTTAGGTACTTAGGTGGGCATATAACTCTGAAATTGAACATCCTACCAGCTTCTTCAGGGAGGAGTAACTGCAAAGTCTTGCAAATATTAATGTAAAGATGAATAAAAAAATGTGACAATATATTTAATTTGGTGATTTATGAAGGGAAGTGATCATCTGTTAGTTGCAACTATAAATGGTAAAATACAGAGTCCTTTGAAGGAATACAAAGGAGTCGATTTTGTGAGCTAACTACCCTTCTCTCTCCTTCCTTCATTCCACCACTCTCAGCGGTAAAGATCCAACATTTCCAGGCATTTCTTCTTCTGTATGCAATCTGTGATTGTGAACATTCTCGTTTATATCGTTGGAATTTGGAAAACTTGTCTGTCTAATCATATCTCATTGCGTGATTAACGTGACGTTTATTGGAAGTTTAATCCGCCGTTTTAGTCGAATCCGTGAGGATCTCGCGGTGAAATGCCTTCTCTTTAGTTTTGGGTTTTTATCTGTTTGATTTGTGTTTTATCCGCCTCTGGATCTGTGAGATTTATATCAGTTTAGCTGTGGTTTGATTTCGTTCCTCTTGTTGGTTTTATTCAGTTTGGTTTGGAAAATGGCGAGGAAGAAGATCAGAGAGTACGACTCAAAGAGATTGGTGAAGGAACATTTCAAAAGGCTCTCTGGCAATGAGCTTCCTATCAGATCCGTTCAGGTTACTTCATTTTCCTTGCATCTTTGTCCTTTTTTATAGCTTCTTTGTTAGGGCATTGGTTTCTCCGACATTAAGTCAGGTTTTCAAAATTTAGTAAAGATGTTTACTTTGCATTGGTTTCTCCGACATGAGGCATATGATCGTTTTTGGTAACATTCCCCAAGCAAATATTGAGACTTGGGAGTTCTACGGTGAAACCTGATATGTTTGTTCTCATATGTGTAGATTAACGAAACAACTGATCTGAATGAGCTAGTTGAGAAAGAACCATGGCTCTCGTCCGAGAAGCTGGTGGTGAAACCTGACATGTTGTTTGGAAAGCGTGGCAAGAGTGGTTTGGTTGCCCTGAAACTAGATTTTGCTGAAGTTGCCACTTTTGTGAAAGAGCGTTTGGGCAATGAGGTAAATTTAAAAGTTTTGTGCTTGCAAAGCCACATCCTTGTGAGACCATCTTAGCTTAACTTTTCTTTCTGTTTATATCATCTGTAGGTAGAGATGAGTGGTTGCAAAGGACCCATAACAACATTCATAGTTGAACCATTTGTCCCACACAATGAAGAGTATTATCTCAATGTTGTCTCGGATCGCCTTGGCTGCACCATCAGCTTTTCAGAGTGTGGTGGGATTGATATCGAGGAGAACTGGGACAAGGTATTTTTGGAAGAGCTTCCAGAGAGATTTTTGTTCAAATGTCTTAGTGCCTAATTCTCAGTACCTTGCTCCAATTTCTACAGGTCAAGACAATATCTTTACCAACTGGTACTTCCTTGACATCTGAAATATCTGCACCTCTTGTGGCAACTCTTCCCTTGGAGGTAAATCAAACATTTTTTTATTTGATAAAAAGGATTGTGAACATGACATATAATCTGGACTTGTGACTTCATTTACAGATCAAAGCAGAAATTGAAGAATTTATCAAAGTCATTTTCACTCTCTTCCAAGGTCTGCCAAGGATTGCTGAATCAACACACAGATTAAAAAAATTTACTGTCATAAAACCTAAGCTGATAGTCTTGTTTCTTTTTTCGTGTGTCAGAACTTGATTTCACTTTCTTGGAGATGAATCCATTCACACTAGTTGATGGGAAGCCTTATCCTCTGGATATGAGGGGTGAGCTTGATGATACTGCCACCTTCAAAAACTTTAAAAAGTATGTTTGACTCCCTCATTTCCCAACCCTTTTGAGCTTTTTTTTTTTTTTTTTTTGAGAATGCGCACATGATTAACCCTTCAAACTTGCAGATGGGGGGAGATTGAGTTTCCATTGCCATTCGGAAGAGTAATGAGTCCCACGGAAAGCTTTATCCACGGACTAGATGAGAAGGTATCATGAAACGTCTCTCTGCTTCATTGTTCTGTGACTTGTAATGAGCTTTATTTCTTATTTATGCTGCTTTTGTGGTTACAGACAAGTGCGTCCTTGAAGTTTACCGTTCTTAATCCCGAGGGACGGATTTGGACAATGGTAGCTGGAGGAGGAGCAAGTGTCATCTATGCAGATACTGTATGTTACCCTAAAGAAACCATTACTGAGAATCTCTGCACATTTTCCATTAACAAGCTCATTTCAATTTCTTGTTTAGGTTGGAGATCTTGGGTATGCATCTGAACTTGGCAACTATGCTGAATACAGTGGAGCACCCAAAGAAGATGAGGTTTTGCAGTATGCCAGAGTCGTTATCGATGTAAAGATTCACTTTTTTTCCTCTTTCCACAATCCACAAGATGTTTCTTTCCTGTGACTGAATAACAATGAAAGTTTCAACACTGCAGTGTGCTACAGCAAACCCGGATGGACAAACGAGAGCTCTTGTGATCGGAGGTGGAATTGCCAACTTCACTGACGTTGCTGCTACGTTCAATGGCATAATCCGCGCTCTCAAAGAAAAGGTGAGTCAAGAAAACTTTGAGCTTCTCTTCTCACTGACTAAAAGCAAAGAATCTTTTTGTCATATTGTGTGATTATATTTTGTCAACAGGAAACAAAGCTGAAAGCAGCAAGGATGCATATATTTGTGAGGAGAGGAGGACCAAATTATCAAAAGGGACTTGCTAAAATGCGAGCCCTTGGAGATGACATCGGTGTCCCCATTGAGGTCTATGGCCCTGAAGCAACCATGACAGGGATCTGCAAGGAAGCTATCCAGTACATCACAGCCGCTGCATAGGCCTCTTTCTCTGTAAGTTCAGATCCTTTTGCATTACCCAAACTTGTGGTTTCCTCTCAGATTCAGTTATCAATCGTTGTTACTCTGTTATTTTGTTCCGTTTTAACAATGATAATAAAAGTTAAAACCATTTGCAATTAGTAGAACATCTTTCATTATTTGAATTGTAAAATCCCCCACAGCGTTAAAGAAAGATGAATAACATAATTAAATGTGACTAACCAAAAATTGAGTAAAAGTAGAACACAGACAAGAGTTTTGACGATGCAATTTATAATGATTAAGGATGTTGTTGTTGACGCTGCTGAAGATTGATAAGTCTAGAGTAAGGACCATTCTTGTTCTTAACGAGGCTATTGTGGCTGCCTTGCTCTATGATCTTACCTTCTTGTATCACACTTATCATGTCTGAGTTCTTGATCGTCGATAACCGGTGAGCCACCACCACCGTGGTCCGGTTCCTCATTAGCCGATCCAATGCTTGTTGTACCTAACAAATCATTAAGATAAGCCATAAAGATTCTATCTGGAAAATCTCAACCATAAAGTCTTTAGCAAAAAGACTTACCACACGCTCTGATTCAACGTCCAAGGCGCTTGTGGCTTCGTCAAGGAGCAGAATCTCTGGATTCTTGAGGACGGCTCTAGCGATAGCGATCCTCTGTCGCTGACCTCCCGACATCTGAACTCCGCGTTCACCGACTTTGGTTGAGTAACCTTGCGGGAGAGAGCTGATGAAGCTGTGAGCGTTTGCAAGCTTAGCTGCTTCCATGACTTCAGATTCAGATGCTCCTTCTCTACCGTACAAGATGTTCTCGTAGATCGTCGTTCCAAAAAGAGCAGGTTCTTGTTGAACCAAACCGATGTGTCTTCGCAGCGATTTCAGATTCATTTTCTTGATGTCTTGTCCTGTAATAATAAATAAAAACAGCTTACTCAAACCAAATATTTATCTCTTGTGACGCAAGAAACCTATGATCAGAGTTTCGTGTGACTGAAGTAAGTAAGTTAAGAGCTGACACTAACCGTCTATCAAGATTTTTCCGACTGTTGGATCGTAGAACCGGAGAATGAGTGAAAGGACCGAACTTTTCCCGGACCCGCTTTGTCCTACGAGGGCCATGCTTTTGCCAGAAGGAACTTTCAGATTGAAATCGCGGAAGATGGTCACATCAGGACGTGAAGGATAGCTGAAATTGACACCTTTGAGCTCAATTGTGCCTTCCACATCACTCAGCTCCTCGCCAACATCTCCAACGACCTGAGTTCTTCGGTCCAATAGCTCGAAAACCGAAGCAACCATCTGGTTTCCTTTAAGCAAATCTGGTGCTAGAGCCAACACTTCACCCATCACTAACGCAGTTACGATCAGAACCATGAATGTTTTCATCACCGACTCGAAAGTTGACAATCCTTGCCCCATCAAAACCGAACCGTACCTGTAAAAACATATTATAACGTTTCAATCTTCACTATCTTATATACTTTTTTTTGGTATGAATGTAACTGTTTAATCAATCATATACGTACCATAGGGCAAGGCCGTAGGAGGAGAAGATGAAGAACTGAGCGACACCATACAAAATCCCTGCAATCTGTCCACGCCTGAAAGATTGTTTGGAAGGTTCTAGAAGCTCTTTGGAATAAAGTTCTAGAATCTTCTCCTCAGCACAAAAGGCAGCCACCGTTCGAATGTTGCTAACAGCCTCCCCGGCCAACATGTTAGCCTTCAAATACGCTTTATTCAAGTTTCCTCCATAACCTTGCATGAAAAGTTTCTAACATATACAACAAACAAAAATAAGTAAAGTTCATAAACTCAAACGCTGAAATGTTTAATAGATAACGCGAAAAGTTGCGTTTTACCTCACTAATATGGCCGCTGATGATCAATGGATATGTTGCTATGACAACAAGAGTAAGACGCCAGTTGAGTATGAAAGAAATAATGAAAGAAGTCACAACAAGACCAAAGTTCTCCAGTAGAATCGTCGATCTATCGACCACGATCGTTTTCAGCAAAGTCGCATCGCTTTCGAGCCGCGACGCCAACATCGCGCTAGTGTTATCTACCTTATCAAACCACCCGATTTCATTCCTCAAGATCGCTAAAAAGAAAGAAAAAAAATTAGTTCAAAACCAATCTAAAGACAGTTAAATCAATTGTACTGGTTTAGACCGGGGCTTTGTGTAAGTGCATACCTGAAAAGAGCATTTGACGGACGCGGAGAGTGAGACGCTCTCCCATAATACCGAAAGTGGTATGCTCAATGGCGTGTGAAATGACGGTGATGACGGAGCCACAGCAGAAGAGGATAGAGATTTTCCTGACCTCGTGCTTAGTCGTTTCCCAGTCCATGTAAAAAGAAACTAAAGCCGTTGAGATCCCAAGAGCGAAAAGCGGCATTTGAGCTCCTGCGATTAACGCACCTAACGTCCCAAAAATTCCATATTTCCAGTCAGGTCGGATCATAGAGTAGAGACGTCCCAACGTTACTTTCCTCTGTTTGGTTGTCTCTGGTTGGTTTCCTGGTTGATGTTTTGCGCAAAAGCTCGTCGTCTTTGTTATCGGTTGTAACTGTATTTCCTGCAAGGAATCTGTACTGACTGGTAAGCTTGGAGTGTGGCTTAAGTTAGGGTTAGCAGCTTCTTGGATACGTAGGAGAGAAGTGTAAGCTCCATTCGGGTTAGAGATGAGATCGTCGTGGCTTCCGGATTCGATGATCTTTCCTCCTTCAACGACGGCTATGATGTCAGCGTTTCTTACGGTGGAGAGTCTATGAGCCACCACAACTGTCGTCCTCCCAACCATCACTCTGTCTAAAGCTTCTTGTACGCTTTTCTCTGACTCTGCGTCTAGAGCGCTTGTTGCCTCGTCGAGTAAGAGTATCGAAGGGTTCTTCACGATGGCTCTCGATATCGTGATCCTCTGCTTCTGCCCGCCGGATAGCTGAATACCTCTCTCACCTACCTGTAAAACCGAGCAACAAAGCAAAATTTAGGGCTTCTGCTATATAGTTGTTACTTGTGTTCTACGGTATCATATTTTTCAACAGACCTGGGTGTCAAATCCTTCAGGGAGGTTGTTGATAAATGAAATGGCTTCCGAGAGCTTTGCGGCACGGTTGATTTCCTCATCAGTCGCGTAGTCTTTACCATACAAAATGTTCTCGCGAATCGTGGTTGCAAACAAGGCAGGCTCTTGATTAACCAGACCGATATGTGATCTGAGCCACTTAAGATCAAGGTATCTGATATCGTTCCCGTCAAGCAACACGGCCCCTTCGGTAGGCTCGTAGAACCGCTCGATTAGAGATACAATCGTGCTTTTACCAGACCCGCTTCCTCCGACAAGAGCCACGACTTTCCCGGCAGGGATCTCGAGGTTAAGCTTTTCAAAGATCACCACGTCAGGTCGAGACGGGTAAGTGAAAGAAACCTCCTTGAAGATAATGTCTCCGTTTACTTTACCGAGTTTACGACCCGTTTTCACCTCCGTGGTCCGTTCGATCATCTGAAATATCGGATACGCTGCAGCTCTAGCTCGTATTAATGTGGAAATGTTTGGAGCTGCCTGACCAAGAGACCTACACAAAACCCCAAAGTAAAACAGAAAAATCATGGAACCGTGTAAGGCAAGAAATCGAACAAGTTGATTTTTTTTTTTTTTTTTTGTCTTACAAGCCAGCGATGACGACGTTGAGCATGGTCGTGAAAGCTTCGCCTCCGTTAGCGATTCCTTTGTGAACGACGATGCTTGTGAACCAAATGAGCAATGCCCAAGACAAAAACAGGGTACAATGCATCGAACCGAGTCCTAGTCCTTTGGCTAAACCGGCTTTTCTCCCGTACGTGTACGTGTTCTTCAGAGCATCTCCGTACGATCTCACTGCCTTTTCTTCACCCGTGAACGCTTGTACGGTCCTCACATTCCCAATAACCTAAATGTTTAGCGGAGAGATTCATGAAAATTAAAATACACAAGAAAAATCGTACTCAAGATGGTTTTCTTGTCGGAAAAGTTACTGACCTCTTGGGCAATATCGCCGGCTTTGACGTATGATTTCCGGACCCGAGCGATAAGCCCGGTGCTGACAAAAGCGTAGATGCCTCCGGCGAGAGCAATGAACGGGACTATAGACAGAGTGACGAGACTTATTTGCCATACGCTCGTGAATCCGATTACAAATCCGGCTACAAACCGGCTCATGCAGTGCAAGAAATTCCCAACCTGTAACAAAAATACCGGTAATTATTAGGTTATAGTATACCATAACCGAATTTGGGTGGTCACGTTTTTTCTTGTAACTATCCATGCATACATATATTTTAATATTGGACTAAGTCATGATTATTGACTTTCAAATTGATAGAATTAAACAACTTATGTATTTAAAAAAAATAAATAATAATATATGTGCTTATGGTAGTTGGCAAAAAAATATAGTATTTTATTTATTTAAGGAAATTTTGTGATTTATCCCAAGTTAAGTTCTGACAGCTTATGAACAGCATTGTATTTAAGAAAAATGCATGAATCAAATTACATAATAGATTCACTGTAAGAAAAGTAATAAATCATTTGTATCCATTATTTCTTTAAAAATTGAAAAGATTATATTGAAAAAATAATATATGTTATTCATTGTATCTATCGAATAAAAATCTAAAGAAACTTATTATGATTGAACTAAGTAGACAAATCAGATAACCTTTACCGGACAATAAGACATCCAAGTAAATGTTTGATTTCGATTGAGCGTACCTTCTCGGAGAGAGCGTCTTGGACGACAAGTATGTCGGAGGTGATGGCGGATATGACTTCTCCGGTGGAAGATTCTGTATCGAATAAGCTTATGTCTTGACTTAACATTGACTTGAGATATGCTTTTCTCATCTTCGCCGCTTGTCTCTCCGCCGTATGCATCCAACATGAGACCTCTGTTTCCATTCATCAGTTTATTTGATTAACTCATTTGTATCTTTAAAAAAAAATCATTAATTGTATATTGTCGTTTTTCTGTTATTTACCTAACCATGATGAGAAGAGCATCGCTATACTCAGATATACAAAATCCAACGAGTACTGCAAAACAAAATTGAACGTAGCAAACATAAGAACAATATGCATTATTATTTATTAGCATTTTACTTGGATTCTGTTTGGAATTGGAGTACATATGTGTATTTGATTTATATGTATTTTACCGAATTTTGACCTGATATTAATTGAGAATTCACGTGGAGATTGTATATCATTCACATTGAACCCAATAATGTCACATTTTTATTTCTAGAAATTTTTGATTTATTAGATCTTTACCTCTCTATTATTTGTGACTCAATCATGTTGATTCTAGACTTTAGTGCGTAATAAGATTTGAATCAAAACGTATTCCAAGTTCAAAACCTTTTCATGTTTACTCAGATGGAAAGGTTAAAACAAATCCTAAGAACTAAACAATTTCGATAAAGTTATTAAGAAGAATATGAACCTTGGCGACTTTGTGAGAAGCTTCTTGTGGGAAGAGGTAAGCAAGACCGATAATGTTGATGAGTTTGCCGAAGAAGATGAAGAAAACTGGAACGGCGGCTCCGTGAATGCACGCACCGATGGATCCAAGGGCCATCAGAACGCAATCGTAGAAATCAGCAAAGGAGAAGAGCTTTAACACTGAAACACTTGGACTTGGTCGGTCCTTCTTCTTCTGTTTCATCTTCTCGAATGGCTGCATTTTCACGTGAACCGGTGCGTTTCGATGGAGAGGAAATGAGGGAAGATCTATAAGTAGAGAGACAAAGATTGAGTTTGAGAGAGAGACTAGAAATGAGAAGGCATCGTATTTATATTGAAGAGGAAGTTGAAGGGAAGTGATTAGGTTTTAAGTTTGAAGTACGATGACATTGAAGAGACTAATTTGTCCTTGGTTCGAATGTTATGTGTTAAGACCTGAAATACTTTGGTTACATATGAAAAAGGAGTTTATTGGTAATACCACAAATGTGGCCGTAATTTAATCTCACTTTTTTTGTTGTACCGATTTTTTTTTAACTACAATATAAAAGTTCTGAGAAAAACATTAGGACAATGTTCCTCTAAAGTTATCTATGCCAATAAAATATAGTTAAATAGAATAAGTAAAATTTTATTTCTATTTTCATAGAAAGTGTAAAAAGCAAGTAAATAAGTTTTTTCTTAAAATATAGATATTTTGGAAAATATGCAAATATCTTTAGTTAGTAATTTTTTTTCATTTTACAAGCTGGATGTTCGTGAACAAGAAAAGCTGGATTTGTGTAAAACGATAATATTTAGGTGGCATTTCTATAATTGATTTGGTTTCTGTATAGATCAGGCATTAAAGGAAAAACATACTTACAAGTTACAATACTGAAAAATATAAGTACAATGACTGTATCATACAAACAATAATTTTACATAGAGAATTTAGATCCATTTCAAGTACACGCAATTCAATTTTAAATTGGGTCCATGAGTTATTGACGTAAAAAATCAAATATATATTTTGATGAAATAAAATCATTTGCATATTTTCGTTGACACACATAACGAGTTAACAGAAGTACAGAACCTAGAAAGAGAACACACCCATTCGATCAATTAAAGAAAGAATCAAAAGAGAATAAACAATCTATAGTGCCACTAGACTAAGAAAACATTGTCAATTGAAGGCCAAACTTCTTTAGAAAAATAAAGACCGCAAATATGGGCTTCTCGAGTTGGCTCAAAGGTATAAACTTTACATCGATTGAGAGAGTAAATTCAAGTTGAACATGGTGAGACAAACCGGGTGGAGTAAGAAGAAACAAGAAACTTTATAAAGACTAATGAGCAAACATTGTCCACTTTTTATTCCCCAAAAGCCGAAAGAAACACACATCACAAGACAATCTATATTACAATATTTTAAATTTTCTTACTGATATAAAGTATTAAAGATGATTTCGTAAGGTAGCAATTTGATCTTAAGCAATTCAAGATCACTTTTACCACCGATACCAAATCAATAGAACTCGATATATAACACGAGCCTGATGCCGATATATGACTTGCCGGTTTGCCATTACAATAAGACTTTTCCTTTTTTTTGTCTCCTCGCTTCTCATGGCCAAGCTAAACAAACTGTTGAGGAAATGGCTTCCTCCTCTGTCTCCTCCTTGAATGGCTTCTTCTGCATTATTTCTGGCGGTGCCTCCCCGGCTGAGGAAATTTTGTTCATTCCCTTGAAGATTTTCTTATAAATTATTTGTTTTGAGGTTTTCAGATTAAATATTTTCGGGTGAAGTCTCTATCTATATAGATAGAGAAATGAGTAGTGGAATTAAGGGTGGTGGGTTTATTTTATTTATGAAGGTGGAGCAGGATGTGATAATTATTGGATAATGATATCATATTTTATGTGTAGTACAAGTCATATTCCAACTAAGAGTTTCTCACTTTCTTCCTTCTTTTTTTTTTTTTTTTGAAAAAAGGTATTCAGTTTAGCCGTTTAAAGTTTGGTGCTGCATCATCGCATTCGTGGGAAATAAAGTTGCTAGATTCTCATGTTTGCTTTGAAATTTTTTTTCATCAAAGTAGTAAAAAATATATCATACTATATTGAAATAATGCAGAATGTTCTAATTAAAAGGAGTATGCATACAAAATTCCTTGTGTAACCTTTACTGTAAGTAGATTAGCAATTTTGTAGATATAAATTTGGTCAGACGTTTTTTTTTCACGTGGCTGTAGCTGTTTTTTTTTTTTTTTTTTTTTTTTTTTTTTTTTTTTTTTATTTACGAATACCTTTCCATTATCCATTAAACATTCTTCGTGCTAATCTTTGCATTCTCCATTTCGTCCAACATGAAATGAAGCCTTGAGTTCTTAATTTATGGATGAACCAAGTGTCTAGAAACACATACCAGGTGCCAATGCATTTGAAAACATGCATCGATTAATTTCCAGGATTTTTTTTTTATGGTCGGCAACTAAAACGAAATAATTTATTTCTTGCAGTTAGTATTTTATTTTTGTCGTCGTTTCTTGCATTATATTTAAAACACACCCTAAATACATTTGGATCTTGAAGGATAAGACTGAATTAAGTAGTATCGGCTCTTCCAAGTACAACGCACCGGGATCGCCAAATTATGTGATCTCTAACTAACCATGTGGAGTCCAATAAATCCTAAGAGCATCTCCAACAGGATATATTAGAGGTCTCATATCTTGGTATCATAGCATTAAAAAAAATAAAAACAAATAAAAAGAAAGAAAGAGGATGTGAAAAAGTGTAAGACGTTCCTCCTTTACCATACAGTATGAGAAAAAGAAGAGACTCTACAATGAAATGGCATCACATAAATAGTTGATTTCTTTTAGTTATTTAAATTTAATTAATCTTTATAATTATATTAATTTAATATTTATAACATACTGATACTATAGTTTCAGCGATAGAGATGCTCTAAAGCATTTTCGTAAACCTTAAGGTAACCTTCACACAATTGTTGTTCCTTAAACAACTATAACGAGGGGTACAAAAGAACAATATAGTGCTTGTACATCGTTATCCACTTGAGGCGAAAGTGTTAAGAGAAGTGGAAATTAAAATAGAAAACTTCAAAAATGTTGAAAACTTTATGAGTTGAGAAACAGAAGTAATACCTTTTTGGCGTATTCTTTTCTCGGATTCCAATTGCGTCGGTGGCTGTCAGTGATCATCGAATGATGTTGATGACTATTCAAATACTACCGATTTAGTTGCATATATTTTTGTGCATACTGCTGCTAGCTTAGAAATATAATTAAACAGCCCAAATAATTGTCCCTACAAATACTTAGTATTCTTATATATAACCAGCAAAATTCAGGAATGTGAGGTGCAAAAGAATGAATGAAAATAATTAGATCAAGAAATACTCAAAACAAATTTGCAGATTAAATTAAGCTAAAAATTACACATGTATATATTTTCGTTATGTCATATTTATAAATTCTACCGAAACAGGGAGAAATAAAATGTACATAAACATGACATAGTGTCCTAAGATTACGTTGTAAGTTCAGAATCTAAAGACTGATCCAGAGTCGAAAATTAAAAAAAAAGAAAAACTAAATGTAAAGCTATGAAGAAGGTTAGAAAGAGAGGAGAGAGTAAAGAGTTTAAAAAACAGAGTTAACTAGCTCTCTGAATGAAGACGGTTTCAAGGTCAGGCGGAGAGAAGAAATCTTTAGCGCCAGCCCCGTAGCTGCACGTCGACGAAGGCTTCCGCTTCTTTGGTGCGGCTGGGCAAGGCAGGACCCTTGGGATTCTGAAGGAAACCGCCGTAGGTGTCTTCGGACACTGATCTTGATCCTCTGTTTCAGTGACTGTGACGCCAGAGGTTGAGTTATTCGACTTGAGCGGCGAACGTGGAGGAAGTCCGGCGATGACCCATTTTTTGCCGTCGATGGTTTCTCGTATCTCGCCGTCGAGGTGGGAGTGAGGTTTGCCGGAATATCCCATAAGTTATCAAATGTGAATTAAGAGAAAACAGGGGAAATATCTCCAAATGAAAAACAGGGGAACTTTTTGTTGTTGTTGAAGATGAAAGAATCAAAGGTTTGCTTTGGGAATTTGGTATTTTTAAGGATTGATTTGTGTGCAATCGAATGATACCTTTTGTTCTCTTTCTCTCTCTATATTTTTCAAAGTTGATTTATTCTTTTAGTTAAGGGGACATTTTTTCGCAGAGGAAGGTTTTATAGTCAACCAGAATACTGAATGCATCAGATCGGTGTCGATTCAGTTCGGTCTGTTTCCTCTTCTTCTGAATTCTGATTAAACATAAAAGGTTTGTCTTTATATTTCAAATTTAAATATCGGACAGCAAAATTAAAATTATTTAAAGACAAGAGAAAATGAATTTTTTTAAATAGTACTCCATCTACATCACCATAAATGTCATTTTAACATTTTGCACATTAAGTAAAGAAACTATACTATGAGTCTATCATGTGTAAGGGTGTCAAAATGGTTAATCCAACTCATTTGACCCATCACCCATTTTATCCATGTATTTATGGGTCATAGATCAACCCAACCCATTTGATAAATGGGTTAGGTTGATCCATTACCCATTTAATTACATGGATAAAATGGGTCAATGAATAACCCATAACCAAATACTAATTTACTTAATACACTTGTTATATCAAATGGTTTAATGTTAGAGAGTACACAATAAATTGAAAAAAAATGCAAAAGTTTCACAAAATGCAAGATAACACAAAGAAGAGTAACTCAAGTTTACATCAAACTGATCTCATCATAAAATTTCTTGATCTGAGCTTCATCTCTCATAATATATCTTGCTTGAAACTTTGAAACCCCTGATAAGAAATAAGCTATTCATTAGCAAATCTAAACCATGAAATAAGCCGTTCTATCTATAAAGCAATGTCATAAGAGCAAATAACTACAAGTCTGCAGGTAACAGAGAAAAGCTAACGTTCTTCCATTTTTCTTGTGAACCAAACACAAAAGAAATTCAGATTCTTTGATTGTTTTGATTCAAATTTGGTGAAGAGACTTAAGCCAGCAACAAACCAGCAGAAACAACCGATTCATAACACAAATACAATCTCAGAGCAACAAATTTTCACCTCACAAAGACTACACCTTTATCAGCTTTTAAATTCTAGATATGAGAACAAACCTTAAATCTGCTGTTCCATTGAAGTTGGTGTTGCTGCTCGAATCGTAACCATTTCCCCTTGATCATTATCATCTACAATTCACAAGAGAAAATGTTAATAGAGGCATAAACTACATTTAAACAAGTCATCAAGTTTTGTACCTTCATCATCAATAACGTAGCCATACAACCAAGAGCGAGTAGACAACAACGCTTGTACATTGCTCGGTAGAAGCCGAGTCCGATATTTGTTTATGACATGAGCCCCAATACTAAAAGAAGATTCAGAAGCTACCGTGGTAATAGGAACACTGAGGACGTCCATTGCCATGTATGTTAACGCCCCAAACCGATGACTATTTTCTTTCCAATGCTGCAACACATTCAAATCAGGATGACTTCTCATATCTAATTTTGGCTCATCTAAGTACACATCCAATAACGATTTTCCTTCATCCATAACGTCTTGCATATCATCTAACTCGAACAAATCCTGTATCATTTGAAAATCAGGCAAGTTATAATCTAAAACGATAAAGAAAATTTAGATCATCAAGCTGTAATTTAAAAAACTTACATCTAAGACACCATAACTTTCTCTTCCTTGTCCAGAAACACGAGAGTTGAAACTTGTACGAACAACTGGAGTCAAAGGATACTTTTTCTTATATTCTTCAAAGATCTCATTAAGCTTACTCTCCAGATGATCTATCTTCTCCTGAGATGTGAATGGATCAAGCTCATCATAACATTTCTTCAAAAGTTTCAGTTTCATCCTTGGATCAAAAACAGCTCCCATTGCCAGAAGAACGCTATACTCTTCCCAGTACTTATCAAACTTTTCTCTCATCCTAGAAATCATCATTCTGATCACAGTATCTTCATGGCCTCTATTCACTTCCAACACACACTGGATCTTCCAAATATGAGCAAAATATAAGTTGGAAGTAGAATAACTTCTCCCTGACATCAAAGTCGTTATACTATAGAAAGGCTTCAAGATCTCAAAGATAATATTGGCTCTTTTCCATTCTTCACTTGAGGGACAATGCCTATAGTTTTTGTCAACTACTTTGAACCTGTTCAAAGCACGCTGATACTTCAAAGCTTTCTCAAGCATCACATACGTTGAATTCCACCTATTCTGAACATCTAGAGACAGAACAACTTCACCCGCAATATCTACACAATCTGCCAGTGCAATCCTTCTAGATGTTGAAGCTTTGATGTACTTCACAGTGTCTCTGATTTTAGCCAACGCATCACTAATAACATCTAAACCATCCTGCACAATGAGGTTTAAGATGTGTGCACAACACCGAACATGAAAATAATCTCCTTCACACACCAAATTCTTATCTAAATTCAGCCGATCCTTCAATATTTCTTGCATGCTATCATTAGCAGTAGCATTATCCACAGTCAAAGTAAAGACTTTTCTTTCGATTCCCCACTCCTTCAAACATTCATGGATCCTACTAGCTAGAGCATCACCAGTGTGAGGAGGAAGGATATCACAGAATGACAAAATCTTGCTATTTAACACCCACTTGGAATCAACATAATGAGCAGTCAAAACCAAATATCCATCTCCAGAAAGTGCACTCCAACAATCAGTAGTCAAACACACTCTACTCGGTATCTTTTCTAACTCAACCTTCAATTTCTGTTTTTCCTTCTCCCAAGTTTTAATAACATCAGCAGCAGCAGTGTTTCTAGTGTAGCACTTATAATCCGGGTTCAAATAACTAAGATAATCCCTAAGCTCCTCATATTCAACACAAAGGAAAGGAAGATTGTGCCTAATGATCACTCGACTGAATTTTTCCCTAGCAACTTTTTCATCGATATGCACTACTCTTCTTTCATCACTACATATACTGAGATGACGTTTCAGATTTGATGTTCCACTAGTTCCTGTATGCACATAACTTTTTGAGCATTTCACACAGTGTGCTTTTTCTTCACCATTGTCATCTGTGTCTAACCTAAAGTAATTCCAGACACTAGATGTCTTACTCCTTTTCGCAGAACCAGAGGGTTGTGATGTACCGGTTGATGATTGCACAGACCAACATGAAGATTGTTTTCTTCATTCTCCATGGGTATAGATTCCTCCATGGATCAGAATACGGGAAATCCTAAACCACAAACAAAGCACAAAAACATGTAAGGAGAAGTCAATAGTTGTAGAAAAAGCATGCATGAAGAATAGCAAAAAAACATTTAGCATTGGTGAAACAAGACTAATTTGACAACAACGTTAAGCAGGATCAGGTTAAGTATCAATAAACCAATATTTAAGTAAAACGTGTAAATTTTTAAAACATTCTGAAAGATTGTGCATAAACCAGACCATTTCACTCATACTCGACAATAATAATAGCTCATTTCAATAAACCATATCCAGATAGAGAGAGAGAGAGAGAGAGAGAGAGAGAGAGAGAGAGAGAGAGAGAGAGAGAGAGACTAAAGAAGATACACAATTCAACAGGTTTTAAGATTCTGCCAATATCAACTACTTAAGCCAGGTGGTCATAAGAAGGCAAATCAAAACTACAAACTGTACGAGTTCACTAGCAATAAGAAAAGCTCATGTAAGAGCCAATGAATAAAGCTACCAAAGGATGGAAAGGTATATAACCTTTTTTCTTGCAGATGCCGAGGATGTTCAAACGATACAAGAATAAAGCTACCAATACATGGATCTTTTCCAAGAAGATAGTAGAAGCTCGTTGAAACCTCTTTGAAACTAGAATGTCCAAATATAAGGCTGTATGGTCCAGAGGTCAGTAGATTTGCAGTGGTATCTGCACAAACAAACAAAAAACAGATTACCTTACTAAATAGTTACAAGGTCCAAGTTATGTTAATCAAATTCGAAAAGCTTTGAGAAACACTATGCAGTCACTAAGCAAGCAACTTGAGCAATTCACACAACATATTATTATAGAAGAAAAAGCATGAATCACTACTGATTCAAGAGCAATGTATGTTAACGCAGTCACAACTGATTCAAGAGCAAAGAGACTTTCAACTTTAAAAAAGGGAAAACGAACAAGTCACACAACACCAAACGAACAAGTCTCTACACATATGAGGATTCACACTAATCATGACTTCCGAAGCAAATAATTAGTCATTCATGGCGGAAAACGAAAACCAGGAGCGATCAATGTTAATGTAGTGATTCTAAATCAGGCTCAGGGATGCTACTAAACACTCTACAAGCAGAAGCTATGCAAAACCCACAAAATCCATATCCATAAACCCACAAAATCCATATCGATACCTTCTTCCCAAAACGCACAAAATCAATATCCAGAAACCCACAAATCAGAAAACAGTGATGAACACCATAGTACCCATAAACTTCAATTAGATAATCCCCAATTCTAGAGAAACAATCACACCCGAAACCATTAAACATACTAATGCTTAGTATAATCAAAAACCCATTATCACCGTACCTGTGAAAGCATCAAAAACTCCGGCGAGAATACCGACGACAACTTCCGGTTTGAGAGTGAATGTGAGAGCGATAGAGATACAAGGAGAAAGAGATGGAGAACCCGAGAGAGTCCTAGAGATATAGAGATTTGCGAGATCGAAAGGGAGAGATCGTGTTCTGCGAAGGAGAAAGAGATCGAAGAAGAAATCTGATTTTGGTAAAGTAACAATTAAAATTGGTTAACCATTGAGATCCATCAACCCATTATAATTTTAACCATTTCAACCCAACCCAATTAATCCATCAACCCAATTGACCCATGAATCCATTTGCATTCAATTTCTGAACCCATTTAATCTAATGGATTGGATGGGTTGAATGATCCATTAACTTTTATCCATTTTGACACCCCTAATGATGTGCATACAAAGCATGCAAATTTTTAAATTCTCCTATTTCATTGATTTTGATTAGCGTTCAAATAAACACATGACAAAAAGTTACTATTAAAGTTTTAAATCTACACTACTGATTTGTATCGAAAGTTTTCATGCTATATAACCAACAACAACATTAATGCTAGTAAGAATTTGTAAGTAATCGAATTAACATTGAAAAGTGCCAAATGTGTATAAAGTGGCCTTCTAGTATACAAATATTTTTAACTCATGACCTCGTGAACATTGGTAACCGACATATTCATTCAAAGGGAACTGGAGTATCTGTGACTGAGAGAAGAGTTCATATGAACAGAGAGAGAGATAGAGAGCCCGTGACACCTGAGCAAAACAGAAAATACAAAAATGAGATTTAAATGAGAATAGGGAACCCGAGGAAACGCGTGACCTAAGCTATGTGAATTTAAATAACTCTTGTAAGTTATAAATACCAACTCTTATCCTTTAGAAGATGCAAGTAGTAAGTAAATGGAGTAACGAAATGGAAAGAGTTGCTGAGACTTGAGAGTCAAGTCAAGACTTGTTCAGTTTACAATTACATTGCTCACATCTATTGGCGGTCATATGTTTCACTTTCTAATAATCACCGGTCTAATAAATCAAAGCTCGGACTCGGACGTTTAAGTTCTTGCCCCAACAAAAAAATGATAGTTGGGAATGAAATTTACATGTGTTTTACCGGTGGATTACTAATCAAGAACAATTCAATTGTCATTAGTTTGAAACTTTTAATATTATTTTGTTTCTTTACCAAAAAATTGTTTCAGGTAGGTCAACTAACACATATTTTCTGTATAAGTTAAAACGATTCCAGGCGCGTGCACCTTCCCAAGTTTATCTGAGCTCTCCTTGTCCTCTTGAACTGAGAACTAACCGAATCTCCCTATCGACATTCTAATCAAACCGAGAAAACCTGTTCGGTTCGGTTTCGGGTGATATTGTAAAGTTCAGGTCTGATCAGCCTAACTTTGACCGAAGGTTAGCTAAATAAGTCTGACCAAACCGGAACATATCCAACATGTTCATAAACGTGTCTCATTTGACAGATAGGGGCATATGTGTCAATTTACAGTCTTCGCCACATGGCAGATCGATTTAAAGCGCAATTTTTTTTTTAATTTATATAATTTGAAGATATCCGCCGGAAAATTTGTAATTTTGACCCTTCGTCTTCGGAAATGGCGGCTGTTACTCCGGCGTCTGCAACTACCTCTGCTTCTCTGCCTCTGACTCAATTTAGCTCTTCTTATTCGTCGTCGTTATCGTCTACTTCCTCTCCATTCCATCTGAAACTCAAAACTGCTACACTCGGTAATCGCTGCGTGAGGTGCGGAGTCAGAAGCTTAGAGAACCAGTCGGGTCACCGGAGCCTCGATTTCTTGTCCAATGGAGATCCAATCAGCTTAATTAATCCGAATTTATCGTCGTCTCCGATATCCATGGCCGCCGCCTCGTCGGAATCCGGTGCGAAATGCTCGAAACGCGTCTGCCTCTTCTACAGCGACGAGACTAGAGATCTCGCCGAGAGCATCGTCTCGCAATCTGATTGCATCGAGCTACGAAGCATCAATTGGAAGTAAAAGAACCTCGTCTCTCTTTATCTCCTCGATGACTTTTCTTAACATTCCTCTATCATTTCGCGTGATGATCTTAGTTGAAAATGAAGAGAGCTATCGAATTATTCTCTTGATTGATTTGAGATTCCTGGGTTTTGACTTTTCTTAAAATTGATAGTTTTTGTTTTGTCTTGCTTCTTAAAAATTTGAACTTTCAAATGTATTTTGGTCAATGGTCTAACTTGAGACTTCGATATCAGAAAGCTTTGTAAAAGCTTTGATTTTGCATTAGGATTTTTAGGTGAAGAGAATTGGGTATTTGATGTGACAAAGTAAGTAATCAAAATCTTTGTTCTTGTTTAGGAAATTTGACGATGGATTCCCAAACTTGTTCATACAAAACGCTCAAGGCATTCGTGGCCAGCATGTTGCCTTCTTGGCTTCATTCAGCTCACCGGCTGTGATCTTCGAGCAGCTCTCGGTCATTTATGCTCTGCCTAAGCTTTTCGTTTCTTCATTCACGCTTGTTCTTCCCTTCTTCCCTACCGGAACTTCTGAGAGAATGGAAGACGAAGGAGACGTTGCCACTGCTTTCACTCTCGCTAGGATACTCTCCAACATACCTACTTCGAGAGGAGGACCAACTAGCTTAGTGACCTTCGATATACACGCCTTGCAGGTCTTCATCAATGCTGATGACTCGTTTCTTTTGGTTCTCTGAGTCTATGGTTTGGTCTTGATTTTCGTTTGGATTGTAGGAAAGATTCTACTTTGGTGATACTATACTTCCATGCTTTGAAAGTGGTATCCCATTGCTCAAGAGCAGACTCCAGGCTTTACCTGATTCCGATAACGTCAGTTTTCTTTTCCTCTGTTTGTCACATTTCTATCATGAAGCGGTCAACAAATTTTAAAGGACTTTTTTTTTTGTTCTTCATTTGTTTCAGATATCTATTGCATTCCCGGATGATGGAGCATGGAAACGCTTCCACAAACAACTCCAACATTATCCAACGGTATTATACTTACTAAGAAGCGTATCTCCCCTATTTTTATCTTATAGTGAACCCATTTGGACCGTTCTAGTAAATAGCAACCTGGATTTATCATCAGGAGCTCATTACCACATTAACCTTTTATCGTTCAGATTGTTTGCAACAAAGTAAGAATGGGAGACAAACGAATAGTACGTATCAAAGAGGGAGATGCTGAAGGAAGGCACGTCGTGATTGTTGATGATTTGGTTCAGTCTGGTGGCACACTAATCGAATGCCAGGTTGTATACTTAGATTCAGTCTATTGCCACTTTCTTATTACTCAACACTAACTCTTGTGCGCCTTCAGAAAGTCTTAGCTGCACATGGAGCAGCGAAAATAAGCGCATATGTAACACACGGGATATTCCCTAAGAGTTCATGGAAACGTTTCAAGCTTGACACCAAAGGTTACAACCATTATACAAAAATGTTTTGACTCTGAGCTATGTCCGTTTCTTTGTGGCATTGCCAAACTTAAAATGTTTTGTGTTGCAGGTGATCCAGCTGAAGGTCTGAGCTATTTCTGGATCACAGACTCGTGTGGAACGACTGTGAAAGAGGTGATGAATAAACCTCCTTTTGAAGTTCTTAGCCTCGCTGGCACCATAGCTTCTGCTCTTCAAGTTTAAGACCAGCCGCAAGTAATTTTTGGGGTTTTGGACAATCTGATTTCTGTGTATAGTTTCGATCCAAACATTTTCCTTTTAGGAAAAATCCAATAATGTAATAATGTTTCATCTTCTTTGTACTTGATAGACTGAAATTCTTTTGGAAATAAAGTTTTTCCTTTTTAATTTGCAAACTTGAATCAAAACTCTGGAAAAACAGAGCGACTGTGGAAGAGTAGGAAACATGCAGCACAACGTAACCGGATTCTTAACTTTCGAACTACGGACATATTATTGGGCCTTTGGGCCCATATCTAATTTTGAATTTTCAATAGAGCGACAGTGGGAAGATAAATGCTGTATAGTACTAAGCTAAGCTTTTCAAATTCCGTTTCGTGATGGAAAATAGAAAAAGAAAATTCAAAAACGGAGGAAATATCTCTAGGAAGATGGCGGGATCTCTAACAGCATCAACCCACCAGCAGCACCACCGAGGAAACGCGGAGGCTTCAGAAATTTCCCGATGGGTGATCGGCTTTGCTCGTTTCGTTCCGTATCCCTCTGTTCCCTCTCCGTATCCAGGACTGGTTCATCTCGGGAAAAGAGAGCTGAAGCCGTCGCCCGATGGGACGTGGTTGTCGACGTCTTCTTCGACGGTGTCTCTCCAGTTGGCGGACGATGTTAACAGATCCGATGTGATTCTCTCCGTCGACCTCGGCGGTG
This sequence comes from Microthlaspi erraticum, assembly GCA_902728155.2. Lineage (NCBI taxonomy): Eukaryota > Viridiplantae > Streptophyta > Magnoliopsida > Brassicales > Brassicaceae > Microthlaspi > Microthlaspi erraticum. Next base: position 818,888 of record CACVBM020000555.1, read on the forward strand.
TCGTCCTTGTGAGTTGATTTTCCCCCTCTCTCTAAATCGGATTCGCTACTCCTGGTATTTGCTGAGATTGGTGTTCGCGATGGTTTTAAGCTTAATCGGATTCGTAAATCGGGATCTATCCATGCTTGATTATAGTGCTATGGACTAATTTGACTTCCCTGGGCTTTGATTGTTCTTCGAATGTTGGGGAATTCTCGAATTCTACAGGAAGAACACTACATTTCAAAGCTGAATTTCTCATGGCCTCAGATGTCGTGCGTTTCTGGGTTTCCACCTCGCGGTAGCCGAGCGATTTTCGTTAGCTATACGGATTCTGAAAACGAGGTAACATCCTAACACTCGAATCTCTTTTGGATTTTCCCGGAATAAATGGATATTCAGAAAATAGTGTAGGCCTAAGAAGGATTTGATAGATGTTTATGAGCTAGATCACCGAAATCGTATCGTTTAATGTGGTGGTTGTTCTTCTCCAGATTCAAAAATTCGCTTTAAGGTTTTCCACATGTGATGCAGCTGTGACCTTTGTGGCAGCTCTTAAGGTTAGCCATTAAAAGCTGAATTTCTCATGGCCTCAGATGTCGTGCGTTTCTGGGTTTCCACCTCGCGGTAGCCGAGCGATTTTCGTTAGCTATACGGATTCTGAAAACGAGGTAACATCCTAACACTCGAATCTCTTTTGGATTTTCCCGGAATAAATGGATATTCAGAAAATAGTGTAGGCCTAAGAAGGATTTGATAGATGTTTATGAGCTAGATCACCGAAATCGTATCGTTTAATGTGGTGGTTGTTCTTCTCCAGATTCAAAAATTCGCTTTAAGGTTTTCCACATGTGATGCAGCTGTGACCTTTGTGGCAGCTCTTAAGGTTAGCCATTACTGCAAACTTCCATACATTTTGATCAGATATATGTCGATATTCCTGCTTATGAGCTATTTTCTTCGAATCAGATCCAATGATTCCTGTTTTATTGTTCTATTTGCAGGAGAAACTCAAAGGTTCAGAGGAAGCTGGGAACCAGAAAAGTGATACTAGGTCCGAGATTTCATTCCAGTCAAATGAAATTGTCTGCAGGTTAGATCAACATTACAGTGTTGTGAATATGTGCAAGTGCTTTAACCAAGCCAACAATTTTAGATATGGTAATCCTTTTTGCAGAGCCACTGAGGAAGAGCCAAACATGGTAAGGACTCTTGAGTAGCTATGCTCCTGAAATGCTACCAAGGCTTGAGTATCAAACTGGTCAAACTTTATACACACCACAACCCGCCACTGAGGAAGAGCGAAACATTGTTCAACCTCTTGATTGTTATGTTCCTGAGATGCTGCCAAGGCTTGAGTATCAAACTGGACAGACCTTATACTCACCACAGTCAGCGATTAGTCAAATCTCTAACGAGAGTTCCATTAACCTCCCTCCGAGCTTCACCACCTTACTCTCTGGTTGCTACCCCAACTCCACTCTAGGTAACATTCATATTGATCTTGCTTGTTCTAGTTTTGTGATGTATAACTACTTTCATAGATTTTAACAAGTTTCCTTCCCATGAAGCCAATGCAGGACAAACAACTATAAAGCAGGATCCTGATCTAAAGTCACAGATACTGGTACAGCATTAACAAAAACTCTTTCAACACAAGAACATACAAGTTCCAAATGATTTCTAATGCTTTTGGTATTCCACTTTTTGTTTTGGCAGAAGTACATGGAAGATTCTGCATTTCAAGGTGAGCTTTCTCTCCAATCCTCTCACAGACAGACCATTTGTTAGACTCAAACTATACATTGCTTCAGCCTCACTTGATAGATTTCAAAAATCTACATCTATGTAACAATTTGTTTCCTCATTTATCCAGATATGCTGCAGAAAGTAGAGAGAATTATGGACGAAATCGGAGGTAACTGGATCCTCTGAGTTTCATCATCCCTTATATATACTATCTCAGTCTAATTCCAGTTCCAGTCTTTTGTTCATTGATTCAGCATATATTGTTTGTTCTGAACACATATTCGACATTGTTATTTTCTGTTTTGGAATAGTGGCTGAACCATCATGTTAGTAAATTTGTTCAATCTGTATTGAAAAGTTACATATATGTGTTATCTTAAACCTATCCTTACAGTTGGAGAAGAAAGGATTCACAAATCCTAATCTTCAAATTTTCACATTATCTCAAACACAACGTAACAAATTAACAATATATCCATATCCATCAGAAAATCTAATAAAAGAGCAATCAACTCAAAGGTTGACAATATCTGTTTTTACCGCAATACTCAAAAGTCACAGTTGGCGAACAAATGATTCCGATGGCTCCACTTTATGGAATTTAAAATTACATAATTTGAATGGGGTCTGTTGGGCAAAAATAAAAAGTTTGTACTATGTGTTTAATTTTGACTCTACCCTAAGTAATAGTCTAATGAATACAATCAGAGAGAAAAGGAAAAAGGAATTCAATCATAATGTTTTCGAATTTTTTGGAAAGCTTATACGAGGGGATCGGAGACGATGACGCCGACGACGACGACAACCGCCACACCCCGAAACCTTCAACGGAAAGACAAAATTCTGAGAGAAACGCGGATCGTTTGTCTTCGATGTCACCGGAAGAGGAGGCTCAAGCGCGTGGGGTTAAAGATGACCTGACGGAATTCGGCCATAGCCTCAGCCGTCAATTTCGGGGCGTGGCTAACTTTCTCGCTCCACTAACGGATGGATCTCCCTCCGATCTGTCGAATCCGAGATTGAAGCGATCGCAGTCTTCAGATCCCGGTTTGAATCAAACGCGGTCTTCGGATCCCAGGCTCAATCAATCGCGGTCTTCGAATCCCAGACACAATCAATCGCGCTCTGAATCGTTTGCCGGAAGTGATACGCCGGAGACCGGAATTAGTTTTAGGAGCTGGAATTCGGATTCCGTGGCTTCGGGAGAGAAAGGGGTAGAAAATGTGTCCAATGATGTGGAGGAGGAGGGAGAAGAAGAAGAAGAAGAAGAGGAAACGGATGAAGAGGAAGAAATCGATGCGGTAGCTCTTACGGACGAAGTGCTTGCGTTTGCGAGGAACATAGCAATGCATCCAGAAACTTGGTTGGATTTTCCTCTCGATCCGGACGAAGATCTTGATGGTAACGTTTCATTTGAGTCATTTTTAATTGGTGAATAAGATCAAGTCAAGTTTTGGCCTGTAGTCTTCATCGATTGACTTATGCATATCAAAGATTTTGAAAATGTCTGGTTTTTTCATATAAAAAATGTAGATTTGGAAATGTCTGATGCTCAAAGAGGCCATGCTTTAGCTATAGAACGTCTTGCTCCGAGGTTAGGTGCACTGAGAATAGAGCTTTGTCCATGCCATATGACTGTTGGTTACTTCTGGAAAGTCTATTTTGTTCTTCTCCATTCAAGGCTCAATAAACACGATGCTCAGCTTTTGTCTTCGCCACAGGTAAACCTCTCAATCTTCATGATTGCACACAAACGAAAACGATTGTTGTTATGTTACTCAGCGAAACCCCATTTTGGTTTGCAGGTGATGGAAGCAAGAGCATTGTGGATGAAGGAGCTTCATAATCAAAACCATCCCTCAAAAGAAGGTAGAGATATTCTCGAGGATGACATTACAACACCGTCAACTTCAAAGTACTTTCACCATGCTCCTCCTGAGTTTCTTTCTCCGAGAATATATGCCTTTGAACCTCCTTCAATCATTTATCGCGATTTTGAAACGGAAAATCGTGTGTCTGATAACACGCACTTCATCGATAAAGCTGTTATTGAGGAAAAAACAATCCAGAAGAATGACACAAAGAGTGCAAGCCTTAGCCAAATTCCTAAAGAAGATGATGATGATGATTGGCCAGAGGAAGAAGATTCTGCTAATTCGTGGTCGCCAATGTTCACAGTGAATGAGGATGATGTTTCTTTCAGTGATCTCGAAGGAGACGATGATATAAGTAGCTTAGCACTCAAGTCTAAGATTACATCAAAGGGCACAGACAAAAAAGGAACATGAAACATCATCTGGAGTCATAATGAAGCTGGATTGTTGCTTTGCCCTGCCTCGAGATCGAATCAACAGAACTGAACATAAGGATTTGTGCCGAGTCAAAGCGTGAAGTCTGAGTTTTGGGGTGAGTTTTGATTGTTTGTCAAAGAAGAAGGTTTTGAAACTTGTACAGAAGATTGATTACTTTTGATCACTTCAATTTCATTGTATTGCTCTCTCTCGCCAATGTAATGGAATATTGGAAAGCACCAAGCGATAAACTAGGTGAAAATGTGTTAAATATATGATCATAGTGCTTAATTACATCTCAAATTGTGTCAAAGATCTTAGTTGCATTTTTTGACATTGTACATACAAATCAAGGAAAATCAAAGTAAGACTGCAAACACGATGCCGTTTCGGTGTTGTAAAATGTTTTTGCCAATAGAGTAATGCGAAGCTCTTTTACTACCATCGGTTTTTAATTTATGTCTATTATGAATCCACCCACGAACCAGAACGAAATCGTCAGATCGTGAATAAGACTTTATTGACGACACTCAAGCTACAGATGATCTTAGCTCATTCCTCTCTCTGACGTTGCTCTTCTTCTCCGGTGAAGCATAAAATTCTTCAGATCTCGTGGATTAATCCGTCTGTTTGATCGGATCTGATTCGGAATCCTTGAGAAACAGGGAGGAAGAAGAAACATGGCAGGGGCGGCCTCCGCGCTGTTTCTGCTCGATATCAAGGGCCGTGTTCTAGTGTGGCGCGATTACCGTGGAGATGTCACAGCTGCTCAAGCCGAGCGTTTCTTCACCAAACTCATCGAGAAAGAGGTTTCTCTGCGATTTCTCAATCTGATCTTTATTCCTAGATGTGCGATTCGGTGTTTATTTTGGTGGAACTTATTCTGTTTTCAATGCTTGATTTGAAGTGGAATAATAATTCACTAATTCGATGCACTGAACGGAAAATCATTCTACCGTTATTAATTTCAATCTCTGAGAGATTCGACAATAGAATTTGGGAACAAGCAACACGCATTTTGAAGTTGCAATTTTGTTTGTTTCCTCGTGACTTGCAAAATAAAATTCTACGATAGTGATGACTTGGTATCTGTATCCACGATCTGATGTCCTTTTGAGATTCTCGTGATTTGCAAAACTGAAGTTTGAACATTTGGAACTGATGGATTAGCTTGATCAGTGGATTAGGACTTACATATGAGTATATTTTCTTTGTGGGTTTGCTTATTTTTTTTCTAAATCTTTCAGGGCGATTCACAGTCAAATGATCCGGTTGCTTACGATAATGGAGTGACCTACATGTTTGTACAGCATAGTAACATTTACCTGATGATAGCGTCCAGACAGAACTGTAATGCTGCCAGTCTTCTCTTCTTCTTGCATCGTGTAGTCGATGTAAGCATCCTTAGTGATTCACTTTTTGCAACTCTATCGTTTTCCCAGTTTCTATGAATAGAAACCATAATACTGATCATTTACGTGTTTATTTTACTGACTGTAGGTCTTCAAGCATTACTTTGAGGAGTTAGAGGAGGAATCTTTGAGGGATAACTTTGTGGTAGTGGTATGTTAATGCTTCTCCCATCAGTCTTATAACAATTCTTTAATGCTAGATGTTTTTATTTCTTTTGCATGAGCTGTGGATTTATGTGGGTGTAAAAACATTCTAATGGTAGATGCTGAAATTGACTTTTGTTTCTGGCAGTATGAGTTACTTGACGAGATGATGGACTTTGGTTACCCTCAGTATACCGAAGCAAGGATCCTTAGTGAATTCATTAAGACCGATGCCTACAGAATGGAAGTTACACAGAGACCTCCAATGGCTGTCACTAATGCTGTCTCGTGGAGGAGTGAGGGGTTACAGTTTAAGAAAAACGAAGTAGGTGCTTAGTTTACAAGCAGCAGGGAACATTTCTATTATCTGTATTGCTTAGGTTTCCGAATGTGTTGAACAGACTGCCTTTTATTTTCCAGGTTTTCTTGGATGTAATAGAGAGTGTAAATATCCTTGTCAACAGTAATGGGCAAATTGTGAGGTCTGATGTCGTTGGAGCATTGAAGATGCGAACATACTTGAGGTGCGTTGTCTTGTGTACCTAATCAACCAAAGCATGTTAGATCAAAAGTTTATCCTCTTTGACTCTCTGCTGCTAAATCCATGTTATTACAGTGGAATGCCAGAGTGTAAGTTAGGCCTGAATGATAGAGTACTGTTGGAGGCACAGGGACGGGCAACAAAAGGGAAAGCCATTGATTTGGAGGACATCAAATTTCATCAGTACGTTATTCTCTTCCAACTCTGAGCATTCTCTGACAATCACTTATCCAGACCACTTCTTCAGTACTTGAATTTTACAGTCTTTTTCTTCAAAATGTAGGTGTGTTCGATTGGCTCGTTTTGAAAACGATAGGACGATATCTTTCATACCACCTGATGGAGCTTTTGATCTAATGACATATAGACTCAGTACCCAGGTGTGAAATGTGGAATTTTGCACGGATGGTTTTTATCCCTTCTTATACGAATTAAATCTCATGAAATTTCATTTTCTGTACATAATACTTGTTCAGGTAAAGCCTCTTATATGGGTGGAAGCTCAGATAGAGAGGCATTCCAGAAGTCGTGTTGAGATGCTTGTAAAAGCTAGAAGCCAGTTCAAGGAAAGAAGGTAATACTCCTTTGTGTGACTTGCTTAATTATACTCTTTACCATTACTTAAAATCCTTTCAAAAGGTTACAATAAGATTTCCTTTTTTGCAGCACTGCAACAAATGTTGAAATCGAATTGCCTGTACCAACTGATGCATCCAACCCCACCGTAAGAACATCACTCGGGTCTGCCGCATATGCTCCTGAAAAAGATGCACTGGTCTGGAAAATCAAATCTTTCCCTGGGAACAAGGTAAGTGCTTATAGCTTAATGTAACGCTTGAGTCTTGGCCATACAAAGCTGAATGCTTACATTAGAGTTCTGAAACAATGTAGGAGTATATGTTGAGAGCAGAGTTCCACCTTCCGAGTATAACTGCAGAGGAAGCAACGCCTGAGCGAAAAGCTCCAATCCGTGTCAAATTCGAGATCCCTTACTTCACGGTTTCAGGAATACAGGTCAGAATTCCCAACATTGATCAACTTCTTTTTATCATATGGTTCAATATTCTACACTTAATATCTGAAGGAAAAATCATAAAGTTGAAGAATCCTGATGTGTGTTACTTATGTTGGTAATGCAGGTTCGATACCTGAAGATCATTGAGAAGAGTGGGTACCAAGCTCTTCCATGGGTGAGATATATAACCATGGCTGGTGAGTATGAACTCAGGCTCATGTAACATGGGATCTTTTTATTTTGTCTTTATTTAAGCTACTGCCAACGAAACAAACCAGAGGAAGATCGACGATGAAAAGGAAAAAAGTTCTAAATATTTTAGCTAATGAAATTTGTGGTGAAGGTTGTTTTAGAAGCCATATTCTTGTGAATTGTTTCATGGTGTTCTCTTCTTCTTCTTCTTTACTTTTCTGTAAGCTCTTTTACGACACTTTAATATTTGTTACAATTGTTGTTTAAACATGGAGTTTTTTTGGATCCTCGTTGTTCGTTTAACTACATGTATGATTGAACACGAAAGAAAACAACCGGTACTTTGGGTCTATACGACGAATGACATGCAGTTTTGCTACCCTCTTCCTTATATTCTGGAAATGTGTACTGATTATTTTAGCTTTTTTGTGTTTCTGTTAGTAGTATCATCACATTCACATCAATGGCTAAAAAAAGAGAGTTTTATATAAAATGCTATCTGAAGTTTTTTTTATATAAAATGCTATCTGAAGTTCCGAATCAGAAAATCGTTTTCTTTATGGGGATAGTGACGTATATGTCATTGTATTCATTTGACACGACTAAGATACGGTAGATAGAATCTGACTTGTATCCTTCCTACCTATAATGCGATTTATTAGATTAGACAGTACACCAACATGGACAAAAGTATAACAAATACATTATATAACTTTTTAAGTGAAAGGAGGATGTTTATAGTACAACAAATCAAGAGAGAATCAGAAGAACATATGAATTACCCCTGTATTAATAAATAGCCTACAAAAATAAGCGCCCAACCCTAAACATTTGAAAAAGAAAAAAAATGATCAAAATGTACAATGCTCTGCTTGTTTTGGGGGTTATCACTTATCAGCGAGGAGAACGAGGAGAAGGAGATTGGTTGGGGAGAGTCTGAGGAATCTTCCTAAAAACATGTTTCCTGCAACGTTGGAAGATACTGTCGTATATTAGATCAAACTGTACTCCTGCTCTCTCCCGATTCACTATGAACGTTATGTGATCTGCTTCGACTATCTTATAATACCTGCAACACCAACAACAACAACAAAGAACCATTTTCAGTTTCCACTCTATGAAAGTTGTTCAAATATGAGCCTCATTGATTTCACTCACCAGATCCCTGGCTGTAACGTTTGACACTCCGAATCACTCGTTATAAACTGGCTCGGATGCTCCACCGGTAGCCTCGGATGCGTCATTGATATCGTGTTCAATGCCCCATCATTCTCTTGCCATTCATCATCCCTTCATTTAGATCAATGCAGTGTTTACACGGAGCTTCAAGAATGAATGTTATTAAAGTTTAAATCTTTTTAAGTGTGTGTGTGTTAACCTGTAGCCTTTATAGGGAGGAGATACATCTTGAGGGAACCGCCATTGGCTCATCTGAAAGACGCGGAGGAAGAGCATCGGGTGGATACCAAGAACACCTGAAGGGATTGTCATGCCCATGATTCTGCGTGTGCGTTTAGTCGCGTAGCTGAAGTAGAAAGTGCTTGGGAACGTCTGGAGATTGGAGTTGAGACTTGTGGAGCCTTGGATCGTTAGATCAGGTAAGATCCAATCCCCTGTAGCAAAAGGACCTGTGTTCCCCATCAGGCAATCAACCAGACCTCTCACTCCGGTTTTCTTCCAAGAAATGTTGAAATGGTCGAACCCGAAGTTGTAATAAGCCTTTAGCCATGAAATGTCCATCCAGTCATACATTATCACGCCTATACGACATAGCTGCAACAGACATATCGGTTTCATGCTTATTCCATCGTCTGTCCTGTATTAGCAAACAGTAAAATGAGAACAAAATCTTGTTGGTTCTAAGATCCATTAAATACCCAAAACTAACCTCATGCCATCTAAGTAAGTCCTTGTAGTACCATTGAATGCTCCGGACAAAGATGTCACACTTAGAACCCAATTCTCATTAGTTTCTTCAAATCCTTCAAATGCCTAAAACATCACAAGGTTTTGAGACATATATGTGAGCATCATTCATCAAACAAAAAGAGATTTTGAACGAGAAGAAGGATGCAAACTCAAACCTTATCTGCAAGCATTTGCTGCAACACACGAACAACTTGCGCTCCTGCTGAATGCCCCACAAAATGAATTGGATGATCCTCATCCCATTCAGGGTATTCCCCTAAACACACACACACCAAAGTCAGATTTGGATACATTATTGGTCTTTCCAATGAGAAGTTTCAGATCAAAAGCTAACCTTTTCCGTAATCTCTTCCAAACCGAGAATGTCCACAAGCCTCACTATGCTCTTCACCGAAATCAACTCTCCCTCCTTTTAAGTAATAGAACAATTCCCTTGCCCTGTCAACCATTCTTATCATTAGCACAATAGATCAAAATGTGCATCAAAATCTCAAACTGGTTTTGTTGAATCCAATACCTATCATAGATGCTTGTTAAGGATCCCAAATCAGGAACAAGAACCCTCTCATCTTTCTTCTCAGCACCACCAAAGTATGATAAGCCTCCTAATCTCTGATCAATCAATGGTGATAACAAAACAATTAATATCATCCAAACCTCAAAATCAAAACCAGAATCTGATTAATAAACAGGAAAAATAAAAACCAAATTTTGAGTTTTGCTTCTTTACCCCTTTGCCAAATCCAAAGATGCCATGAACCAATACAATTGGATGAAGACCCTCAACATTGCTTTGATTTTGATCGGTTTCGTTGATATCGGCATTGGACTTGAACAAGTAATCATTCAGTTTCTGAGAGATATCTCCGGCGACGGCAGAGCTGAATATATAAAACCCATATAGCAAATGCACCAAAGAGCTCACGAACAGCTCAGCGAGTTGGAGACAAGTCACCATCCACAACTTTATCATTTTCTTCATCTTCATCTTCTTCTTCCCTCCAGATAAAAAATTAAACCAGAAGACCCGGAGAAGCCAAAATCGAGAAGAAAAAGGAATCTCTTTTATCCTTTAAAATGAGATAATCAAAACTCCCCGGAACAGGGGAGAAACAGAGAAAAGAGAGACCCTCGTGAGCCTTCTTTCAAAAGAACATTAAAGGATGCTCCTTTGGCGAAAACCCAGCAGAATGAGAGAAAAAGGTTTGAAATTTCCCGAGAAAGTGGCGTCGTCTCTCTCTCTTATTATCCAAGTTTCTGTAAAATTTTGTGTGACATCCACTTGTACCTGCCCACCTCTCACCAAACAACTATTTTTTAATAATACAAAAACTTAAAAAAGATTAATTTCAAAATTACAAACTTTTTAGCTCAATCACGCCATGTGTATGAGTCCTGACCTCTCTTATACATTCCGAGTTTCCGCAATATTCTAATTTCAATGCCCACTAAATGTTTTGGGGATATAAAACAACTTCGATTATTATTTTGTTTTTGGTGAATTGTGATTGGTTAAGAGAAACGGCGAAGTTCGCTGGATCGGCGCTGGAAGGGTGGTGGTTCATGATTCTGAACTGTGTCTTCTGCTTCTCTGTAACCTTATCCGTTTAATCATACTTACAACGTACTTTCCGCTTAAGCAGTAATTTAGTTTGAGTTTTAACTTTTAAGTTGTTGAATGTAAATGAACACGCTCCTGTCTACATAATTAATCTCTTAAATAAATGGAAAAAAAAAATAATAAAGGGTGAGCAAATTATCACATTTGATCCCATATCCAGAAGTTTAAGTATGGAAATAAATTACAGGGATGTTAAATGTAAATTTTGATTTGTTTTAGAGTAGTATTCATTTTTTTTAATAACGATATAGTAAAACAAAATCTAATAAATATATGGTTTTAAAGTAGTACTCAAAGTAAAATAAAATCTAGTAAATATATGGTTTTAAAGTATATGGTATTCAAAGTAAAAACATAATCTAAGAAAGATGGTTGTAATACGGTTTTGATTTGGATTACCTGATTTTAGATAAAAAAAAAAAAAAAATCTTCTACGTTTTCGGTGTCGTACGTAAGGTGTAAAAGCTTTTAATAGAGAAACGTAGCCTCGTATGGAGGTCAAGTATAATCTGAACTCTGTCGGCGGAAGATGAGATTTTGTTGTGTATTGAGTGAATTGATTGAGGAACTAAATGCACATGGCTTGCAGGTTCTTTTCGAAAGCAATATTCGCAAACCTTTTTTAGTTGTTCCACTGGCAAGAAATGATATTTGGTAATATCCAAAACTTTAGTTTCCTTTTTTGGCAAGAAACAACTATCGTGCAAGAAAGTTATGAGATTCAGAATAACGTGATGCAAACGTGGACTATACCACTTGATATTAAATTTCTTCTGCTTCTTCTAACATGAGAATGAGATACTGTGCAATACCGGTGATCGAAGAGCATTAAATTTTAGTTTTGTGGATTCCACTACACTGCCTATGGATGTGTTCAGTTCCATCATCTCCAATTCCCAAGAGCGAAATAGAAAAACGTGAACCCTTAAATGGGTCTCAATAAAATACGGAGAAGTATCCTAGTGGCTAGCTATAACCATACGATTCATATTCATTGAAATTGGTCTTGAACTTGAGCTCAACTAACAAGCAAAAATCAGTTACACTGTACTACGTAATTAGTTAATCTAATATTGATATTCCCATGTAAACATTATTTGGAAAATCCAGAGTTGTTGACTAGACTAATTGGCAAGTAATAAGGAAAGTTAATCCTGAAAGTCAAACTAAAGATTTATTACTTTTGACTCTCTGATTATAGGAACCCAAAAATTGGATCATCTACTATGGATTACCATCCCTACTAACTTAACAGTCAGCATGACATAGACGTAATTTTCAACAAATTTAGGGCTAAACAATAAAAAAAAATCTCAATTAATATACAATTATCTATACTTTCTTATACTGAATATCTTAATATGAAGTATGTAATTATCTAGAAGACTAGAAGTGTTGAAGGTGTTTGGGTTGAACTCTAAAATCTTTCTATAGGAAACTCTAAAAAATGGGAATAATTTTGGGGTGCGGTGCAAATGGTGGAGCATATGAAGAATAGTTGGATTATTGACTAATTAAAACATGAACCATAAAAGTCGATTTATAATATCTAATAATGAATTATTGCTTAATAGAGATATGGCAAGATTGACCGGAATATCTCGAATTGTTGTCTTTAATTCCTATAGTTCTTTATACGATATATATTCTCTGCAAACTACGCACTCAATAAGACAACAAACATCAGTATACGGTCCTTTTGAGATATCCAAACCATGAAATCATCACATATAGCTCTGATCTGCATAGCATTGCTTTCCCTCTTCGATCTGCATGAGTGTACGTACAAGTTTTTCTCACGTACATTTACATATGCACATATATCAATATATCTGTTGTTTTTTCATCGTCAAAGTATGGTTTTTGTGTTTCAAATCGTTTGCGTAGGTGGGAAGATGGAAGTTGGAGAGATGGAGAGATCCAAGTACAATCTCAATGTAGCAACGTGTTACCATGGCCCGTGCCATGCTTTGGTACCTAATTGTTGGTGTTGCGAACATTTACATCACTGTTGGTCAGGAAAGAATGGTCAAAGCTATTGCAACGACCAATGCAAACTAACGTCCTCCTTGAAATTAAGCCGCTTGTAATACGACTATTTTACTGAATATTTTGTTTAATAAAAAAAACTGCCCGACGAACAGACGTCTTTAAAATTATAAACTACTTCGGATTATTAAAGTAATTGAAAAATATTAGTGATGATACTTTACCTCTTTAAGATGAAACGAGATATGGCACAATATATGTAAGAATTGTTTTAAATTTAATATTATACATCTATATATACATAAAAATCAATCAAACAACAATATTTGTTAATGAATTGCTTATGATTTACTACCAAAATAATATTAGTGACAGTATATATACTTTACCTCTTTAAGGCGAAATGAGATATGTAAGAATAGTTTCCAATTTAATATTACAATACATATATATTTCTATACATAAAAATCAATCAATGATATTTGTTAATGAATTGCTTATTATTGACTAATTAAGAAATATTAGGGACAATACCTCTCTTTAAGGGGGAAATGAGATACGCATGGCACAATATATTTAAGAATATATTTGAATTTATATATATATATATATATATATATATATATATATATACATGACAATAAAACATACATCACATACTATATTGAAATAAGATAACTGAACAAGAGAAACCCATCATAAGATCGTTTGAGACGAACAAAATATGATTTCACGTGCTTTCATATGCATATTTCTGCTTTCTCTCTTTGCTCTGCATCAATGTATGTGTAGGTTTCTTCTTCACATATAGTATAACAACGGTCTTTTTGTTTTTGTCATTATCAATGTTTGGTTAATGATATGATGTGCGGTTTCAAATGTGCAGGCAGGCAGATGGATGATGTTAGAGAAAGTGAGAGTTCGAGCAAGTTCTTCATGCCAGTTTGTATCCATGTCCGATATTTCGTAAAAATACCTCGTTGGTGCTGTCAGACAGCATTAAATATTTGTTGGGATAACCAACAAGATTGCAATTCCAGTCCCCTTTGTCCTCCTCTAAAACCTCCTACCAAGGTTTAATTTTATAGAAAACTAATGAACCGGTATGACAATTCCTATTTTATAATATTACTAGATTAAGCCCCGCGTATACGCGGGTTTATTTTAATATAATTGAAATAAATCATAGGAAAATACTAAACAAAAATCTGGTCACTTTTAAAAATAAGTAGAATAATATTCAAAAGATTATTTTGATTATTATAATTATAATATTTAATTATAATTGATTATTCTAATTTAAAAGATTTCGATTGATGAAATCTTTTTCATAATATTGTTTTACCTACCAAAAAATAGAAAATTAATCTATTTAGATATATCTTATTATGTTATAATTATTTTGTTAATTTTCTATTTATCATAATTTTTTGTTCAATTTTGTTTTGCCTCAGACCATTATAAATTTTCTTATTCATAATTAGTTAGTTGTTTTAAAATTATTTTGTTAGTTTTTTTATTTATCTTATTACATTTTTCTAATTTTCTTTTGTTAACACATGTTATCACATGATCATATATTAGAAAAAATTTGCGACAAAATTTTCAATTTCTACCCAACTTATCTAAAGTTAAATATTTTCATTGATATCTTGAACTTTAAAGTACATGATTTTTATTTTGTAATAAAAGAGAAAGTTTAAACAAAAGATAGAATCACAGATATAAATCATGAAAGCTATAACTTATTATATATTGTTTTTTTTTCTTTTCTTAATGGGAATATGTTTTTTCTCCTTTTCTTAACGATGTAACATTTTTTCTTTTATTATTTGTTTCATGTTTTTCTGAATATCGATTATTTTTCCTTTTCGTATTGGGAGTATGTTTTTTTCCTTTTCTTGATGGATATAACATTTTTTAAAAAAATTGCTATTTGTTTCCTATTTTTTTCTTGAATTGTGTTTTCCTATTTTTAAAAAATGTAAAAATTTAATGTTATCTATTTATAATTATATATATATATTTAATGTTATATGTTAAAATTTCTTTTTTTTAATTTTCGTTTTTCTAATATTTAAGTAAAATAAATAAAAATTTTTTTTTAAAAATACGTGTCACGATCTTAACGGTCTTAACATTAAAAGTGACACATGTCACGATCCTATAATTTATAAAAATCCTACGTGTCGCAACCACGTCGCGCGCATCCAACTTTATATAATAAGATTCTATTTTTTATTCACAACACCAATTTAAGAACGATATATATACAACTTTATGTTTATATATTGTATTCGCTAGTATTATACTACTATTTAATACATATTCTATATTTTTGTTCCTGTTACGAACATTTACTCTACCAAAATCATGTCCAATATTTTTGCAATAAAAACTAGAGACTACAAGATGGGAAACATGAACAGAATGCGTATAATAATGGATATAAAAGGGAAATCAACCGAAATATTTCGAAATTGACCGAAGGCTCAATGATCGTGATCGAACAAAACTATATATTTATCGTACGCAAATACTGTTTTAGACTTTTAGCTAGTGTAAGCTTCTCTATTTCCTATATATATACACGTATTGGTTAAGCCTTGGATTTACAACAATTTTTAAAAGATAACTAAAAAAGCACATTAACGTATCCTTTAAGATTCTCAAACCATGAATTCATCACACGCATCTCTCATCTGCATTCTCTTGCTCTCTCTTTTTGCTCTCCATCAATGTATGTATAATCTGTCTCATGTGATATCTATTTTATATATTTTTAATTAAGATATTCTCTTTGTTTTAGAATCATCAAAGTTGGGTTTTTGCGTGTTTCAAACTAATGTGTAGGTGTGAGGATCAATAGATCGAAGAAAATAGAGATATCTAAGACAACATGCGTCCTTAGCGATTGCGGCCAGGCTGCTTTTCCAGGAGACTGTTATTGTTGCCCTAACACGCCTCTTTGCTATGGAGACCCACAATTTTGCAACACCTATTGTTCTACTCAAAACTAAAACCTTTTATCTAATATAAACTGATGATGATGTACGTAACACATCTCTTAATGGCACTCACATTCTGATTTATAAAGAAAGATAGAAAGAATTGTTGTCGATATAATTCTACGTTTCCTCCAATATACTTTTTTGACATTTACACATAAATGAACATAATCAAAACCATAAAAAATTGTTGAATGCAACCCTTGTAACCAGAGATATAACCTAAAAACACCATTTAAATTTTCACTTTTTTCACGAATATTGTAAATTCCTAAACCCTAATTATTTTTTTTATTTTTTTCAGGGGCATTTAGGATTTTTTCCTGGTCCTCCGTAGTAAAAATAATTCCCCCAAGCACGATTAGAGCCGCCTTGAATATCGTAACAGTTTGGATGATCCGCAAGTACTTTGAGGTTTGGAGAAGGGACCAAATTGTTATCCCAGTCAACTACTTGGATGTTTCTGAAATAAGAAGATTTTGTGAACCCTTGTTCTGCAAAATGTCCACTCCCCATTTGTGTCGAAGTGTGGGCTCCAAATGGACTCGAATTTACGACTTCACCACCATATTGGACCATGCTCGCGTGCTCCCTCAGGTGCGTGAACAAGAACGATGGCCAATACCCGACTAGAACGCCCGACCCGAATTCGAGCCACCAATTTCCATGTTTCGGATCCTGAAATTATTTTCACAACTAATTAAACACACATAAATTTAGAAAAATGTATGCCTTTAATTATGACCATGTGAGGCTACACAAAAAAATAGTGCTATTAATTTGATAACTCATGACCCATGCTCCTAGCATTGCTTTGAGAGTTGGTATGTTTAGCTATTTGGGGACAAATGTATCAAAGAAATGAAAAAGAGGAATAACTTGGAACAAAAGTAAAGAGTCTGTAATAAGTGGTATGATACTCAAGTATACCTCCCTTTTTTGCTCTAGAAAATGATAAAAAGAGAAAAGAAAGAGCATCTCCTAAATTAAAGCATGCAATAGACTGTTTTTTTTTATAAAAAAAAAAGGTATGCTATTCAAAGATCAACAAATGAACGAATATTGTAATCAAAGCGTGTAGTGTTTCAATTGTACCTTCCAAATAAGCAGAGTAACATCAAACTGACCACCCTTGTATGAAGACGAGGGAGAGATTGCAGCACCAATCGCAATCTGATTGTTGGTTTGCACAAAACCGGAACACAAGAGATTGTAGCATCCTGTTGCTTGATATGCATCGTTCTGTCTCCAAAGCATAAGAGCTAATTAGTTGTAGAATTAAAACTAGTATATACAATACAAATACAAAAGGCATATCATGTATAATATGTGTTTATTTGGCTTAGCAATGGAGTTACTTACGGTCCAGTAAGTAAAGAATCTTGGGTAATTGTCTCCATATAGCTCCGGACTCACCTAATGGTAGATAAGTTATCCACAATTAGCAATTGACAACTTGAAACTTAACCTATTGGTCTATTATTAGCATGATATTTGGAAAAAAAATAGTAATTACCTGCCAACCAGCTTCAATGGTGTTGAGGTCATTACCAAAGGAACCAGAGATGATCCAAATCTGAGATAAACTAAACTCGTATTGGCTCTGCACCTTTGGGGCCCACACATTGATGCTTGCTTTTGCTCCATAGTATTTCTCTCCGCTCACGTATCCCACCGCGTGCTATTAAACAAGTCATTACCGCAAATCAACCACATTAGTGATCATTAACTAGAGTAATCTGTCAATAACTAAACTAAAACGATTATAGTAGAAGCTTGGCAGAGCTTTAACTTTGTGAGAGTTTGTGTTTCCCAAAATCTTGATAACTAAAGGGTTTTACTAAAATTTAAATTACGGGACTATTATCTGGAAAAGGATAAATTTGCTGACAGAATGTAGAAGAGGTTTAATCATTAATCAAAAGAAGTTTTTTTGTAGTGTAACACAACTCTCTCTCATCTTTCTTTCTTTATTTGTTTTTTTTTACCGACAAGCTTGTCTATCTTTTTCTCCCCCTACATTTCTCAAAAGATGAAATTTCAAAGAATAACTAAAAATGAATTTGAAAACACTTGCCAATTTGTTTGACTACTTTTTTTTTTCTTATCTTCCAAAGATAGCAAGGAAATATAAATTCCATCGTTTTCAAAATCTTACATTTCCAAACCAAGAATTCGGATTTTTGAATTTATAAAAAAACCGGACCAATAACATTTTCTATAGAATTTGCTACTTATAGTTATAGCTAGTTGGACCAAAAATCTATCTAAAATTTAATTTTCTAGACAAAGATAAAAACATATGACTAATGTTCTTTGATTTTATAAAGACAACAAAGGAAAAAGAGAAAATCTTACTTCATGGCCATTGCTGCTGGTATCTCTCTTGAAATGTCTCAATTTCTTGCCAAAGCTAGAAACAGAGTTTGCTCTGAGAATGTCTTCTTCTTTTGTTCTTCTGATAGGGACTGTTCCTTCAGGACATGTCTCTCCCTCCATACTCCATAACTGGAAGCTCTTTGGTCTCAATCCTCTCCTCTTCTTATGCCCTCTTGGCCTCTCAGGGGGATCCTTCAGCAATTAAACTCATAGATTAATTGGTTTATCATTAACGGGTCTAATGACTTTGTAATTAAGACTAACACAGGTTTGTAAGTAAAAGTGTACCAGTGGCCTCTGTCCTCTTAATCTGGGATGATCAAATGCTGGTTGGTGGTGTGATACAACACAGTCTATGATGTCACCATCAGGGCTCTGCAACAATAAGGGGACCATTAAAGTCAGAAATCATAGGAAGATGAAGAAGAGTGTGATTTGTAATGACGAAAGAAGAGAAAAGCATGTGCGTGTTTCTTGAAACAGAGCATAAAGAGTCAGAAACAGAGTAAGAAGAGTGTTTGTTTTCTTGTGTAACAGAGGACAAAGAATCAAAAACAGAGTAAAAAGAGGTTTCTTTTGTTTTCTGAAACAGAGGAGGAAGAAGAAGATTAGCGTTTGATAAGTCTCACTTACATGAATAGTCTTGACGGAAGGTTTATTGATCTTCCTGAAATGTTGATTAATGGCTTTGAGCTTATTAAGCTCCTCGAGTGGCCGGAGGGTTTGGTTTCTAGGTGAGAGATTCTTGGTTTCAGACGACAAGACGGAGGAAGGATAAGAAGACAAGAGAAGAATAGAGAGGAGGAGAATGTTGGAGAAACAAGGACGAAACAAAAAGATCATATCTAAGAAGAAGCTTCCTCTTCTTCTCCCTCGTCTTCTTGCTCTTGTTCTCATTCTTGTTTCTTCTGAGAAAAACTCTGTTTCCGTTTGTCTCATTGTATTGCATCGATCGAAACGACGGCATTTAATGCCGTTTCTGGGTTTCCTCAACACGAACACAGCTCCCATCAAAACCCAAACAGTTTTCTTGATATAAAAGAATGAGTAAGTGAGCAAAAGAAGACAAAATCCCTTGAATTTTTAAATTCGTCTCAAGGTCTCTCACCATTCCCAAAGCTATTCAAGCTAAATGTATTCATCTCAAACCCAAATAAAGAAGCAAGAACAATCCTATTGTCTTCTTGGGGTCTTATCAAGAAAGAAAGGGAGAGAGAACAGAAAGAGAGAGAGAGAGTCTTGAAACAGGTTTATGGAATTGTGGTGTCTTAAAGTAATAGTCTCAGTGTGTATATGTGTTTTATTATGTTGGTGTTATAAGTACTTGGGTAGTGATGAAATCATTCATGCCTATGTTTCTTTGTTTTCTTTAACCTCTAAGAATATAAAGGAACAAAAATAAAATAAAAAGAAGACAAAATCATAAAAGCCCACTGACATAAAGTGACTAAGCAAAATCTAACTATAGTGCCTTTTTTGGCTGAAGAAAATGAGTATGTACACTTCCTCCTTAAATCACCTACTCCAAAGTATTTAGATCAGTATATAGAAGGTAGCTAAATGGCTACAAAATATTTAGCTGAAAGCTCTGAATGTCTCATGGTTAGTTAATGACAGAGCTTAATGGTGATAATTTTTTTTCCTTCTTCTAAACATTGCTATTTTAAATTTATGTATTTTGTTATAGGATTTTCTGGACTATGTAATTCAACTCTATATCCTTTTATCTGTCAAGATGTCAAGTTTTATGACAAGTAAAATAATAAGTGTAGATGGACCATACCCTAGTATTAGACCTTAGAATTGGTGCTATCTTTTTTTTTGTCACCGTAGTATTTTGTTTCGTAAATATTATAAAAACAAAATGAAAAAAAAAAAACACATCGTCGGTCTATATACTCCAAAAAATTGAAAATATTCAACTATAGTAATAAGTGAAATCAAATTGATAGAAGTTGGTCAAAAGATAAAAAAGTTGGGGGAGACTGGAGAGGAAGTGTTCCCAAGCAGCAATACAAAGCCTGAAACATTGTATGTTTTGTGTGTGTGTGTGTGTGAAAATATGTATATAGCCAAAAATAAAGGGAAGTCTTGTGTTGGCTATGTTCCTTGTGATAATGACAGTCAAATTATATGTTCTTCTTCTTGTTTTATCGTCTGTTAGTTTGTGTTCTCTATTTGTTTAATATTTTTTTTTTTTGTAGCTTTTAAGAGACAAATAGAGGAAATTGCTGATTTATTATTTTTGTGATGGTTGATTCCTGAAGTTCTCTTTTTCTCTTTGCTCTCTTCCCTATATGTTCCTTCTGTCAGCTACTCTCTCCTCTTTTTCTTTTATAAAACAAAATGTTTGAGAACACGCTACGGATAAATGAATAAATATATATGTGCCGACAAATAAATGAACTATCTTTTTTTTGTTAACTCAAATTGTGGCGTTGATGTAGCAAGGATACGTACGTTGCTAAATACATTTAAAGTCATATAACAGAGTTTAGCATGTACTAACCGTTATAAAAACAAATTTTAATGGCATTGACATGTATAGTTGTATTGTATACTATGAAACAGTAATTAATTAGCACGCGCGGCTGGGTGTTAGCAATGCATGCTCGAGTGCGTATGTTGGGGACCCATCTATGCATGCCATCCTTAATCTATTTTGCACCAATTATCCTTACTTATTCCTCTATTTGTGACTACTATTTTATATAAACAAATTCATCCGAATACTAGTAGAATTTACAAAATGACACGTATACAGTTTTGTGCTTCCTAATTTTGTTTGTATTGGTTTCCATCAACTACATGATACACAACCTTAGTTTATACATATATATATCTTCTAACATTGATGGACGTAATTATCCGCAATGGATAATATGTAACACATAAGATTACAGTAGATACTTAACCAACAAATATGTCAATATACACATGATGTTCCTAATCATGTACATGATAACAAGATTCAAGTCATACTAATCATTCGTATATTGCGTAAATTCAAAACCAACATTAATTATTAGCCTAGGTCATTAATTACCACATATTTATCTTGAATATCACAATTTAATTACCATAGGTCATATGTGTGTGCGCGCGTGTGGTTCTCACACAATTAGATGGCATTTATTGCATATTTGGATCATCTGGTCAGACTTGGTAGTGTGATCTCTATGCATTATTGCGATTTCTATAAAAACACACACACACATACACACACGGTTTTGAATTTTTGTGCTCAAAATGTCGATGTGCACTTCTTTTTACTGAACGATACTGAAATGGTGGTTGGCTTCAGAGAAGGCCACTCGTGAGATTCCGATACAAATATTAAGTTAGTACAAACCAAAACCAATACTATAAAAGTTAAAATACAAAAATAAAGCCAAAGAGGCTGGCGGATATCATTTGGCGGTTAACTTGACATAGAAACAAAAGAGAATCGCCTTTAATTGCATCTTAATTCGTGGACATTGCCAAATTCCGGTCGAGCGTATCTTAGTCCAAAAATTATTCGGTAACAAATTTCTTTTTGATTATATTTATCGATATACTTCATTTTTTGTTTTGTTTTTGATTTTCCTACAGTTTTGAAACTGTTGTCTATAGCTTGCCTAGGTTATGTAGATTTCTTTGGATCATCTAACTTGCCTAACAGTTCACCCAAGTCTCATATAGAAAAAACATTAAGTAGTCTCTTGCTGGACCACTGAAACGACAAGCAGTTTTCCGATACACTTAACCTAAGAAACTACAAGAAGCAAAAGGTGGAGAAGCTTCCAGCTCCAGTAACAGTGGCTGTTTACATCTTAATGGTGAATGCCAAATGTTCTTGTACTACACAATTTCGCCATCTATATATGCTTATGCTTTATACTCTTTGCTTATAGAGCAATGAAAGAAGTTCACTGGACAGAGAACATAAACGTACACAATGATGAGAAGTGATCGGAGAATTTGATCACACTTGCGGTCGTGTCTGGACCACATAGAGCTTCCCGTCTCTGATCACACCTTCAATGTCCTGTGGAGTTCCATACAGTTTCTCGATTGCATCTCCTGCACGTGCGATGTCTGAGAGAATCTTTTTCTGGAAGCTCTGGTCAGTGATCAGAGGATCTGTTGTGTAATCGAGCACGACTTTGTCTTCCTCGTCCATTGGCACACTGCAAAGAAAAACGGAAAGAGAAGTTTCATTGGTACTCCAAGTTTTGTTAAAATGATGAAATCAAGACGGTGTTTAGAGATTGTTTATGTTACCTGTCGTAGAGTCCTGCACCTGCATAGCCTTCGAGATCTTCTCCGTTGGAATCGGATCTAAAGATGATGGAGCGTCTTATGAACAGCCCAATCGGTTTGCTCGGGTAACCTAGCACCTGAATGATGTTTTAAACTTCATCAGCTTGACAATATCTTATTCACAGTTATTACACTTGTGGTTAGCTTCTTAGTACCAGAGGCGAATCGAGGTTGTTTTTCTTGGAGATGAAACTCAGAGACCGACCAGGATATGCTCCTACAAGAGTTTCACCAAGGCCTTTGACAACCTGAAACCGAAAAACAATAGTCATGTGAAGGTTGGAATAAGCACCAGTTGAAACGGTTTAAAGAGTTGAGATGAAAGGGACATAAGGATGTTTTACCTCGGCGTAAATCTCTGATGAATCTCCGGAAGAAGGGTTGGTTGTGTGAATGACGAAAGCGTAATCCGCGTTGATGACTTCTTGAACCAAAACAGCCATGCAGAGATAGTCATGATCCAGTTTTACTTTCTTCGTGCTGAAGTACGCTCTCTCGTTCCATTTCGAAGCCCAGACCTGAAAATTTAAATACCCGGTTAGTGAGATTTGACATGTTCATATTGAGCAGAAATGCACTTTACTCCAAGATTTGACCTTTTTAATGGCTGCCCAAGCTTGCTCCCATCTCTCTTCACCTTCATCACCAGGCCATGGCATGTCAGAACTTTTCATAGTACTTTTTAATTCTTCCACCTGAGGACCAGAACCATTACAGAGGCATTTTTCTTAGCAAATCTCTACATTTCACCTCATTTCCACAGAGGATATTTTAGCTTTACTGAACACATGCACTTCGATTTATGAATTAAAAGCATCAAGCTTGTATCATTGGCCTTAAGCAGATAACATCCAAACTCAAGCCATGTAGTATCAATGAAAAGCATGGTGATTTTCTTGGATAAAGGAAAGTTGGCCAAAGAGAAGAGGTTTATTGAGTCCCAAGGTCCTAAGAAAAGCAGCAATATGACATACCAGTTCTGGAGGTGCAACTAGCCCCAACAATGTCTTGCGGATTTCTCCGAGGGCACCTTGGTCCCCCTCATCAAGAATTTTCTTTAATACTTGCAATTTCTCGCTCACCACCTGCCACATCCAGAGGGAGAGAGAGTGAGTGGAAAGTGAGATTGGGTGAAGGTAATCATAAAAAAGCAAAGTCTCAAGATATATTGGTTTTGACAGCAACAACTTCATGATAGTCATTAGTCATGTACACAAAGGCACCATGGTTTGGAACTATCTCCAGATAAATACCACCAGTAAAGGATAGCTAAGTATTAAGGTGGCCAAAGTGTCTTCATATTTTGTTGCGCCTAAATTAGTTTGGTATTGTACCTGATTTTCCTTTTCGGAGATAACTTTTTCAAACACACCAAATGGCAGCGCAACTGAAGTTGGGATACCAACCCAAGAAGGAACTTTTCCTTTCAGATATCCAATATTTCTTGATTTAGCACCAACCTAGGAAAAGATAATGAGGGGTGTGTAATCACACACAAAAAAAAGACAAGACGAGAAATTTAAAATCCAGCAACATTACACACTAACCAAGTCACTTGTGAACTCTTCAGATGATATAGCATATCTACCCGCAAACTCCTTTTTGGCCAAAGAAATGCTTGGGACATCTTCTAAGTTGTCCGAACTTATACTCGAAAGTTCACTGTCGTTTACCTCTCTGAGGAAAACGAAAAATAAGTAAGAATTCCATTTTTTCCCAACAAAGAAAAATTTCACATAATGAATTAAGATTCTACTTAATAGAATGTCAAGCACATCTCAGCTCGGTAATCCATAAATCAGCAAACAAGGATGATCACCTACCTATAGACCACATCTGCAGAGGTTGGTTGTAGGCTCAACACTTTTCCATCCATTGCTTGGAGATCAGATAAGATACCAGAATCAAAACATGTGGCAAAGCAGATCTGCAAGTGAGAAGCCAGAAAAAGTTGAAAGATAAGCCACAAACATTCAGGAACCGTTTGGCAACATGGTGAAAGTTTTTTACCTTTCCATTCCTTGCTCGAACAGAAACATGAGATAGGACATCCGGCATGTCAGGTGTCAGTACCGCAACTGCACCATCAGGAATTTCCTCCTCTCCTCTCACTCTGTTTGCAACTATAATTGTAGGTCTGTCGTAAGTTTTATTCTGTACAGTGAGCAATTCATCCACAACAATGACATATCCAACGACCTCTACAGGACTGATAACCTGCCAACTGATCAAGAAAAAGTGAAGCAACATTAGCTACAGAACCATATTAAACAGTCAAACAGTTGTTTGGCCATCTAACCTTCCCAAGTTAGCAGTCTTCCTAAGAACTGGGTCAAGTCGGTTAACCAGTGACGACAATGCTGCAGCAGATCCAGCTCGAATGATCTCTTCGGTAAAAATGTTAAGCTGGTAAAGTGGTCATAAGAATATTAAAACCTATCTCATGTTTCAGGGAAATATATAAATTATGGATGAAAAGGGACGTTGGATGTAACTTACAGCCGATTGATCGACTCCAAGACAAGATCCAAGATACTCAGCCGATGGTTGCAAAATTTCGAGGTACCTCTCAGCTTTGCTAGCCAGTGCCAGCCGGGTTCTGTCAAGAACAGATTTTGCGTACAGAGCCCAGTGATCTGTTTTGCTCTTGAACATGTCGAGGGCAAAGTGCCATCCCTGCAAAAGCAGTAGAAAAGCATCATGCATCTTGTCTAAGTTCTTCACGTTTTAGACCATGACCTGTAGCCATTAGAAGAAGTAGAGGTATCTAAAACATTCAGTATAAAACCTAGCCATACAAGCGGAGAAGGTAAGTTAGACTCAGTTAAGGAAGCCAAGAATGCTAGATCTTGATGAATCCAGTCTATGGATAATGATCTATAGCAAACATGGCGAAGTCACTGAATATTCACCTTCAAGCAGTAGATAAGATCTTCATTGTCATCTGAGGAAAGGGCGAGATTTTCAAGAACTAGGCTGATGAAGTACATGATTTTCTGCAACACAAAGCACTAAATAAGACAAAGAGAATATGAAAAGAAACGAAAACAAAAGAAGAATATGAAACTGTTGACACATCATGTTCAAGCACAATTTATCATGACGATGAATGAATCCACTAACCTCAGGTCCAGCATCATTCAATTGCTCATATCCTCTTTCAATAGCTGTTCTGACAGTAGAATCGAGAGCTAGGTCCAAGAATAACAGATCCTTGAGGCGGTCATGGGACTTCAGCAGAAGTGGCCTTAGCTCTTGACGAGCTTCAAGCAAACCCTACATTAATATTCATTCGCATGGTAAGTAACTAAGTAACTAAGTTCAAAAAGGTCAAATTAAAAGTATAAATAAGCAAATAGGAAAACATAGCACCTCAAGAAGTGGCTCGACATTCCTTTCTTCAACATGTTCTAGGACGAAACGAAGCAAGTCCTGTTGAGGGAAGGGACAACACAGTGTAAGTTGTACTGCTTTGACAGTGAGGTATTTAATTTTCTGGACATGAGTAAGGAAGATGAGACGAAACGTACTGGATATCCTGAAGGCAATCCTGATATAGGATTTATCTGCACCCCAACCATGAAACCTTCGCCCTGAAAAACAACAAAAATGTTCAGTTGCCAATTCCAAGAAGAACCATTAACCGTAACTTTTCAGTATACTGCCATTACGTCATCTTGGTAGCCCATGCAATTTTGTATAGCCGACTCAAGATCTGCCCCCGAATGAACAGCCTAGAAAAATAAAGAAGACCACAAATTATAAAGGTTTCTACTTAGTAAAATCAGGAAAGCAGACCAAGTTTGCATAATAAAGGTGCATCTAGATTCGTAAAAATGGCTAACAAGCCATAAAATTGAGGTAACCTTTAAAGTCCTCATGTAGTGTCCAAGATCACGCAGAAGTCCATCTTTTTGTTCTCTTCTAAAACTTGGTTCAGAATGAATGGCACGGTCATAACTTAAGAGTCGCTTTTTGTTTATGCCATTGTCGTTCAAGGTCTTCCAGTAAACACTCATGTCAAAATCACTTTTGACATAATCCATCAAAGCCTACAGTAAGAAAAAAATGTCAAGAAAAAGATTAAGACTGGAACCGGAACAATAAACCATTATGTTATTAGTGTAAAGTTCGAAATACCTGACAAATGACAACATCATCTGGACTCGTGTTGTTATGCAATTTCTGATGCCATTCCTCCATCATTCCACCCTTGCAGTCATTTTTCCTCTGAAAGCAAGAAGTTCATTTGTCATGTTTCAAATGAATAGAGAAGTTGCAGGTTAGTGAGGGTATCCCATCCCATCTTAACAAGCCATTATTATTTCCTTCATTGTTCATGAAAAAAGTAGAATATTTTTTAAGAAATAATACGGAAACTAAAGACCAACCTGGATGACTAGAATTTCGTCTCGGATTCGTTGCCCAACATCTCCTTCACCGCCGCGGCCAACAGTAGACATTATCATCCGCAAAAGTTCTCTGTACTCTGGATAACTTGCATAAACTTCCTGGAGAATGTCAGTCAATCTATCCTGCGCTTTGCTTATCTCCCTGCAATAAAGTAGTGAGTGGTGAATTTACTAAAGTAATGCTGTAAATGAAGGTTATCATTTACAAATGTCAGAACAAATTCGAAGCTCCCATAAGGTTTGCTAAATTTTCCCTTGGGGCTGAGTTATAAACGTGGAAAGAATCTCTAGACTTTCAAATATAATATATTCTTTGAACTGACCTTGGCTTAACATTATAGTTTTTGTTCCACACAAGCTGTCTTGTAGCCATAAACCTCATCCAGACTAGGATCCCTGCAAAGCCCAGTTGACCAGCACTTTTTGCCTCGTCCACAAGATCTGCTGCAATGTTGAATCTAGAAAAAAAAGAAGAAGAAGCAAGATTTACTACATCTTCACAAAGACCAGAGTGTTATCCGAATGTTGCAAATCACTTTATACACACAAAGATGCATGACTGAGACTATAAAATTTAGTGATCATGAAACATGGATCAATCACTGAATTAGTGATCACCGTACATGGATCAATAGGTGTAAGTTGTAGAATTTAGACAATAAAAATTGAAAACCCAAGAAAACTGACGAAACATGTAAAGTTGAGTTATCGGGTTCAAAGACTTTGAATAGCAAATATTTTGACAAAAGGAATATCAGTTAAGCCATAAAGCACGAAACTAAGAACTAGAATGCTTAAGCATAAAACTGACCGATGCATGAAAGACTTCTGGGCCTCACTCTCCAAATCTGCGATTTTATCCAGTAAAAGCTTGGCTGTACCTTTTCCATCACCATAATCCTTTCAAACCGAAAAATTAAAACTTCAGTTTCTAGGGGATACTGAGACACAATTGAAAGTGCTATTCAGAAGACCAAGAAGGAAAAGGAACCTTCTGCACATGTTTTTCTTCTTGAGCGAAGTCCACATAAAAGTCACTGTCGTTATTTTTGAACCACCTTTCGCCAGAATTGAGTACAAATGGCATGCCCTTGTAACTGTCACCTTCTATTTCCAGCTCAAAAGTTTGAACCTACATTTTTTGTTAACATGTGGCCTTTTACATACCATCTCTGGATCCAAATTCTATGAGTCTTATAGGATATAATAGAATCAACTAGTCATACCGGACTAGGAAGATCTTTTGAAGCAATAGTCAGTTGTGTATCTACAGCGCCACGTACTGGCAAAGAGTTTGGGGGCAGTATATCTGAAGGTGGGTCCTGCAGTGTCAAAGACTCGTATACTCAGACAAAAAGAGACCAAACAAGAAGGCGATTGAGCAAACGCTGGTCATAATCTCAAAAGTATGATCTTGTTTTGGAAATAAAGAAGAAAAATCTTACCAACCACTCTCCACCCTTTTGAGACAAAGCCCAGTGAAGGGTAAGCGGCTCTTTGAAATCAGTTGCCACATGAATTTTCGTCTTTCCGGAAAGTTTAGTGACAAGAACCTAAGTAGAGGGAACAAATGACTTGCCGTTAGAAGATAGTGTTCGGATGTATATTGAACCAGTATATAAATAGAAAAGAAGAAAAGATAGATATTCCCAACTGACCAAAATCTCACTGCCGTCAAGCTTGAATATTTTCTTGCTAAAGACTGGAGTGGTTTCTTCCTCTTCCTTTGCTTTGGCATATATCTCAAGAGTTTTTAAGGCCCGTGGTTCAGTTGATGATTTAGAATTTGGCTCAACAAAGTCAGCAACATGCTTAAAGATGAGCTTATTCAGGTCCCTTCCCTTGCGCTGGATCTTCTCAGTTCTGAAATTTTGTTTCTGCTTCGGTTGCTTGGAAACAGAATTCTGTTCATCCCCTTTGGAAATCGTTTTCCGTTCACTGGATGAATTCCCATTCGTCTTCGGAGAGTCACTAGCGTTATCTTTCTTCAACAGCTTTGCTCGGAGATCTTCCACTGAAGCACCTCTCATCATTTCCTCCCGTAGCTCCATCCGGGCGGCTTCATACTCCTCCTATTTGCCAGAAACTAATTATACTCCTTAACTATAAAATAATGGACAATGTCGAGTATTTGATATAAATGCAACTGAAGATATGCTTGTATTGGCACAACGTCTTACCTTCTCTTTCTCAGGGGAGTAATTTTGTTTACCATTACGTTCCCATCTAAGATACGATTGGATCTGTACAAGATCTTCAGGAACAGAAACATTGTGCTCCACATTCCTTTCCAGAGGTAAGTTTATGCGAAAATTTTCACCATTATTTTTGTACCTGCATATGTCAAGATTATTAGAAACGACAATAATTAACTCTATGTTCTGGCTTAAATAGTCAAAAGAAGAGAACACAAGCTCACCATTTGTTCCGACTTTCGTCAAATATAAGAAACTCAATAGCTTGTATGGCCTGATCATCTATCTCTAGTTTAAGGTTAGAGCTGCCACCGGACTGCAAGTGAGAACGCAAAGCACCATTTGAAAATCTTAAGTTACACTGGTATCAGCTGGAAATCATATACCATCACAAGTAGCGGTGTAATGCATGTCTTTAAAACTCACTTTCACAAATGGACTTCTAAGCGCTCTGTTCTTGTAGTTTATAGTTCTATCCGGACAGCGAGAAGGTAGAATCCATTTTCTGGCACGGAGAATAATGAAGAAAGTTAACGAAACCATATGCAATAACAAGCTTGAAGAAACCTATTAACTAGGCAAGTTGAACATCACTTAACATGGACATACTCTTTGTTGTCACGTATTGCACCCCAGTGCAGAAGCAATGAGTCACTTGTATGAGCTATCTGGATATTTACTTCCCTCACAGTTGCAGAAGTGACTTCGACCTATTCAATTAAATGCATAAAACTTACCATCACATAAATATTATGGCTACAAATCCCAACTCGACAATAACAACCATTAATTGTAAGGCTACACTTACCAGTAAGTCAATATTTCCGTCAAGCTTAAATTTCTCAGCTGCCTGTTCAAAGGATGAAACTTTTTTAGCACATATCGATCTGATAACCATCTTATGCATTCAACTTCGAGAGCAATGTACAAGCACAACACGTTTCATGAACATTTAAACATCCGTTATTGCATTTAGGGAAAAAATCAGCTCAAACAAGCAGGCAAAACTTTCATTCCACACAGAACTGCATATCATCCAGGTCCATTACAGGTTCTTGGACATCAAACGTCTAACATACATAGAGTAGTTGCAACCAACTATCCCATTCAAAACAATGTCAATACAAGTTTACCTGAGAAGCAGGATCCATGGCAAGCACAGCTCGTGGAACAAATGAGACAGGCCTTCCCGTTTTAGTGATCAGACTCCGTCCTGCCTTTCTAAGACCTTTCCCGTATAACTTTGTCTCCAGATTTGATCTGCCAATCTTCCCCAATGCCGGATTTACCGTTGCGGTTTGGTACACAGAAACAGCAGGAGCGCAAGAGGAGGTTAGCTTGTTTTGGTGTTCAAAACTCACAGGACGAATCAGACCCCGGTTTAATAAGTTATGCACTACGGAGTTACTCATGCTTTCTTGTCACACCTTCTTGTCGCTGTATCAAACTTGCCGGATCTGATAATTAAAGCATTGATTATATAAATTGATAGAATAACAAAAACAATCAAGCTTTGCAATAGATGAAACAGAGAAACAAGTTATACTAACAGAGACTTAAGACAAACCAAAAAACACTTTTTCTTCTTTTTGATCTTTTCTTTTTCACTTTAAAGACAATTGTCACTTGAGCTAATGGGAATAAGGGCAATTTACACAAAGAAGAAAGGAATAGTCTTTTACAATCAAATGAAGCCGAAAATGATACAAAACAATCACAAAGATGACATTTTTCTTCAATTTGTGGCGAAAGCTTTCCATTTGAATCAAATAAATTGTTTTACACTTTTTGCTGTTAGTCAATCGCAAAAGCAACTTCAATCGACAGAATCCAAAAGCAGAAACACGAAATTATAAGGAAAGCATCAATAGAACTAGCGGAATCCATCGAAACAATTTACCTATTGAGCAAACCTAAACTTCAGAGGACGACCCGGAACGAAGAATTTGAATAATTAGGAACCAAAATCTCAGAACTTTGGATGATCTTCTGTGAGTAACTGGGTTTCTTCGCTCTTTGACATTCACTCACTCATGAGTCACTCACACATTCACGTGTAATCGCAGGGAAAAGGACACTTTACCCTACGATGACGCCACGTGGCACATCGCGATTCGAGCACGTAGGAGGAACGGCACCGGAATAAGAGAGAGAGAGTCCAGTGGGATTCTTCTGGGCCGAGAAATGATACGTTGATGGACGGTACCTGTGGGCCCCACTCTTGTAATGTTTTCATAATATTATTTTTTTATACGGGATTTTCTCACCGTTGATTTTTGCTTTTATATTTTCTTTCTGATTTTCTGTTTTTGTCTTCTTGTTTTGATATTTTATGGGCTTCTTTCTCTTGTATCTTTTTCTTTGGTCGACATGATTTTTTTTTCCTTTGTATTCAGTGTTCACAAACCACGAGTTACAGAAGATATTTTATTTCTTTATCCTTCTATGCCTGTAGTGTCCAAAGCCCACTTGTTTTGTTCAATTATTCATGCACTCATTATATGGTGTTTTTATGTGTGGTGTTTCTACTTGGAGCTTCACTCTGAAAGGATATATGTTAAATAGAAGCAAATGAGCCGATAAACGCAAAATGGAAGCAAATGATGATTTTTTGTATAATGTTATCAACTTATCATCTTTGCAACAACCCAACGAGTATAATGGATGCATGCAACGTAAATGCTATTACTAGAAATTAAACTGATACATAATATGCTATCTTGCGTAGTAAGCTCTTGTAGTCTTGTTACAAATAAAATATTATCTCAGAAATATGTATGTACTCAACTGTGTGTATATGGTCCAATATATTTCAGTCAAACTATTAGTAGTTCACGCATAACCGAAAATACATCAAACCATAAATCGGTTAGCCTAGCAGGTAGCACCACCATACCGTACGAGCATGACCTATCAATTTGTATCAAATAAGAAACTGAATGGTTCTTAATTAAATTAAATCATAACATACATTATACATATATATGAGCTTTCGGAAATTTATACAGTTTGAAAATAAAATATGTTGTCGTTAGTATGAATTATTCATTTCGATGGATGTTGACAATGGTAAAAACATATTGCAGATTTGGTTTTTTTTAAACGTGAAAGTAGTAGTCATAACTAAGCATTTGCCTATTTGTAGCTTAAAATAACGAAACGTGAATTATTAGAGTAAACGGGAAAAATGTATAAGTTGATTCCAAAAAGGGTGATAAAAAACAATCATATCTTCAGCAGATCGATTGTTGAAATTATCATAAGAAAAAATCTAACAGTAAATTAATTACACGAAATCAAATATAATTAATAACACCCAGTGGCGTTTACACGACGAATAATGATCAACAAACATCTCCCCCAAAACAAAAACAATAAAAATAAAGTACGTTAAGATTGTTTTGGTTTCTCCATAAAGACGTACGAAAATAGTAAGTTTCTGTTTTGAGAAGAAGGAAAATCGATCAACTAATCAATGTAGACAACGTCAAGCAATTGCTGCCAATTTTTCTCAGGTCAACCGCTTTATTCTGAACCGTATTAACCTGCTTCGTCTCAATAAACGCGTCGACGCACGTGCCGTAGTCAGACACAGCCGCGGTCAGAAACGTGTTCATCCCCATCACATCGCGTTTCCTTATGCTCTTCCTCGCGCTCGCCAAGTTGAAAACGGCGTCGCTCAGCGTCGAGTAACACGTGGCGATCGCGTTGTTGCCGTCCTTGAACAAAGCCGCCTCGGTCAGAGCCAGTCTCGTCTGTACCTCCAAAGCCTGGATGGTTCGGTGCGTGGCTTTTCTCGGGTTCGAGATACGCTTCACCAAAGGCCGGCACAGGGACGGATACGCGGTGTGAGAGCAGATGTTCATCATACGCGACGCCTCCGCGACTTCTCCGGAGATGAGGAAGACCAATACGGCGGCGGATGCCGCGACAGCCGCGAAACGCAGCTGGAAAGTGTCGCGGCCCGCCATTTATTTATTTGCTTGTTTAAATCTGTTACGTTTAAACTGAGAATAAATTAGCCGAGGTGATTTTCTGTGCCTCGAGTCTTGTTGTTATATATAGAGAAGTTTTTGTTTCGTTTTGAAAATTGTTGGTTTTGCGCGTTTTGCGTTTATCCTGTTTTTATTTGGTTTTGTATAAAAAATGTATTAGAGCCCCTAATATAATCTGAGGTTTTTCTTGTTTTTAGGAGATGATCTAATTCTAATGTCTTTTAAACATAGGATGATATATTATTAGTCACACATGTCTAACAATGAAAAATAAAGCCATGGATAACAAAACAAAACCAGAACGAACAAATTCTATTTTCAACATCAAAGATTTTGTTCCTTTTAAGTTTTGATTTGATTCATACTTAGCATAATCTCAAAATCTAACCAAGTGGTATGCATATATTAATATAATAAGATCAAGACAATAAAATTAAAATTAAGAAATGTGTCCACAATTATTTGTTTTAAAGACAACTAACTGAAAAGTTGTCGGAACAAGAATCATAAGTTCATAACAATGAATCAGGAAACAAAAATTATCAATAGTTCAAACAAGAAATGCTCAGCGAACAGAACTGAGAAACATAAATCAATGGCCGAATCAGCAGAAACAAAAAGATCTCACTCTATTCGAACAAGATGCTCATTCATGTAGTGAAACTTGCAGATATCGTCGCAGAAATCATCTGCGCTGCTGTGGTTGCTCTTCATCCGAAGAACCCTTATCACCATCAGTTTCAGTCCTTTCGCGTACTTCACAAGCGACTCAAGCGTGTTCATCTTCTGCTCTGCGTTCAACGGAGACCTCACTGTGATCACAACTTCCTCCAAACACGGTATTGAAAAACCAGTCTCAAGCTGCAAAAGAGAATGTACATAAATGACAAGACTTTGAATGAAAGGGAAGGTTTTGAAAATGAAGAAGAAGAGATTGTTTTTACCTTCTTTAGGCTGTTCTTCTGGCAGAGTGCAGCGAACATTGCTCCATGGATGTCGAATTTCTGAAGCTTGGGATGGTTATTGAAGAACTCGACGAAATCAATCTCAGGGAAAGGGACGAGAGAGTCATTGCCAGTGAACTCCACCTTCATGAAGAGATGCTTCACGTCTCTCGCTTGATGCAGCATTATGGATAACGCATCCCAACACCATTGCACGCCTCGAATCGACAAGGCCTCAAGCGATGAAAGGTTACGGAAATCCACCATGTAAACTCTCCCTGTTTCCAATTACAGAAACAAAGTAAGACTAAGTCACTAAATCACATCTACAGATGTTAAAATGGAGCCAAACAAGACTTGTTAATGTTTTACCAGCAATGTTGGCGATGGATAGGCTCTTCAAGAATCTGGATTCAGGGACACTGATCCAGCTACAGCCTTGAACATCAAGGGACACTAGTCTCGGGCTCGTGAGGGAGAGCAAGCTGTTACCTGCTCCGAAGAAATCAAGCTTACAGTGCTCCAAGTACGGAAGAGTGATCGTGATTGATTTAACTCCTTCGCAAGCTAGTAGAAGCAAGTTAGTCAGATTCGGGCATGCACGTAGCGCATAACACAACGCGCAATCGTCTATTCTTGCTCCCACTATTTCAAGGCTGGTGAGGTTTGGGAACACATCCCACTTGGGAGGTGTCATCATCAAAACACCCCAAAGCTTCAAAGTCTCCAGCTTCTTGGCCGAGCCAATGCAATCAAGCTTCAAAGGAGCCTCTAGGATAACCTCATCGCTAGTGAGATTATCCATTCTCAGCTCCAACAGCTTGAGAGATTGACCGACTTGCGTCATCCAAGATGCTAGGCCTTGGCTGGTGAAGGGGCTTAACACCACAAGCTCCTCGAGGCGACGGAAAGACGAGATCATCTTGAGGACGGTGGCGTCGGAATCTTGAATCTCCGGGATGCTTTCGAACGCGTTCCGGGGGAATGAAATGCTCGTGACGGAGTCTGTCGACTCTTTCCACCGCGTGGAGACGCAGTTGCAGGCAGCGACGTCCCTTGCAGCTGTCATTTTGGAGAGAATGTATTGAAGGATCGCATCGGGAAGAGACTCCATTTCCGCTGCAACATTTCATCGAACAGTTGGTGGTCAGCTACTAAACATAACGATACATAGAGAAATGTTGTATTCATCCTAATAACTGGAATTGCAAATCAATGAATATCAAAGAGGAACAAGTAAAACCCCAGAATTTCTCAACATTTCGTAAATGCAACATGAATGCGGGATGTTACGGATCTGGATCTTGGCATAAGAACATTCAAGAGCTATAAATCCCTACAAGTTCTCACAGTTGAGATCTGAAAATTGATCAAATTTCTCGTTCGTATAATCTGAAATACTCACACATCGGACAAAATCAAGCAATTCTAAGGATCGAAATTTACCAGGAAATTAGCTACAAAATTGTAACCGATATATGAAACGAACAGGAGACGACAGAAAAAAAACCCCACATTTTCAAACTACAAGACGGAAAATCCACAGAAAGCAAAGAAATCCAAGTTACAGATTAGATCCGGAGAAAATGGGATTGGAAGAGAAACATAAAGCAAATGAACATAAACAGTAAACAGAGATTCATCTTCGTTTCACGTCAATTTTTCTGGGTTACCAATGAAATTCAGCTACTGAATGTAACGAATCCAATACAGGTCAAGAAAAAAAGCAATAGATTCGAAGAAATCGATAGATTATGGGTGAGGGAGGTGTCTTACTGTGTGAATCTCTAAATCTGGGTCGCATTGAAGAAATCTGGTGAAAGAAGGAATCGAATCGCAAACTCTGGGAGAAATCTGAATCTAAGGAGAGGGAGAGAGTGAGGAGGAAGAGAGGGATTTGGGTTTATGTAAGAGGGAAATGATATTGAGAAGGTGGCGCGTGAGGAGACGGAAGGCGGAGTTTCAAATTTTGAAAAAGAGATCTCTTTCTCTTTTCGAAAACATTCGCCACTTTCCGTATTTTTCATTTTTCTAATTTGGTTTTTCAAACGGGAAATAACTTCAACAATTTTTTAATACGTATTTGGTTTCGATAAACCAGTATCCCAATCTGAAACCAAACCGTAAAATCTAAAATGAATAGTAAACCGATACAGATTAAATAAAAGTGAAGTAGAGCGTTAAATAAAAAAGTAAAGAAACATATTCAAACAAAAAGGGAAAAAAATGATCTCTTTTTTTTTTGGTGAATAAATAAAAATATAAAATGATCTCTTGTGCAAGTAAAAGGATAGTGAAATTGAATTATTTTGACAAAAAGTAAAATCAAAAATTTGTATTAATATGAAATATCTTTTATCAGGCCCCTACTAAAAGAGAGGGAATGCTACACATACACGTTGGAATCCAATACCACACGTTTCCATATTTCATATAGATTATTTCCAGAATTGCGTCAGTATTATTTAGTTACTCTATTAAGAACCCAGATTACTTTTTAATCTTTTTCAAATACTTTTTTTTATTCTGAAGTACAAAACTGATTGTTTTAAAAAATTGAATGTACAATATGAAAAGTTTAAAAAATAAATAAGAATCAGTTATATGGCATATGTAAAAATTTGCTGAAACAAGTGACTGTATTAGAAGTACAATGCGTCATACATTTTTTTTTTAACAAAACTCTAAACTAGCACCTCTCTGGAAATCCTTTTTTTCTTTTGTAACTGATTTATAATGTAGTCTTGTATAAATATTATAATCGTTTAAAAACTTACGTTTAAACTTTTGAAAAGAATATTAGGTGTATAATTTCTAGTGTTTCCTATAATTAAGTTTTAAATGTGAATTTGAATCTTGCAAACATGAATTTAAATACACATATGTGTCATGTATTTTGGTAGAAGGAAAGTTCAAAAATGGAGATATAAATTTTTAATTTTTACCACAAGGCTAGTCACCTTGAAAAGCACTATGTTTAGGCATTAACTTTTATTATATAGTTAACTCCCAAATTTGATTAACAAATAATAACACGACAGATGCTGTTTTGCCTTGAGCTCACTTCCACCTCACTACTAATAGAGACTTGTATATAAGGACAAGTCCCACTTTGCTTCTGTTCAAGTCACAATCTCTCAACTCTCTCTCTAACGTTGGTCGTGCCAACTCCTTCACTTTATATTACTTCTTCCTCACGACAAATCTTGTCCTTTCTCTCTCCCCTCCCAAGAAAAAAAACCCTTGGCTCAGCTCTTTTAATGGGAAAGGACTCGATGGCGCCAACGGTGAACGATCACGATCAAGCTCAACAGCAGCAGAATCTCGACGTTGAGAATCCTGAATCTCCTCAAGCCTCTAGTCGTCGGAGCCGTTTCTGGCGACTATTTACTCTCGCGTGTATCGTCGTTTTGCTCTTTAGCATTGCGGTTATGCTTTCAGCCATATTCTTGCTGTTCCCGCGTCAACCGCCCTCTGGATTCGACGCCGACGTCACAACTAAACGTGGTAAGCGTCATTCATTTTGTTTTCCCAGTTTTTGGGGGGACAAAGTTTTGTATAAATTTCTCACTAAATGCTAGGGTTCATGAATATTCTGAATAAAAAGATACGTTAACTCTGTTGAAGATTATATACTGAAATTAAAAGAGCTCTTATTGATTTAGTTGCAGAAATTTTAGTTTCGAATATGCCTAAATGTTGTAGTTATAGTGAGACACTTCACATTTTTCCATATTTTAATAAGTTCTTCTCAAAGATTTCTTAAACCGGTTAAATGTGAAAGAGATCTAATATGACAACACTATATATCTCAAAGCTTCAAAATCCTCAAATGTCTTAAATTATTTTTTCCTTTTAAGATCTTGTTTACATTTTCTTCTTCTGTGTAAGCAGCATCGATACAGGCATACTTTAAGCTCCGTAAACCAGCTTCTGAGGTTATTTCGCATAAAGAAAGACTAGAGCATGATATCTCTCAGAGTATACATCTTTCCAACACAAAGGTATATATATCTTTTTGCTCCAAAAATTAATAGTGTTTTAATCTATAGTTTTAGAGATCTAATTAATTTATGTTTTTACTGTTTGAACAGGTGACTATTCTGTCTATTCATCATTCAGGTTCACCTGACTACACAGATGTGGAGTTTGCTGTTCTGCCTGACGCTAACGGCACTGCAATAAGCGAACACTCGTTAACCTCACTGCGGTCGACTTTTGTGAAGCTGTTTGGTGAAAGATTGAAGCTGAATCTGACCACATCAGGTTTAGGGAAGGCAGCCTCATTTCAGGTTTTGAAGTTTCCCGGGGGAATAACTGTGGATGATCCGTCGGAGTTTAGGCCAAGACACTTCTCTGGAGGACTAGAGTTTCGGCTCAACTTCACTCTCCAAAAATCGATATTCAAAATACGAAGGGAACTTGATCAGCTAAAGGATACACTTGAGCAGGTGTTCATATCTTTGGATCCATGTGATCATGTTTATGCTCAACTCACGAATCAAGAAGGATCTACGGTATCTCCTCCGGTCATTGTTCAGACTTCTATGTATCTATTTGGATACAATCCTCACCAGAAATTGGACAGTCTTGCTCGGATCATTCGAAAATCCAGTGCTGAAAATCTCGGTCTAGACAAATCGGTTTTCGGCGACGTCAAGAATATTACTTTCTCAACTCACATGGACAGGAAATATCTTGATTCTGCAGATTCGGTATTGGCACCAGCGCCAAGTTCTTGATTCTCTTCTCATTGTTAAGTCTTTAAATAAAGCTTCTTACCAAAAGGGGCATAGCAGTTTCTCTTTTTTCTTCTAATTTCTGTTGTGGCAAGGACGAAAACTTGTTTTAATGTTTCTTGTCTTATTCATTAGAGATTGGTGCCTAGTTAAAGGCAAACTATTTCTGCCATCTCACTTGTATAAGTCGTTTCCTGACAGAATCTAGTTAGCTTTTTAGAATCAACTGTCTCATCGAGGTTGTAATAAACAGAGTTCTTCATTCTTAATAGAAAAAGAAGAGAGAGCATTTCAGATTCTGCTTATTGAGTTTACATAATATCAACATTTTCTTTGTATCGATTTAGGTCTTCTTCTAGCTTCTTGATGACTTCATCTTTCTCTGCAAGAGTCTCTAGTAATGATCTGTTCTCTTTACTAAGAGCTTGAAACTGGCTCATGATTCCATCTATCTGGACTTCAATGGCTTCATCACTTAGCTCGAACGCTGTCTCCACAACTCTCAGAACCCGCCATAAGCTCACCACCACGATGAAACCGGCACCTTTCTTGTCGACAAGCACTTGGAGAATCAGAGCTATAATCGCAACCGAACCGTCCAGTACACAACCAGGTTGTCTGAAGAAAGATTTCCCCATAGCAACAGCTAGAACCATGGATTTAGCAGCAAGAATGCTCAGGATCGCGGTTCCTCCCCAACGGAACCATTGGTTCTCGGTTTTGGTTTTGTTGACTGATGTGCAGGAGATCAGAGACGAAGATAGTTCGAGGGACATTAAAATGATGTCGAGAGAGAGCAAAAAGATGGTGAAAAGGTGAACTTGGTATGACTCTAGGAACTCTGATAAAGAGATTCTCCATTGTGGTTCGATGGAAATAACGTCTTCTTGTTGCTGTTGTTGTTTTGAGGAGAAGAAGCAGAGTTGTAGCCATTTTCGCCGTCTGCACCAACTCTTGATTAGGTTTTGGATCGAGAACTCAACATTTTCAACTGTTCCGGTGTTGATGGAACTCATAGAAAGATGAAAAGATTTGGAAGTTGTTGATAGATGGTCGATATGAGCTTTGAAGGAAGGCAACCATTTTTAATGGCTTGTGAAAATCAGTTTTCTTTTGTGGAAAGATTACTTGAAAGGAAAGTAAGCTTGACATATGATGCAAGCTTTTATGAGAGAACTCATATAAATTTGTTTTTAGGTGAAGAAACAATTGCCAAAACTATCTCATTGACATAACTTTAAAAGCAATATATTTACTACTTTAAGAGAATTGTAAAACTCATAATTTATGAAGATGAAGAATATGTACACCTCGTGGATGACAAACTATTACCTGAACCATAATTTGTATTACAAGACCAAACTCAAAACAATTGTCATTATACTAACTTATGCATCAACAAGATGACAGCGAAAGGCTTTGGAGATCCATCACCCTATGCCAGAACTCAGCTATGAGTTTTCAAGGAATCCTATGTTCAAATTGTTATACCTTATCCTTACAGGGCCTGTAGTTCATTCTTCTCTGTCAAATTACTCGAGAGCACAAGGATTTTACCAATACCGATTGTCGGATCTCTTGTGCTGGAGCGGTGTCTGCGGTTAATAAACCATTGTGTCATGTCGTTCCAGGAAACATTGCCACTTTTACCAGGTACTAGTGCTATTTTCATTAGCGTCGGTCAACTTCTCGGCTCTTGCTTCAGGTGGATGCTTGGCGGAATGGTGTACAATACTGGCTGCGAGAAAAGGAAAACAATTCACTTAACATCAAACCTGGCTATCTCCAAAGAGAAATACTCAGAAATCAATTAACTAAAGGACATTAATGGTTCCTGTGTTGTTTCTATGTATATCTTTTTTCTTAAACGGTTCCTTTTCTAGATCTAAGGCACAAATTTGGGTTCCGCAACATGGATGCAAGGCCAAGGTTACGACAATGAAGACGATATTAGACTCTTTAACACTTTTAGGGTCATGAAGCTATATTGACCAATTATAACAAAACCTGTTACCTGTGTAGTACTCGACAATAATCTGCTTGCAAGATCATCATTGACTGAGACGGGCAAAGGCGGCATCCGACTCATGATACCAGGCATCTCCTTCATGCTGCAGCAAGAGAGAAAGAGTTTAGCAATTGTGTAAAAGAAAGGAAAGACAGATGACATGTCTCAGTTTTGAAAGACTAAAATCAGCTATCAGATCCACATACTCAGTCAGAATGGCGCTGATGTTATTTCTTGCCTGATAAAATAGATTGATGTTATCCTGCAGCTGCATGCACTAAGTTAGGATATCTGTGTGTGAATTCCATTGCAAAAGGATAACGAGGAACCCACAACCAAACAGTATGAAATTCTTTACAATGAACAACTGAGCATTTGGGAAATATTAGTCTGGTACACAATGTCCGAAGGATTGCAAGATACCTTGTACGCAGAGAGGTTGTGAGAAATTTGACTAAAAGTTTGAGCGTTTTGCTGTAGAAGATCCATTACCGCGTCACTTAAACCTGAGAAGAAGAGTTCAACAAAGATACCTAGCTGAAAATACTGGGTGTTTTTCTTGTCTTATTATGACCACACAACCCATGAGAAGAGCGAAGAATTTAAAGAGCACTAAACCTTCAAGAGGCATGTGTGTACTGTGGCACATATTGTTCATGACATATAAAGCATTTTGTTGGGGCACATTGGATAGCATGTTCAGTTCTGGGGATGTATCCACCACCTTACCATGAAGAAGCATGGTCTTTAGAACCAAGTTCAAAAGCATACAGATTTACAAAAGTTCATACGACCCAGTAAAGAACAAACAGTATAATATATCCCTTTATCAAATGTCATAACAACCATCACTATGCCCAATAATACTCTTAGAAATATGCCCCCAAGCTTAGATACTGATTTTGAAGTTACATGCACTGATACTTCTACTTACTAGGATCCTCACTGTTTGGTGCCCATCAATCAATGCAACTAGATCACAATCTTTATTGATGTCAATTCATGCACAACAAACATCGCACCTGGTGGTCTTTCTACTATTACCATACAACTCATTTTCTCAGCAATAATAGGTTAGTTTCTCCGTTGAAAAATACTATTATCACTTTATCAGCTCAGATTAGGATACACAAATATCATCTTTGTAGGCAAAATCTTTTCAAACGTAAACAAGGCCACCTACCTATAATCAGTTGATTCATTTTATTAAAATCGTAAAGACACACGAAAGGTTTAGGTGGGCAAGTATACCTTTCTATTGCTAATGTTCTTCCCGACACTATTTTCTTCTCTTTTTCTCCGCTTTCGCTGTGAAAACAGATGACCGTCTTAGCGAAGACAAACTCAAAGATCATTGCATATATCTACTGAAAGATAAACATAGAGGCTAACAAGCACTAATGCAAAAGAAAAAGGAAGAATTTTGGAACTTTCAGTTTGATTGCATCATATATCTGAATCACAGGACAGGGACATGAAGAAAATGGTGATATAATGATAATAAAGTATTATATTTCACTAAATCCTTTTCTTCCACTTGTTATGCAAACATCTAATATTATGATGTAACCAAATGTTGTGTGGCGATGAAGGTGCTATAACTTCTAACCAAAGATTACATGCCAACATAGATTTCTTAAGCTTCAAAAAGTATAGGGATCTTTGCCATCACTCATTAAAGCATAATCTATTTCAGGATAACTACATAAATCATTTTTAAAGAAAAACTTTACGCTTATTTCCTTTTCCATCAATTCCCTCCACAATCATGGACTCCAAAGCTAATATAAAGACAGAACTAGCGTCAGCAATACTTGTCAATTTCTCTTTTCCGCTCATCCTTTACCAATCTTTACGACATGGCAGGGTGACTTTTCCAACAATACTTTATCTTTATCACAAAGCACACACACAAAGTTGCATCATCATCCTGATTCCCTCATATTTCAGCACATGCTTTAAACAGTGATACAAATATCCCTCAGATCACTATTTCCATAACAGCTACATACCCTTTCAAGAAGGAATGCTATATTTTTTAACTTAATTTTCTTCTCATATAAGCAAAAGCACATGAACAACATCAAGTATGCACACATCTCAAGGAAACTTACCGTCATCCATCTACACCTCAAGGCTACATCCCTCACAGTTTTGTCTGGTAGAGTTGCAGCGATCTTCACATACTTTGAAATTTTCGGTTCATCTTTTAATCTACAAACAGAAAAATAAACATGTCACGAACCTGAGCTGGCTAAATGGTCCAAGTCCTCCTAGATAACAACAAGATGCGGTATTATTACATATCATGGAAAGTTCAAAGGCGTTAGATTTTTATTCGCAAGGAACAAAGGAACATACTTTAATAATCCACCATGGAGAATATGATGTGCCCACTACACTAGTCATAATACAATTCCCCATTTCAACTTTAATTTTTTTTTTTGTGTGTGTTTTAAAAATATGATCATAGTACGAAAAGCTACTAATTAACAACAACAAATAAGAACTTGCATTTGCACATTAAAAAAATGAAGATACCTACTTTGCAAGGCCGTTCTCCAATACGTATTGTTCCTCAGCGGACCAATCCATAACCAAAGCGGCTTCAGGGGGTTTGACTTCAACCATCGAAGCCGGAGAATCCACCGCCGGGTGAAACCCGGAGGCGGAGTTTATCGCATTAAAACCGTAATTAGCCGGAAATACAATACCGGTGGTGGTGCTTGAGCTCGGCACGCAGTGATTATCCATTGGAATCATCCCTGGAGCTGCGAGGATGCCCACAAAGGTATCGAATTTAGGGTTTTAAACAATTCAGAAGCCAGAGTAAGCAAGTAAATAAACCAATGGAGATTTTAATTAAGCGCCGTAAAAAAACAACTGAGAGCGCAGCATAAGATGAGCAACTCACAAGATAGAACACTCAGGGAAGCTAT
Organism: Microthlaspi erraticum; assembly: GCA_902728155.2. Classification (NCBI taxonomy): domain Eukaryota; kingdom Viridiplantae; phylum Streptophyta; class Magnoliopsida; order Brassicales; family Brassicaceae; genus Microthlaspi; species Microthlaspi erraticum. Next base: position 862,674 of record CACVBM020000555.1, read on the forward strand.
AGATTTATCTTCAGTGAAAGCCCAAAATCAGCAACGGTGGAGTCGCAATTAGAGATGTAACCGACAAGAGAAACGCCGCAAATACGTAACACCGCAGAGATGCTCCGGCGAGCAGCGGAAATGGAGATCAAGAGACGCGATGTGCGAATAAGATCAGAAAGCAAATTGCGAACTCCAAAGTCGAGGAAAGAGAGAGAGAGAGAGAGAGAGAGAGAGAGAGGAGAGTGTTTGTTTAGTAGTAGTAGTAAGTAAGTGTTGGTTTTTGTTTCGTTCTTATTTTGCAGAAGCACTTTGTTGTATTCAAATGCCTTTCGCTTTTTCATTTGGCCCCTCTTTCGAGCTTTTTCTTATTTTATTTGGCTCCATATTTATTTTCTTTTTTAACTTCTCTAACACTTGAGTCTCAATTTAACACTTGAGTTTTGTGGGTTTCATTGTTTGATTTCGATATAGTTTTAGATTTCTGAATAAAAAGGAAAAACAGTTTAGACCAATGAGTCAATCGCCTTTAACTTTAGAGATATCTAGGCATCAAAATCTAGATATCATTCTAAGATTTCGGATCTAGATCTTCGCATCACGTATCGGTTAAAATAAAATTCATTTATTCGATTTCTAACTAACATCAAAAAAAAGTAAAACTTCTTCTATTGGTGGTCGCCATCAGAGTCCCCATGACATCTGAGTGGCATTATATATACAAAAAGTTTTAGCTAAATATTCTAATCAGTACTTTTAGTTAGAGACTGCGATTTATAGATTTCTTTTAATACTTTACCTATGCTTGTTTTTTACTTTTCATATCTAAGTACTAATTTTTCATCTTTACATTTCTCACAAACAATATATATCCTTTATAATGCAGTAATTATAATACATTGTTCCTTAAAGAAGTGTTTATGATCTTCATATAATGGACACTGCAAAGGAATCTACCAATGAAGCCTAAAGCTTGCACCTTGCATCAGCGGGTGAGCAAAATATGCGCCAACAGTTAACGCAGTGATTGCAAGGTAAGGCAACCGCACAAATTCTTTGTAGTAATCCTCTGGCAAAACTTGGCGTCCTTCAAATATGGCAGCAAAAGGAATCACGCTTGTTCTCTTCTTGATGCTTTCAAAAGCCTCTCCATATCTTTTAGCCAATCTCCTGTCTCCATTCCATGCCCCAAACAAATGGTGTGCAATCAGACCCAGAGACGCTGACGCAGCTACTGTGTTTCCGATCCAGAGAGTGTGTGCCAAACACCAAATGATTTGTCCAACCATCTAGAGAAAAGATATGCAACAATAAGGAGTAGAAAAAATTTTGGTTCTTGAAGATGAAGAGAGCAGATAACAAACGAAAATTAAAATGACCACTAGTGATTCTCATGATTCCGGTCTAAATAACACAGTCACTAATTGACCTTGGTTCCTGATTGTGGTACACAATGTTGAACACGAAGCTACAGAAAGAGTAAACTAGAGCTAAAAATCCAATCTTTCTGTACACTAACAAGTTTCCTAAAAATCCAATCTTTCTGTATATGTTATCAAGGATTGGTGCTGATATGTAGATTTATCAAGGAAATGTTGAGTACCTGAGGATGACGAGTGATTCTCATGATGCCAGTCTCCCACAGATGCATCTTGGGTTTATCAACAGCTGCAACCTCCAGAAGATTGAAGGTTGAAGGATAGAGGAAGAAGAAGGACACAAAATTAGCGACCCAAATAGCTTCATGGACTCCAGGAACACCCTGAAGCTGCCATAACTGTGACCCATCGTATCTATGGTTTATAAAGTAAACCTGAAACAAGAATTGCATAAAACACAACGAATTACCAAAGCAACCATGAAGAACTCAAACAGCTGATCCGTAGAAAAATTTGAAGAGTAAGAGAATCCTCACAATGGTGCTCATAGCTAAAGGAAGAGAGAGTCCAGCAAACAGAACACGAAATGCTCGTTCACCTATGAGCTTCTCTCCTAGATCTCTGAGACTAGCTAAACCACTATGTGCAATTGCAAATATGAAGATAAGCATTAACATAGCAACCTGCAAAAGAGTGGAATTTTCAATCAAGTAACGCAACAGTTATCTTAAAATTGGTTTAGTTGCCTCTAATTTTTCCATACCTCCGGTGAACCGGAGATGCTAGAGACGGCATCGATGTACGATTTTCCGAATCCGGTGGAATTATCGATCCAAACAACGTCGAGGATGAAGAGAACGACTCCAAGGACAACCCCGAAATAAACCCAGGAAACAAGCTTCTGTTTCCCTAATTCAAAAGCGGCAGAATCCTCACCGATCAGTAGAGTAGGACTCTCGGCGTCCGGAGAGACGGGATCCTCCCGGAGAGTGCTACGGACGAGAATTTTCCGAACTACCGGTGACGAAAATGAAAGCGGGGTCGCCGAGTTTCCGAGACGAGGATGAGCTGGGATACGGCGGGTTAAAGTGAAATTAGAGCGGCGAGGAGAAGGAGGAAGAAGAAGCGAGGGAGGGCTCGAGAGGAGAAGATGATAAACCGCCATTTTCGATGAAAAAGCAACAAAAAACTACGACGTTTTAACGACAAGTGCCTCTTGTGTCCTCCTCCCAAAGACCCAAAACTCCTTCTGAGTTGAGATACGACAAATCCGCCAAGCATAAGCCATTTAATGTTAAAATTTGCCATTTCTCGCTAACTTATATATAATCTAGTCCTCAATGAATTTTTAAAAGTTTAGACCCAATCGGGAATTTTTACAATCCGTATTACATTGTGTTAATAGACATGCACGAATATCTAAAACAAAGAAAGCAGACAAGATTGGGGACACCAATTCATCCCTTTGTGTTTGAAGTATCAACCATTTCTCCATTCATTATAGTTAACTCGAGTGGATTCCAGGGGTATATATATGAAATGATTCCAAAAGTGACTAAAACGTCCAAAGAAAGTAAAAATAAGTTCACCAACTGGATATCAATGATGAGGAAGATTACCTCAAGCTCAAGCGTAAACCTCCTGTTCGCTTGGTAGGCGATTTCATTTGATTGTGCAATCATTCTGAGTGTATAAGCAGTCTGAGTGTATAAGCAGTCTGCAGGTGCTGTCTCTGTTATACAGCAACTTCTTCCCTTAGAAAATTCTCTTTCTTTTTTTATCAACATAATTTCTTTTACCCATTTATTACACAGCTTTTTGTCATTCCCATAACAATATATCAACTTAATTTTGTTTATCACCCTATATATCGAAACTATCAATTAGATATTAGATATGATATCATATAAATAAACATTAAAATGTATAAATCAGAGGTTTTGGATTTCGGTTAAATCTTTCAAATTTCAAATGGCGTAAAAGATGTTATTCGATATTTTGCATTTCAGGTTATTTCGCTACCAAAATATTAAAACTTCGAAAAATACAAAATAAAGGATCCGTTCACCATGGATATTTTGCAAAAGCAAGGATTTCAAGTCAACAGATAATATTGACAGTAGTTTTGGAACATTTGACACCAAGTGAGAATTTGGTGCAAAACAAAAGTTTGAAAAAGTTTTAGGGTGGTTAGATACAGAACCGGCTTGAGAGTATGAATATGATGTATTTAAAAGGGGATCCCAATATATATAAGTTCCCTACTTAAAAAAAAAATTAATTGTATATATTGAGTTAATTTAATTTATTGTGTTATGTTATTGTAGTAGAAATTAAAATTTAGTGGAATGTGATATTTTGATGGGTTTGAAAGATTTAAACTGTCAAAATGAATTTATCGAGTTTTTTTATTTAGAAAATAAACAATAATGTGAGTTATTTTGGATCATTAACGAAATTTAAAGAAGAAGATGAACCATTTTGACAAGTAATTGATATAGTAAAACAGCAAAATGTAGGTGTTGATTCGGCTAAATCTTTCAAATTTCCAATGGCTTAAAAGATGTTTGTAGATACTTTGTATTTCAAGTTATTTCACTACAAAAATATTAAAACTTCCAGGAAAAAAAAACAAAATATAGGATCCGTTCTACCACCAAAGCTCTCAAGTTCACTCGACTCAAAGACAAAAACTTGGGCTAGTCTTGTAATCAGTTCTCGTGCAGTGCCTTGGTCAGGTAGAGTCTGCTGAAGTTCTGGCCAGCAACACTGCATAGCAAACGGGACGATTCGTTTTTCAACCTCTTTTGAAGCTCGAAATGGTGTTAAGGTTATATAAAAAGTTCACACGAGAACATACCCATTGATTTGGCCACAGAAGTTTGAGACCTGGTTTGTGATGAGGAAACTCTCTAGCCTTGATGGCTCAGGGATCGGCTTAAAGATCGGGTTTGAAGGATCTTCCTCGGGCAAAGGCTCTTCTCCAGCTGATTTACGAGACATGTTCTCCGACCTATTAACGCAAACCTCTTAGTTAGTGACTTGGACGATTAACTAGAGAAACACAAGCTGAAATCACTACTCTTGTTATAGGAAATCACTACTCTTGCTATCAAGTGGCCTACCTTCTCTTCTGGAGCCAGGCTTGCTGTTGCGCTTGCTGACGAGAAAGGTTCCTGTAGTAATATTGGAACTAGAAAAAGAAAAAAAGATGTTACATTATGAAAGTTCTGAGTGTGAGAATTGAACAAGAGAGCAGAATAAGCCACACACCTTTTGCTGTTCCATGGATAAATCATCCATGCATTTAATCAAAAACTCCATATTGTTCTCAAGGAAAGGAGTGGTTGATGAGTGCAGACGATCATAGTCACCCTATAAAAGAGAAAACGTCCAAGAATCAAGACTCAGAATCTGGAATACTGACAGAAAGCAGAGATCACTATCCAAATACAAACATTGTACCTGTGAAACTGGTGTATCAGTCTCAAGTTCGGTCATGAAGGCACTGACAAGCGCAGAGTTTGAAACCTTGATCTGTCAAAAAGAAAGTAATCGCCCAGGAAGCTTATTAGGTACTTAAAAGATTAGATAGTAAGACTTAAACAAAGAAGAGAGCAAATCTTTAGAGACTTACAGGTATTTCCTCAAAAATATCCATCCAGGAGAAGTTTTTCTCTCTCAACCTGAAAATGATAGTGATTAGAACATTACAGCTCACCACGTGGCTCATAAACCTAGATTTGTAATCGATCAGGATACATACTTCTCGCCTGTAAAGTTTCCGCCACGGTACAACTCCATAAAGGAATCCGAAAGCTTCAAAGCCTTCAAAGCTAGGACGCCGAGGTCAGCCTTGGAGGGATCGTAAATGATGCACACACACCTCTTGATATTCTCCTGCAAGTGCAAAAGAAACAATTTCTTAAAGTTCATTTCTTGATTATGCAAGGGACTTCTAACAGATTTTCAGACAAAGTCTCAGCACAAATTTCCATTGTTTCAAATAAAGTTCGTCACCAGAGCAGAATCTAAGAGCATCATAACATAGTAAACTGGATTCTGGAAAGTACCTGGTAATTCATGAAGGTCTCAATCAGTTCTACAGTCTGATAGGACCCAAGAACTGTGGATTGATACCTGAACCAAAAATGAAGCAGTTTTAATTACATTCACAAAAGAAATATCAGCAAGATTTCAATCAATCTGGCTGGTGACATTAAAACCTACCATCCAACAGTGTTGTTGTCAACATTAACCTCCCTCAGACACCTCATCATTTCAAGCTGGTAATTGGCACCTTCAGCTTCAATCTCTTCATCGTCATCTCTGACCTGTGCTCGTTTAAGATAACAGATTGCAGTAAGTCACAGGAACGTCCATCATAGCCAACAATCCATGAAATTCTCACAATGAGTGTAAAGTCTTCAACTTACAGGGAAAGGGAAGCAATTAGTAACTTCAAGGACGCTACCAACATCAAGTCCAAGAAGCTGTCCTGTGACAAGGGTCGGTGCAAACTCCTTGCAATGTTTGATTATCTTTAGCACAGCCTATCACATACAAATACAAAATTCTCAGCTTAACTCCTTGGAGAATCTTCTTAGGACGTCAATGAATTAACTAGACCAGCAGAAATCGACAAGAATCCTAAAATCGTAAGATCAGAGAACAGAATGAGGACGTTACCAATCCTTCGATCTGAACAACTCTGAGCGGAGGAGCCACCGCCTCATCCTTCGCAATCGCCTGCAAAAACGACCTAGGCACTGCAGAAACAAACCACAGAATCAAATCAGCACGAAATAGACAGAAATCGTCAAGCTACAGATGCGCAAAATCGAGACGAGCGTAAATTCAATGAGCACGTGAAGAACAGAAAGGAAAAGTGTACTGACTAGTTGCCGCCATTGTGATAATCTCGGGTGATAGCTGAAGTTTTCTGGACTGAAATTCTCCGGCGTGAAACCCTAATTGAGTGGTATGTTTCTGCCGACGGCGGAGATGAGCGAGAGAAAGAGCTTTTGTGTGTTTGATAGGGCTTCTTCTTCTCGTTGAACAGAGGAAAAAAACGTCTCGATAAGAAACTAAAACTGCAGAAAAGTCCTCAAAATTGAGATTTTGTCCGTAAATGACCCTAATTGTTTTAAAACTTTAGATTGATTCCAAATAAATTGAAAAACAACTCAGAAATGATGGACCCAACACATGCTCTTCTTTGCAAAAGGCCAAGACTAGAATATTTCGGCCCAGACCATAATATATCTCAATATGTTGAACATTTAATATGGTGGGCCACTGCATAATCAATAATTTGGTAATAACGTCAAAAAGCAACCAACAGTCGAACACGATTAAAAAACAAAAAGTTTTCCCTCCAAATTCCACCCAAGTTTTTAGGGTTTAATCGGAAAAAGGCAAATTCGTAGTTCCGATTATGATCGGAAAAAATGTACTCAGTTATCTTGGTTTTTGAGTTCTCTAACAGTATGTCATTTACATTTATGACTCGAAAATCGAAAACCTTATGATCGAATTGAAGGTCAAAGAAGTCAATGCAAATTAAATGACTGCAGTCTGTCTGGGGTTGGTGTTGGACTGGATCCTTGGTTAATATTTGCTCAGCCTTTACGTGAACTCTATTCATCACGCCTAAGCTAAGCAAATCATAAATTCTAGTTAATTATAACTTCATTATCCTCCATTCTAAGTTTAATTAAGATTGAACACCAACCATGAATTGCAAAGTCTCTTCTTATTCATCCATATGCACTTTTGACCAGACTTAAAATTACCTCGGTTAGAATAGTCCAAAATGAATTAGAGTTTGCATATTTTATTGTTTTTAAAATTTGATACATCATGTGAAGATTCAACAAGAAAAGAGGTATGGAAAAAGGCAGCTCAATAATTGGATGAGGCAAGAGGAACCAGACACCAATTGAAAAAACTGAAATACAATGTCTCTCTTTACTCTAAATTATCATCTCTTAATTTAATTTCTCCACCACATTTTCTTCTTCTCCATACCACAATTCACAATTGATCTCTCATACTCTTATTCTCCCTCCTAATTTTCTTGCATTTTTCTCAGCATCAGTAACTCCTTGGCCCCGAACCCATCTGTCTCTGAATCTTGGAAAGTAATAACAACCACAATAATAAAAACAAAAAAAATACGTGAATTATTTTTCTTTCTCCCTTCGTCTCTCCTTCATAAAACCATTATTAATGATTTAATGTGTGTGCAGATATAAGTATATAATAGTATAATACTAATATTCATGAATGCATTGAAGAAGGCACAGTGAGTGAGAGAGAGAGAGAGAGTAGGAAAAAAAAAAAAAGTTTTCAGGCATGGCTTCACGTGACATCTTCGTCGACCAAGAACTTCGAGAAAAGATACTCTCAGACTGAGAGAGAGAGAGAGAGAAAGAAAATGCCGGAAAATTTCTACTTGTCCATTAATGCTCCTTCTCCTCCTCCTCCTCACGCTTACAGCCAGACGATTTCCTTCCGCCATTAATGAGCTCCCACTTTCTTCTTCTTCTTCTTTTTAGTCTTCTCATTTCACAGTAAAGCTTCCTTTTTCTTGCTTCGATCGAGAAGATGCTTCAGCTAATGGGGCAGATCTGGAAAGTGACTAATAATGGAAAGTAAGAAGCTTTTTATGGAAAATCGATTTGACCAGTATATATCATTTCCGATTCTTTCACGAGCTGAGAAAATTCGTTCTTCGATTTGATTGATTCACCACCGTCCGTTACTCTCTTAGCACATCGACGACAATGCTCTCTTCTCCGGCTACATTGTTCTTAGTCTTCGCTTCTACAGTAATCTTCTGTTTGGTTTCTCCGGCGAGATCCGGCGACGTCGAAGCTCTACTGAGCTTGAAATCCTCAATCGATCCATCAGACTCGATTCCATGGCGAGGAACGGATCTCTGCAATTGGGAAGGCGTCAGAGAATGTATGAACGGACGAGTCTCGAAGCTTGTTCTCGAGTATTTGAATCTCACTGGCTCACTCGAGGAGAAGAGCTTGAACAAGCTGGACCAACTGAGAGTTCTTAGCTTCAAATCCAACTCTCTCTCCGGCACAATCCCTAGTCTCTCCGGCTTGGTCAACCTCAAATCGGTTTACCTCAACGACAACAGCTTCTCCGGCGAGTTCCCGGAGTCTCTCACGTCACTTCACCGGTTGAAAACCATCGTCCTCTCCGGAAACCGATTTTCCGGCAGGATTCCGACCTCGCTGCTCCGTCTCTCTCGCCTTTACACGCTCAATGTTCAGGACAATCTCTTCACCGGCTCCATTCCTCCACTTAACCAGACGAGTCTCAGATACTTCAATGTCTCCAACAATCAGCTCTCCGGCCAAATCCCATCAACACGAGCTCTGAAGCAGTTCGACGAGTCTTCGTTTACCGGAAACGTCGCTCTTTGCGGCGATCAGCTCCAGAGCCCATGCGGACTCTCACCTGCGCCGTCGGCGAAACCAAAACCGATACCTAAATCGAAGAAGAACAAAGCGAAGCTAATCGGAATCATCGCCGGTAGCGTCGCCGGCGGACTCCTAATCCTTATCCTTCTGCTAACGCTTCTCATCTTCTGCTGGAGACGGAAGCGACGGAGCAAAACTCCAAGGGAAGATAGAAAAGGCAAAGGCATAGCGGAAGGAGAAGGAGCACCATCTGCTGAGACAGAGAGAGATATTGAGAGGAAAGACAGAGGATTCTCATGGGAGAGAGGCGAAGAAGGAGCAGTGGGAACTCTGGTTTTCCTCGGAGCCAGCGATTCAGGCGAGACGGTTGCGAGATACACCATGGAAGATCTGCTAAAAGCTTCGGCAGAGACGCTGGGGAGAGGAACGTTGGGGAGCACGTACAAGGCCGTGATGGAGTCTGGATTCATCGTCACCGTGAAGAGGCTCAAGAACGCCAGGTATCCTCGCATGGAGGAGTTCAAGAGACACGTTGAGATCCTTGGACAGCTCAGACACCCGAACCTTGTGCCTCTACGAGCTTATTTCCAGGCCAAAGAAGAACGCTTGCTCGTCTATGATTACTTCCCCAATGGCAGTCTCTTCACTCTTATCCACGGTATGTTTCAAATTGCTGAACATCCACCATTACAGCAATGCAGAGATTTGATGGTTTAGATAGAAGAAACTTGGATACATTAGCTTCAGTGTGTGTGTTTGTTTGCAGGAACTAGAGCTTCTGGAAGTGGGAAGCCTCTTCATTGGACCTCATGCTTGAAAATAGCAGAGGACTTGGCCTCAGCTCTGCTCTACATTCATCAGAACCCTGGCTTAACTCATGGGAACTTGAAATCGTCCAATGTCTTGTTAGGTCCTGATTTCGAGTCCTGCCTCACGGATTACGGCCTAAGCACTCTCCATGATCCTGACTCAGCTGAAGAGACAAGCGCAGTCTCTCTCTTCTACAAAGCTCCAGAGTGTAGAGACCCACGTAAAGCCTCTACGCAGCCTGCTGATGTGTACAGCTTCGGGGTCCTTCTTCTCGAGCTTCTAACGGGTAGGACACCGTTCCAGGACCTTGTTCAAGAATACGGGTCGGATATCTCTAGATGGGTGCGTGCGGTGAGAGAGGAAGAGACTGAATCAGGGGAGGAACCGACTTCTTCAGGGAACGAGGCATCAGAGGAGAAACTTCAGGCGCTTTTAAGTATCGCAAATGTTTGCGTGACCATTCAACCCGAGAACCGGCCTGTGATGAGAGAGGTGTTGAAGATGGTGAGGGATGCAAGAGCTGAAGCACCTTTCTCGTCTAACAGTAGCGAACACTCGCCGGGGAGATGGTCGGACACTGTTCAGAGCTTGCCAAGGGAAGATCAAGTGAGCATATAGAGAACAATGGCTGTGCCTTTCTTCATTGCTTTCCTAGAAAGACTCTTGTGATTCTTGAAGTAGGGTTCATAGTGTAAAGCTTCTTTCTTTCATTTTTGTAACGCCGTTTTGATTCATCGACCTGTAGGACTTGCATAACATCTGTTGAATTGGTTAAATTTGAGATGAGATATCTTTTTTCGTTCTTACACTTTCTTTTAGCTACACGATGAGATTCAACCCATATGGTCCCATGTAATACAACTTTTATAAAGGAAAAGAAATCAAGTTGAGTATAGGAACAAGCCTAACTTGATATTGACATGGCAAGTAACTAATTTGGTAAGACCCCTTCATTTTTGAAGCAACTATTAGAGATCAAAAGAATATTGATGAGAACACAACCAAAATAACAAAGTGAAAATGTAATATCGAACAAGCAGGTTCTCAGTGACTGAGAGTTATCTCTTGTCTTGTGTTAGTAGCCTTTGTTTCCTCGAATCCTGGCTCTCATGTCTACCTAGAGAAAACATAATGCAACGTCCAATTAGTCCAACAAACAAGAATAATCTATATGCTTCACAACTGTTACTCTCAAGATTGAATGTAATCCTTTCTCAAGTGTCTAACAAGCATGCTTAATCATATCATTTGGCGGTTAGCTTCCAAACACCACGCATGATTCAAAAGGAAGCTCTTAAGTAGTGAAGACAAAACATACCTGTCCTCTTTTACAATTGAAGTAGGTTTCCCTTAGGCCAACACACTCGCTCGGTATACATGGGCTCTTTTCACCAGCGCAGTCCCTAATTGACCTTTTTTCGTCCTACACCAAAATGAAGCAAACTCGTAGTTAGTTAACAGGTGGTAGTGAACAACCCAAATAGAGTAAAGCAAAATCCATATTCTGAATTTACCTTGACACACATCGATTCACTGAGACACTTGACAAGCTCCTCAGCAAGACCCTTACAAGACTTTGCCATTTCAACTGTTCCTATGCAAAAACGGCAACCAGTAATAATACATCAGAGCATGTCGCAAACAAATGAGTCTTCAGGATATTGTGTTGCTTAACCGCAGAGCCTCAAAGGAATTATTGTGAATGTGAAGATACAACAAGAAATGTTCTCTACTGTAACACTCAACAAATACAAACAAAAACATAGTCCACAAATCCCAATCCATCAGAGCATGTTCTTAACAGATGAGTTTTCAAGGTAATGCAACGCATAATAGCAGAGTGTCAAGGGGCTTTGTGAAGAGAAAATGAGCTCTAGTGTAACACTCAACAACTGCACACAATCTGAAAACTCCTTCAAACACATCAAGAACTAAATTGCGAGGCATGAATGGTTTCACTAAGAAATCACCATTCTCAAGCATCGAACTCACAGTTAAGCTTCACCAAATTTTCTAAAAGCTTAGACATTGCATATTGTGAACAGTCTGAAACCAATCGATGGGCAAAAAAACGTCAAAGCAAATGACAAAAAGCATATCATGCTTCAATCTAAAATCGGAAAATGGGGGGGAGAAGCATAGACATAAAACCTTTGTTTCTTCCTCTGATGATCACGAAGAATCAAAAGAAGTTCCAACTTTTAAATCCCCTTTCTAAGAATCTCAAACTTAAAATCCGATTTCTCCACGTGAAATAGGTTTATGCAATCAGAATTGAAAACCCATCTGCTTCCTCTTTCGCAAACAACGCATAGAGAAGAAATCAATTACACAGAAAGACCACACGTGATCTAAAGATTTAGGGTTACTGCCGACTTACCGGCGACGGAGAGTAGGATACGGATTAACGCCAACGAAGTCAGAGTTGGTTTTCTTCATTTCGGCTTTGCGGTATAGCAGTGGCCACCTGACCATCGGTCAACTCAATTTTGGTTCGGTTTAGCAAATTTGCATCATCTGAGTTATTAATTTATTATCGATTTTGATCGATACTCTCTATTCAAATTCCGGTATTCCGGTTGAATCAGTTTCGAGGCTAAAATTTGCCAAACAAATTTGATCTTCACATTTTGTCCTCTACACTTTTTATTTAAACAAAAAAGTTCTTTAAAATAAATAAAATAAAAATTCGATTGAAACTGAGATATTTCTTTCTCCCGCCCGCTATAAACCAGTACTCTTCTTCTCCTTCTACTCACTTTCAATTCCTCTGTAACTGATTCTTCAGAAAAACAACACAATGACCTCTCCACCTCCAGCGAAGAAGCCGAAGATGGAGTCGAAGGTTAGTCGATCTTTGTTTTTCAATTGTTTTGAGATTATCTATGTTCGATGATTCTGGAATTATGACTATTTGATGATGAATTTCTGGAAGATTTTGGATCTTCCGGTTTGTTTCACGGGAATTAGGACTCCTCCGATGATAAGAAATTTAGATATTGCAGTAGTTAACTTTTCCATCTCCAATTGGAAGTAATGCGCATGACAAATTGGATTTGATTCTTCTGCAATTCAATTCGATTCGATCCTATGATAGCTTTGCCCAGATTTTCTAGTTGTAAAAGCCTGTTTTCTCATTTGCAGCAGAAGGTTAATGAAGAAGCAAAGATGCAGCAAGAGAACCACGATATACAGCAACAGATCCCTTCCGATGCTGGCTTGGAGGTGAGATTATTTCAATTTTGTTGCATCCTGTTGATAGTTGGTAGATTTCGCTAGGATTGAGGAAGAACTATATGATTCATGATCCTTTTGGTCTGTTTTCTGCAATTTGATTGATTTCCAATGATAGCTTTGCCCAGATTTTATGTTTGTAAAAGCTTGTTTTATCACTTGCAGCAGAAGACTAATGAAGAATCAAAGATGCAGGGAGAGAACGACGATAAACAGCAACAGATCCATCCCCACGCTGGCTTGGAGGTGCAATTTATTCATTTTCGTTGCATAGTTGGTAGATTTCGTTAAAGATTAACAGAATTTGTGAAGAAGAATTATATGGATTATGATTCTCTGGGTCTCTTTTCTGCAATTCGATGATTGCTTTGCTAGATTTTCTAATATTGCTAACATGTTTGTAAACTCAGGACCAGGTTCAGGATAAGATGAGTGGCTTAGAGGATCTACGGTGTGAGGAGCAGGTGGGGTGGTGATTGATTTAAATGTTGTATGTCTGTCTCCCACTAATGTTTGTGTTTCTCACCATGGATCTCTGAATTTCCAGGATCTGCAGACGTCTCTCCGTGAGGGTGAACAGGTTCATGAGTTCCCTCAAACCTGATTATTGGTTTTGGTATTCAGTAGACAAAATCTGACAAATGAATTTTGCTTTCTCAGGTGGAAATTGACGGTGATTATCTCAATAACATCCAGATCTACATTCGTAAGCAGCTTCCTCCTCTATCTGTCACCGGCGTGGATGCAAATGTCAGAGCTCAGATAATAGATGAGATGATACGCTCCACTATTAGTGGTTTTGTTCCTCCACTGGCTGTTCACCTCGCCGTACAACTTCTGGATCAGTATTTCGCATCTAATTCACAGGCGGTGAAAGCGTTAAACCCTCACACGGTGGCATCTTCTGCTCTCTCTATAGCAATGTAAGTTTTTACAAAAGCTTGTCATTTCTTTTGCAAAAGGAATAGAAACTGTATAACCTTTTGTTCTCTCTAGGAAACGTGGTTTAAACCCTACTGATCTCGTCGGCGGTGCTCAAAACCGGAATGAGTTTGAAATACTGAACCATATCGGCTATGGACTAAACGCACCAACTAGAAAGATGTTGGTAGATGCTGTCATCGATTCAACAGAGCCACATCCTCTCACTGTGAGTTAGCCTTTTCACTCAAAACCTTTTGTATGTGTTGATACGATCTTATTATATAAAGCCTTTTACAATTACAAAGACTTCCAATGCTAACCGACCATTTTCTTATTCTTTTTACTCAGCTGGTTTGTCTCTGGAACTATTTCACCGATCTTTCACTCCTCGAGAAAGACTGCTCCAATTTCAAAATCTCGGATTTAACAGCAGCCATCATCTTTATCGGACTATTCCTCTTCCAGTCTTATCAATCTCCTCAGGTACTTAATTCAATCAATAGTTTATATATATTTAATTTAATAGATAAATTTTGAAAAAAAATTACCAAAATACCTTTTAGAGCTTTTTTGAAAAAGTATATATATATATATAAAATTTAATAAATCAATTAAAAATGAAAACGAAAATTTAATTAATTATGAAAATAATTAGTTTCTGTAAAATAATTAATAGAAATATTATGATTTTATGTTTTTTTCATTTAAAACTAATAAACATTCGTGACTGTTTATATAATTTTTTTGAGCTAACAAATAAATTAAAATTTATTTCTGCTCACCAATTTTTAAAAATATTATGAAAAACCTGTTTATAATTTTGCTAAGAAAAGAATTATACTAAAGGTTTTCCAAGTATATGAATAACTTTTCACAAAGAATTTTGTTAATATAAGGCTCCAAATCATTAAATTTGTTTAAATATACATTTTAAAACAATAGACAGATTTATCTATTTTTTAATTGTATAATACAATTAACACATATATCTCAAAAAATAAACATCATACTATTAATAATAATATGAGCCCAAAAACTATTGTATATATATAGATATATATTAAAAGGTCAAAAAAGTCTTTTCAATATTAAAAAGTGAATTTAAAAAAAACACTAAAACAATCTCTTTTTCAAATTTTAATTATGGCATTATGGAGTATATAACAATTTGAATAACTAACATTTCTCACAGCTCGAACTTCCTTGGGAGTGGGACACGCAGCGACTTAGAGAGGCAGTCACTATTCTCCACCAGCTGCATCTAGGAAGTCGTCTACCCACCTGCCGGTCTGTGAAGACTAAATTCTCTCCATCATCGGTAATTAACTGACTCATAATCTAGAAGATTTCAAATGTTTTAATCCATATATGTTTCTCAATTAAAAAAAACTTTCAATTTTCAGCGTTGCAGCGTTGCAACCCTGACATGCCCCTTGGTGATCCCTGACAGCTACTTCTGCTGATCCCGATCTTATATCCCTTTCGGCTTTCCATATATTAGCCACAGGCCCACAGCTTAATATGTCTTCCTTTGTCATATTCATAACAATACAATTTGTCATGTTTTACTTTCACATATTAGAAACAGTTTGTCATGTATTCCAATGCTAGGAGTCCTAATTCCTGTGACTTTTTTATGATAAAAATATTTTGGATCTTGCGATAAGTTTCACGGGAATTAGCAACTCACACAGAGTAACCCATAAGTAAAAATGATAATTTTGTTCTTTTTTTTTTTAATTCTACCCATCCTTGTTAAATTGATCAGGAAACCTTTTTAAATATGACAAGATCACCACGAAATTAAGGTAACCTTTAAGTTTACTAGTGATATGTTGACAAGGCAGTTTGTTAGAAAACAAAAAAAGCGACAAGATTAGAGAAAGCAAACTCAAAGATTGTCACCAAACGTTTCCGACTTTCCGCAGATGATTTAGATATATCACTTGTCATTTGTCAATGTACTTCCCACCCAGTCTTACGATTAGGGTGGAACTACCACGACGTAGACCGAGACTTTTTGTCGACAAGAACAGCCAACAAGCTTGTATTGGCTGCGGCTGGTTATGATTTTGTCTATTGTGGGATAACGTTGATGGTTTCAGATGATCTTATTAATTATTGTCGCACCTGTGAACTTAAACTCAACCATAAAAAAAATCTCTTCCCAAAGAAAAACATCGTGAAATTAAAATGCAGAAAATGTTAAATGGTTTCATTGATAAAGAAAATAAGACAAATTAATGTGGTAAAACAGATAATAAACTTTGGAAATAATAAACGGCAGCTAAGCATTTGGTAGGTTTGAAGAGTAGATCATAAGATTTGGTATGGAGGTCATGTATCACCAAAGTATTAACATAATCATGACCTTGAAGCAATAACTTATTCTTGTCCAGAACTGCTATAGGTAGCAGCGGCCAGTTGGTTTCCCCAAACCAAGAAAAAGTTTTGGTGAGATCTATGGAACACATTTTCTTCCATGTCTTGCTGCCTCCACAAGAATCGAACGACCATATCACTTGGTTGGGCCAGTTTTTCTGGGACACGCACAAGCGGTTATCGAGTATGCACATGGTGAGCTGGAGAGTGTCACACTTATGGGCAAAGGGAGCTTTACAGATGACTTGAAAAGTCTCGGTATGAAGATCGAAAGATAATAACTTGGTTTCTTCACAGTGGGTGAACCAATAAAGTGACCCATCTAAATACACGGGTTTATGGTTACCAGGAATCTGAAAAGGAGAAGCAGGGACAACGTACCTCCAAGCATTGGTGCTAAAATCAAAGACTTCACAAGTAGTAGCGTTGTCTAGGCCAAATGGGGATGAATTATACAACCAAACCGGCTTGTACGTGCCCCTGACTTTGTCTTTGCCGAATCCAAGCTGGGCAATTCCGTAGCCAAGCTCTCCCTTCTTTAACTTGTCGATGAGGAGGTGTTGAAAGCTTGAAAGAGGAAAACTTTGATGCCATCTAGTGACAGGATTCACCACGACACTGACATTCGGTTCGTAGACATAGTAGAAGCATAAAAGCCCGTCACAACTACCATGGCAGTACAGTCTGGGGGGAGTAGGGAACCTGATCGTAGAAGCTATTGATGATCCAATCTCAATCCTTTGAGCATCTGTGTCCAGACCATCATCACCATGATAAGTGAGGTACACGCAAAGGACATCTGGACCTCGTGATGACCTACGACACATTAATTGTCTTTCTTTGAAACGTCGGGAATCAATTGTCGATTTCCACTTCTTAGATACAGACCTGGACCTCAGCAGAGACTCCACGGGAAGTCTCTCGAGGATCATCTCCACCACATCGTGTGGCAGCCATTCCACCACCCTCGAGCCATGTCTTCTCAATACCCAACTCGAGCGAGGTCTTTTCAACATCGTGTTGTCTCTAATTGATCAAAAGACGAAGTATGTTATATACACGATCCGAGCATCCTACACGAGCTAGGAGTTGGAAAATTAAATTCAATTCAGTTGCTTTTCTACTTAGGAAAAGGAAATTCCAACACGAAACTACAGATTTCATCAAATCAAATTATACTAACAAAGAATACTTATAATCATTCGGTACCTCAAGCAATCGAAGGATCAAATCCTCAGGAATCGATTTCTCTCTCTCAGTCGATGTCTCACAGGCGGAGGAGCGAGACAGAACAGAATGACAGATCTCACCGTAAACTCAGACCAAACTACACCTCTTGCAATCTTTTTTGTCTCTTTCTTGTTTTTCTCTCTTTTGGGTTTTTATTTTCATTTGGGCTTAACCCATGATAAGTCCATAACCAAAATAATTTATTTATATAAACATTTTAAAAAATTATTTTTGTTAAAACATTTTTTAAAATTATGGATTTTGTCTTCTTAGATTACCTTTATACAAATTTGTCAATTTACCGAAATAATAGCCTCTTAGATGTAATTATCATAGAGACGAAAAAGTAATTCTATGATATTATCTCATTGTTTATCTTTAAAAAACTTACACAGAAACATACACATATATTAAAATTAAAAAGCATATACTGTATATCGATCAAGCTGAAATCTGGGAACAAACAGAACGTCTTAAAATTATCAGTTTTTATTTATGTTTTCAAACTTGTGCATTTTCTTCTGTTTTTAAGTAGTTAATTTATTAATTTATTTATTAGTGAAATATGAAATTAATTTCAAGAAAAAGCTCAATTAGCTTGAAAAATAGCTGGAGAAAACTATAGTTCATTAAGGACTCAAAACGTTAGTGCATTTCAAAAAGGAGACACTAATACAGCTGTGTAGTGTCCGGTTTACGCGCACTCAGCTAAGAGAAGAAAGAGCTCCTCATCGGTTATGGCTCCCATCTCCATTGCCCTTTCTAGCACGCTTAGCCCTCCATCGTCCTCTATCGATGGACGTGCTCCTCTGCGTTTACAAAAAACAATTCAAGAAAATATAATCAACACAACCATTTCTCAAACAATGAAACAAGAAAGAGAGCGTTGCTGAGATGTTAATAAAGTGTACCTTCGCAGTAGAATCTTTGCAAACTTGTGGTTTCCGGATGATATGCAGTGATGTAACGGAGTCCTTCCGTGATAATCTCTCGTGTTTAGATCAGCACCAAACTGTAACAACAGTTCAAGCAAGACAGAGTCACCGATGTGACAAGCCACATGGAGCAAGGAACAGCCTTGAAGACAGTTTCCTGGTTCGTTGGAGTCTTTGATTCTCTGACACACAGTTGGATCATGTCTTTTCTTCACTGGCGCTTCCTCTGATGCATCCGCATGGTGATACGCATCTACATCAGTTATGTCATCGAACTTGGTATTGATGATACTCGCATCTCCCGAAGTTACTATGAGTCGATAGATTTCTCGTATGTTTCTGCTTTGAACAGCTTCCCAAATTCTACTTGCAGCAGAAGGCTTGGCTTTGCTTTCATCTTTAATCACTAATGCTTTCTCCAGATACTGACCCAATCATAAATCATCAATCAGGTTTAGTTTTACCTTTCACAAAGCATATAATATACAGTGTACATTACATTACCTTCCCTAGAATGTATTTCTCCTTCACAGTAAAGGAATCTTCTGGAAATGGTTTTGAAACTGAAGCACGTGACGATGTTGAACCATATTCACTGCAAAAAGCAAAACACTTTACATCAGTAGCTACATGCATGATTTATGAAACAAGACGCAATGTTTGACATCCGTAGAATCGTACCAGTCGTCGTCAAGGTGAAGTAGCCCTTCCCACAGTGAATTACAGTACAAATTTCCCAAATATCGAAATAAGTCCAAGATTGTTGGCTCCCACACTTTCACATCTAATGTGAGGGACCTCACCTGAAATTTGAGGGGTACAAAATCTATGACATCAGCTCAGAGATCTTGGTATAAGACAAAATAGCTCATACAACCAGTTTGCTACAAAATTTTGTTGCATAACTAGTTCAAACTTCCATACCTTGGATATGTGAACCCCAAGGTTCCTGTGAACACCAGAGCATTGAATGCAAAGCAAAACTCCAAGATTTAACGAAGCCCAATCAGGCTCAGGAGCATTGCACTCTGCACATACATCATTCCCCGGAATTCCTCTGAGTATAGTGGAGACATCATCCCCAATGTTTCTTCTTCCATCATTATGTCGACTTTGATCCAGAGAGACAACACCTTGAGCAGGAGCAGAACCAGAACCAGTGTATTGCACTGGTGACTGCAGAAAACGATATGTATTAGCAGGAAACTTCACTATCAATTCAGTTTTGTAGATGAAAGAGACTTATTGTGCCAACCTGTTGCAGAAAATGAGAATTCAGAAGCGTCCCTATAGCTGTTGTGATTTTATTTACCCAGTCCATCCTATCTGCTCCATTTTCAGCCTGTTAAGAAAATCCAAAGAGAATAGTTTTAATGAATTTGGAGAGATGGAAAGGAAATATATTCCAGTACTGTGTGATCCATATGACTTGAATTTAGGCCTTAATGTGGGTACCTGAAGTGTGTAAGTTTTTTGAGGAGATATAATTCTGAAACAGAGCCGAAGATCCATATCTTCTGCATCCAGTTTTATCAAAGAAGTGCGGAGGTCGATAGTATTATAGCCTAAGCTGCCCTCAGTGAGTGAAGCTGCTCGACTATGTCTTGCACGAAATCGACCAAATACGCCAGTATTATGGTCAGATGAACCACTATAGTTATGCTGAGATCCCTGCGAATTGGAATGACAGAAAAAAAAAAAAAAAAATTATAGCCATATTCCAAAGACCTTAAGGACGCTATCATGGAAAGGAGGCAAGAAAAAAAGAGGTCTACGCAGACATACCATTGATTTATTGCCATTGTTTCTGTAGTAGTACATGGAGCCATGACTATCAAGGACAAAAAACTTCCGTTTCCAATCAGTTCTCAAACTTGACGATCGCTTTAGTAAATACCCCTGTTTAATCACCTGCATCGGTACAAAAAGGAATCTTTAAGACAAGAATCAATTCAGCCTAATGTGAAATGATCATAGAACAAGTCTCTGTATGCTCCATAATTGCAATGGGGAACAAGCCATGACGCTAGGACTGATTTTTGTTAAGGCTATCAAGAAATTGACACTATCTAAAACGTATCAACACCTAAACAGTGTGTGTCTCAGTATAAAGACTGTTTCATCTTCTTTCTTAACAGTTTTTTTTTTGCCTACTTTCACCCATTTCACTGTGGCAAAACGAAAACATTTATAACTTTCTTAACCAATCAATCACCACAAAAACACCAAGCACAAAGCCAACATAAGAGAGCCAAAAGATGGAAAAATGGGAATTGCACTTGGTTCTTGCAAGAATGAATTGAGAAACACGTACTTCCTTGTCTGCTGTTAAACTTGTTTCGGTATTTTTATAAGGTATAGTTCTAACAACACGGTTTCCGTTAACACCAGAGGGCTCAGCGTTAGCGGCAAGTTGCTGGCTGTCTAATTCAGACTGGGTCCTGAATTCTTGAATGCGTCTTGCTAGTCGATCTTGTTCAATCTTCGACTGTTCTTTGGATTGTTGAGCATATGTTAAGATCTGCAGGAGTCACAAGTTACAAGTATCAGCGTTTACAAGAGAAAACTGAAGTCTCAAATTTTGACATTTGGGTTTTCTTTGTACCTGATGGATATATGGTTCCAGTTGACCCAACAAGTCATATCCCTGAAAACACATAGAGGCCAAATTAAGGATCACAGCAAGACAAAGATGTCAAATTTTGGATCACAGGTAAATTAGAGACCGTACAAGTTTAAAATATCTCAGATGGGCATCCATAATTGCACTTATAGATTCCAAAAACTCATACTTCTTTTTAGCTTCAATCGTCATCAATGAATTTACCTGCATTCTTCAACCAAAGCAACAAATTAATTAGATGCAGAAGCAATATTGAATGTAAATTACAGTGGCTTGTGTTAGTCGAGTCAGCATACTAGATTGAAACGGCTCTTCTCGAATGTTGACTTTGAGTTCTCCAGATCCTGTCATTCAAATCAAACAGTACAAGTAAGTTACCATGCAGGGGAGAAAAAGAAAATAAATTTTCACATTTCCTTTGAAGCCAAAGAAGAGAAAGCAAACGAAAAGATATACATAAGAGACTACCTCTTCCAACTCTGCAACAATTTCTCCTTTTGTATTCTTCTTTAAAGACACAAACTTTTCGCGTGACTGCAAGTAAATAAGAGAACTTATTAGACCACTTCAGATCAAGAATATGAAGAACAACACAAGAAATTAAGGAAGCTGTAGATTCTATAGCCAAAGTACCTGATCATACGAATGAGCAGCTTTATCAAATCGATGGCGAGACTCCTGCAAAGATAGAAACACCAAAGTGGATAATTGGAAATTGACAGCTTTAGTTTTCGATCATATGTCTAAGTTCAATGGAGGACATAAGAAACATGTTTCTATTGAATATGGTCAATTTCAAGTGAACAGACGATCATGGGGAAATCAGAATTCGCATCCTTTTAAATTTCATAACCAAATAACTGTAGATTTTCACACAACAGTAAAGAGTAAAAAATTATGATAGTGTGGGATGGTTGGTAAACTCTGTAAATTCGCAAAAAAAAAAAAAAAAATGGATCAAATTTAGCAGAGAAAAACGAATACCTTAGCTTCTTGTAGATCAACATTAATAAAGTTCATTAACCTCTCAAGCAACACATGCTCCACCTAGAAAATACCACAATTGATATAAAAGTGAGACATGGTTGAAGGTATCTGCACCAAAATAAACTGCATACTGAGGACCGGTGAGAAACTCTCTGTGCCAAATGATTTTAAACTGAAACTATCTTTTTTTCTATTCATTGATCCCATTTCCACAGGACATTTCCAGAAAGTAATCAAGACGGGAAACTTTGATTCAACAAAAACCACTATGCTAACCAAATCTTCGTTTAAACTACCAAATATGTTCTCAGTGATGATAAGCATCTTATAGTCTTTACTAGCATTTATAATTGTTCACGATATACTATGAAGTATGAGCATACCTGTGAGCAAAGAAACTCCTTATAAGAGGCAAGCTCTCGAAGTGTATTTATGAATTTTGATATAACCGGTCCTGGTGTCACTCACAAGAATAACAACAAATACGGTCAGAAGTGGTGAATGCATATCAGATAGGCTCGTTAATCAACAAATTAGCGAAAGACCAAGAAGTTGGATGTGTAACAACAAACCTCCAATTGAAAGACTGATAGGATCATCATGTCCAGCTCCAAATTCTTCCAGACAAGCTGCAAATGCACTTTCTCCTTTCGATGCTTCCCCTAAAGCTCCCCTATAAAACAAAATGTAATGCCATGACATTCCTGGAAGTAGTTTCAATGACAAAAGTGGACTTGCAACAAATTAATGATACGGTTATGACTTAGCACAGAATAATATCAACAAAGCTTTAATGATCAAACATTATTCCTCATTTGCTAATTTAAGTAAGAGAAGAAAGACGAAATGGTGCCAACACTCCAAGTTCCAATTTTTCGAAATTATGCCACAAATGGTATTCGTGGAATCTTGTTATATCCACAGAAAGATTAAGAAAGGACGAAGAGAAAGGTGGATTAGACATACATAAACTTCCTAACACCTTTGTATAGCTTCTGACAACGATCTTTAAGCTCATCAGCTGTCCCTTCCAAGGAACAAACCTGATCCAATCAATCAAAAACAGCCACAAGACAAGAAATTCACAATTTCTTACAGCAGAACAATGGCAATAATTAACAAATAAAAAAAGTAAAATTTTCCAATTTGTTTACCTGTTTCTGGAACATTGGGGAATCCTCCAGATTGATGAAGGCCGCCATTGATGGAATGAAAAGGAAGAAGCTTTCAGACCAAAAAGTGAAGATTTGAGCCGAATTTTGGCTTTGTGATTCGGGTTCGAAATGGATCTGGCGAGATCCAGAGGCGTTTTTCAGTTGGTGATTGATGACTGACGGTGATTGCTTCGGTAACAGCCAGCACAGCAGAATCCACAACTTCTCTCTTTTGTATTTTCATATATACCCTTCGTCGTATCTTTATTTTCAAAAACTTTTTTCAATGAGGTCATTAATTTCGTTAATTTTAGCTTTAATTTTATGGACTTTTATTGTGTGGGTATGGTAAGAAAAAAAAGGAACAATAATGGTCAAATCTGCAATTTCCAACGAGTTTCTGTAATTTCAGCTCTTTCGAGTAAAATTGTAAGGAATTGAAAACATTATAATGCTCATTTATTAGTTTAATGGAAATTTGTTGGAACACATTTTTAGACGTTACAAACTTGCAATGAGACAGAAACTAGAGAATTGTGAGTTTCTCTAAACAACTCCTTTCGTGTGAAACAATTTCCAATGCTCTCTGCTTTCTTTTGCGTATATTCTCCACCATCTTTCTCATAGACTTAATCTCATTAACTGTGTTCTTTATCTTTCTTTTCTTCAACTCTATCATCTTTCTTTTTTCTAAAACTATTTTCCTGTTTTCTTCATCTCTTGCATCCATAGCCTACAAATTACAGAAATGGCCAAATCATAACTATACTATTTGTACAATCAAAGTTAGTTAAGAAAGCTGGTTATATACCTTAATTTGGATGCGTAAGTCCTTGGTAGAAGGTAATGAAGACCATAGAGAGGCTTTAGAAGGAGCATTAACAAACATTTGATATCTCTCCCATTCAAGTTCCTTTATCTTTCTCTTGATTTTTTCTTCATCGCTTTTGCTAATCTCATTTGGCCATTTCGTAGACCTGTTTAACTTCCACATCTGCTCTAGAGATATACACCGATTAAAAAAGAAAACTTCGAATATTAGGAACACGTGAAAAAAAAAATACACCAAAAGTGTATATAATTAGCTAGATACATTTGATGTTCTTTTATACAAAACCAATCCGATACAAATGAAACTGAATTAATAGAATCCTACGTTGACCATATGCAGAGTATCCATTTTTATAAAAAATAAATAAATAAAGGTTAGAGAATGTGTATAATTGATTTACACTTAACTTGTTCTTCAACTTGTTTAAGAGAAAGTCCAGAATCGATTTCCTTGTTTTGATTCATCATCTTGAGAAGACGTCTCTCACCATCCATGCTATGCACCTCATGTAACATCCGATGGTTTAGGTTCTGTCAGATATTCCAAAAGATTTTTAAAAAAAAATTGTATAAACAGTTTCATCAATAAAAAAGGGTAATTATTAGCAGTTAGGTTCTCTAACATGGATGTTAATTTCTCGTTCCCCAGACGAGAATGATATAACAGATTTCTTGTCACGATACGCGTTATTAGCGAAAGTTAGCTTGTTTAGCTCCATCGTCTCAGGACAATCTGATCGGAAACTCTTGTCATCCTCGACCGATGTCCATCTTCCGTTATAAAACCATCCATATCGCATATTGGAGTTTAATCCTGAGATGGCTTTTTCATGGACAAGCTGTGCCATTAAGTACAACGATCACAAGTTTCACCAGCTTAGTTAGTTTTATTCACAATATATACAAATATAGCGAGAGACAACGATTGTTCAACAAACATGTATATACCTCTTTAACAAAAACAAAAAAAAACATGAATGTATATACCTTTTTCTCTGTGATCTTTTTATGGATTTGAAGCAATTGTTGTTCCATCTCCTCTATCATCTTCTCATTATCTTCTATTGACTTTGCATATCGGTATCGACTTCTCTTGGGTTCATCATCCAGATCCAGATGTCCTACATTTCGATTAGTGTTCTTTGCGACCACCATAGTCATCCAGAGAAAAATTTAATGAGCTAGCTCTTGTAAGATAACAGAAGAAAAGCTTTTGGATAAGGATTTACAAAATGGAAGAAAATTGTCTTGAGTTAAAAAAAAGAATACAGAGGGTTGAGACTTTTATATAAACTTGATAAAGTCGTATCTCCTCTCTACACAGTTTTATAATATTTCTTGGAACTTGGTTTGCACACCAAGAAAGTTGACCATTTTGCCACCCTTTTTTTTTCTTAGTTTAATTCAACCACACCATATAGTATATATATCAAATATTTGGTAAAGTTGAGCAATGTCTCACAAGTCACAAAATATTTATTATGTAACGATTTAATCAAACAAACGAGTTTAGTACAAGTATAATTGAAAGAAAAATGAGTAAAGTCTTAAATTCCATACAAGTATGGAGCAATCTTCATGAGAGGCTCGAGAGTGCTCACGTGAAACTTCCTCGCGAAAAGAAAACACACATTCGTCACATCATCACCCTCGTAGCTACAATTCGACCCAAACCGGATCCCATCCAAAAACTCGACCCGGATATCCTTCCACACAAACCTCGCTGGATGGGACCCACCCCTTGACCAATCCACCCACGTCACGCTCCGGTTCGAGTTCATCTCAGGGCAGATTTTGTTAACCAACGTCGGAAGGTAATGCTCGTCGATGTAACACGGTGGTCGACAATGTTCCTTAAAGACTGCGTAGTACCGGCGATCGGAAACGATCTCTGCGGCGATTCTCCGTGAGACCTCGAACCACTGGTTTCCTTTCCGCCAGTCGGAGAGCGACACGTGTGGGAGCATTTTAGAGGTGTAACGGCCTCTCCCCATGGGCCTCGGGTCGTCGAATGAGCCGAGGAAAGAGCGAGTGGAGCGCGTTAGGTAAGTGTAGATCGTGGTGAAGTTGAAGAGAGGTATGCATGTCTCGGAGAGGAGCACGAAACGAGCGTTGGAAGTTTCTAGAAGCGCGTGAGACAAAAGACGTCTCTCTGCGTCCATCATCGACGATTTCCCCCATTCCACGGCCTGCAAATAATTTTCACATTATTACAATATGGATATGTAAGTGACAAATATTGCCACGTAGGATATAGTAATACGTACGTAGGGTTACAAAAAAAAATTTGTATAAAAAAGCTATGTTGCGATCTAATAGCCAAAATATGTTCGCATTACGTAATATGATATTGTTGTATTATGTGTATATATATTATTATATTAACCATATACCTTGCTTGGTATACGTTTCTTGTAAAACACTGAAGATTTCGGTGGTTCCTCGGTGAACTCCGGCGAGGTATGAACGTGAATGGAATAAAAATCTTCATGTCCTTTGAAGAACAATTCCCAAAGAGGGGACAAAGGCAGATTCCACCTGGTCAGAAACATGAACGCAACCTTTGGATGAGCCCCGATCATCATTGCGTCACGTGGCGCCATCGCTGCTCGTCGCATTACCTCTTCTTCCTCCACATCATTACCGGAGCTGCGTGGAGGAGGAGGAGGAGGAGGAGGAAGAAGAGAGAGAGAAGGAGAAGTGAGAGGATTTGAGGAGAGATCGTCGACGAGGAAGAGTGAGGTTTGGAGGCGTTGGTTAAGGTAAAGAGCGAGGAGGATAACGAGAGAGGAGACGGAGGAGAAGAAGATGACTGTGCCGAGGATGTGAATGTATCGGAGAGTGATCGGTTCTTTCTTCATGCGTACGTTTAGTTCTTTGACAAAGGCTGTGATCTTATGCTTCTTCATTTTTCTTTTAATTTGTGTATATTAGATTAGTAGTTTAACTATATGTTTTCTAATAATAAGGATTAGTTTCTTCCAAAACCTAGGCATAAGCATTTATGTGTGATGTGTATATGGATATGAGACGTGCATGAGAATTGTGGGTTTAGTGAAACGTGTTTTGGTCGAGTGAAATAAAGCAGAGCAGAAGAGCATGGAATTTGCGGCTATGTAAAACTATTGTTATGCTAAAAAGCGTTAAATGGAAGATTAACAAAAGAAGCCATGCGTTATAGTCAGAAGTTATATATCTTTTTCCTTGCCTCTAGACTCTAGAGTGTAGTAGTAGAGACATGCCTCAATCGTAGCAATAGAAATAGGAATATACAAATTCTTCAAAATGGGCTTTAACCAAAAAAGAAATCATCAAAATTGCGATCCAAATCTTAAAACTTGGCAGGACAGTTTACAAAGGTTAAAAACACTTGTCGAATTTTTAAGCCCAAAAGGCTTTTTCCCATGTTTGTCCACGACGAATTACAAACCAATAGAACATGTAGTCATCAATTTATCATCAAACCAATTACAAATTTACAAAGCTCTCGCTTCGCTTCATCATCTAATATCCGAATCCGACGAATTCTGCTCCTCCTCAATTTTCCTCTCTCTCCGTGTTGACTCTTGAGGCGATCCAACAATCATCAACGACAACGCGATTCTCGGGTAAGTCAGACGATTTCAGCTTATTTTCTCAGGATTTTTTTTGTGTCGTTTCGATGTAGATTTTTCTGCTAGATTTCTTCCTATGAGGGTTTTGTTCTGCAGCCTACATCGGGAAACGGGACGAATTATGCAGAGAATAGAGAATTGAACAAACTAGATTACTATTTTTACCTGCTCAGTGATGAGTTCCTCGAAATATTGGAGAGATTGTGTCCTCAATCTGAAATTCGCTGCTAGATAATCAATCTCACTGAAAGGTTGTTCTTTCAATTATTAACATGAGCTGTTAAATCTGGATTTTGCAGAAAAATCTGTTACTCTCCCCTGAAAGTTGAGAGATTTCAGTGAGCAAGATACTGTTAGCGGCATTTAGAGATGCCTCGGGACTTATCGAGATCGAGGTCACCTTCCCCATCACCTTCACGTCGCAGAACAAGGCACTCGAGGTCTCCTGTAAGGCATAGGCACAGCAGGAGGAGCAGAAGAGACAGAAGCCGCTCTCCATACTTATCTAAATCATATAGCAGGTGATACCCGTGATATTTCTGCGCTATGCTATTCGTTTACCTTAGCTACCTTAGCTAATTGGTTAACAAGACAGATTGGTGGAACACGTTTATGTATCTTGCTGGCTAAAAACGTGAATTGTACAGAGTTGAGCTCTACGCATCCACCTTCTTCAACTGCTCCTACTTACTTGTCTCGATTTAGATGATACAGGCTCTATCGTTATACTTTTTGTTGAGTGATGGTCTTGTTGGAAACATATCTTAGTTTATTAGGTTGTTGGAAGCGCTGTATAAAGTTTTGGCAGGAATGTGAATATCTTATGACTTTAGCTTTTTTTTAGGGAAATGCACACTGCATATTCAGTAAAGGCAGAATTACTTGTTTATATCATTTCTTATTCCTGTTGAAGGTTGTCTTAGTGTGCTTTGTTAATCATAAAGAGACAAAAATACCAAGAAAATTATAAGTAAGATAAGATATTGAGAAATATGACTGAGAATTTAGGAAGAGGATGCATGCTCTTACCATTATATTATAAGCTCAATTTCTTCCCGTTTTGTGGGAGGGAAAGTTGAGCAGGTGATGGATTGCTGTTGGGTGTTCTTTCATTGATCCCTTGTCATATTAGCTTCTTCATGTGATTAAAGTTGGAGCTGATAATTCTTAACAGTGTATGAGGTAACTGCACATACTTTTTGTTCATTCAAAGAGAAGTTGTGGGCTACCTGATGCCTAGTTTTCCTGTGCGTTGTAGTTCGTTAGTTGCAGCTTTTGCTTACTGCTTTATTTTGGGTGTTGTTGTACAGACGAAAAAGTCGTTCTATTTCTCCTAGGCGCCATCGGAGTCGATCTGTTACTCCTAAGCGACGCTCTCCAACACCAAAACGTTACAAAAGACAAAAGAGTAGGAGCTCTTCTCCGTCTCCTGCAAAAAGATCTATTGCCACAACGCTTGAGCCAGCTAAACATAGGAATGAAGAAGAAGTATTAAGGGAAGAGGAAGAGCGGAAAAGGTAAATCAATTAAAAAAAACAATATTTTGAATGGAAGCTATGTTCAAAATATGGTTTTGTGCTCTCTAACGTTATTCTAGTGTAATGTGGAAGTGCTTGATTATTAGTCTTAAAAGTGCAACAGGTTTGATGGCACTCTCTCACAGGCTTCGCTTAAGGAAGATAAGCTATAATTCGACTCGTTCATATTTGATCTTCTGGAACCGATGACCGTATTATCTTTGATAGATTTGATGAGTTCTGAGAGTCATATACATGGATCATGATTGAGTTAGGGATATATATATATTAAAAGCAAAAGAATAGCTTAGTGAAAGTTTGTTTATGTCTATGGTGATGTAAGAATATCCATCACGGATTTTACCCTTGGCCTTGAGAGGAAGGAAACCTGAAACAGTCTCAACTACTTTTCTCAAACTTGGAATAAATTTTTGGTTATTTTCCTGTTCAAGATTGAAGACATCAAGATATGAGAAAGTTCAGGTGATATTTAAGATTCTAAATCTGTTGCGAGTGTCCTCTAACTTTTCACTATGTTTGCACCAGGCGACAGCGGGAAGCAGAACTAAAGCTAATAGAGGAAGAAACTATGAAACGTGTTGAGGAAGCTATTAGAAAAAAGGTTGAAGAAAGCTTACAGTTGGAGAAAGTCAAACTGGAAATTATAAAGCTGTTGGATGAAGGACGAATGAGAGTTAAAGAAGAAGTCGCAGCTCAACTTGAGAAGGAGAAGGAGGCTTCTCTTGTCGAGGCTAAAGAAAAAGAGGTAATGATCCCAACAAAGAAAACAATCCCTTTAACAAATCTAAGATTCTTACTAGTTTTTTATGTGGAAACTGTCGGCCATTTCTTCACTTTGCTAAATTTATGATGCTCTTGCCGAATTCCTTATTAGTACTATGAATCTGCCTATCATGGAACATTGTTGAAAGAAGAGCTTTTTTTTTCAGGGCGTTATGCGGTGTTTGTCGCAGGAAAGAGAGCAACGAGAGAGAGAAGAGGTGGATAGAATAGAGGAAGAGAAGCGGAAGAAAGAAGAAGAAGCTCAAAGAAAAGAAGCAATGGAGAGGCAAAGGAAAGAGGAGGAACGGTATCGAGAGCTCGAGGAGCTGCAACGACAAAGGGAAGAGGCAATGCGAAGGAAGAAAGCAGAAGAGGAAGAAGAACGCCTCAAACAGATGAAACTTTTGGGTAAAAACAAATCACGCCCTAAATTATCTTTTGCCTTAAGCTCCAAGTGAAATGGGCGAAGAAAACAAATCACGCCCTAAATCATCTTCTTACTACTCTCCACGGTGCTTTCTGATTATTATTAGCGCTTCTTTTTGGAGCATAAAGTATACACTATTTCTGGCTTTTTTGTATTCTAGTTTCTTTGTAATTGTATGCACGGTTCGTAACTTAATATTAAGTTTGATTCTTGGTTAACCGACTGGTACAAAAGTGTAGTGTTTCATCATCAAAAGTTCAAAACTATACACTGGATTCTCCATAACAGAAGCATCATCCATAATAGGCACATTGACTTTACAGCAAATTTGCTCAACAACAAAATTACAAAAAACTCACTGAGGTTATTTTAAATGTATGTACATCAAGGATGTATATAAGTATTGAGAAGACAGATGATCTATAAAAGGAAGACGAATGGTTTTTGTTGATCCTACCTTTCTTCAGGGAACACCTTATGTAGAAAATCGACAAAGCGTTTTGAGTAAGTCGTGGGTTCGGTCACAGATATTGTCATGGGATCATACTGAAAAGACTTGCATTTATGCTCAACTTTCTTTTTGGTGTTATACTCCTGCAGAATATCTATGATTCCCATGTACACAACCACATCGTATACTTCAAAGAGCTCAATTGTCGCTGACTCTTCCTTGTCCTCAATAAGCTTGTGATGAGCTTGAGCCGGCATGTTCACTCCTAACTGTACCCGCAGCCTAAAACAATATAGAGAAAGCAACGGCAACGTTCAGATTATAAGCAAGGGGCCAAATGAAGAAAGAAAGGAAGAAAGGAAATGAGACTAAACCTTGCGGTTCCGGGAAGAATAAGATCAACTTCTTGGTCGCCAACGGAAAATGCTCTGAGTGTGCTTCCTCTGATGTGAGGACCAGGGGCAGTGTTCACGGAATTGGGTTCGTGAGTCACCAGTAACAATCCTTTTGGAGGAATGGAGAGTTCCTGAGTCAGACCAACTGAAACAAACATATGAAACGGTAAGAAAGGACCCTTCAAGATGTCCTACTTGAAATACTGACACTTACTGTCTACAGAAGAAACGCTTTCTTGATCTGACAATGCGTTAGGAGGCTCAAGGATATCATTAAGTTGCCCTGGAGCTCTAAAATGCAACCCCAGTAAAAGACTGTAGTCAATGATGTGCAGAGATTCCAAGAAGGAGCAGTCTAAGTAAATTTGCCTGCAACAAGTAAATTCAACAAACAGTTATAAATGTTTAGCTGAGTATAGTCTTTCACAATGGAAATAATATATAAAGATAAAGTTATTGCACTCACTTGAAGAGGGCTTCTCGTAATAGCTTGTCCATATGAAATTCGTAACAAAGATCAAGATCTTTCAAGGTGGTCTTCTCTTGGATCTTAATCTTTTCAGTAAACCTCCCTTGAGTTGAGCCCTTAAGATCATAACGACGATGAATTTTCAACTCTGTGCAGAACATATTCCCCATGACCACAAAACGTACCTATCAAAAGAGCACAAAGCTCATAATTAAAAAAAAGTGGAAACACAAGGTAATTTAAGCTATAAAAGTGACCAGAAGTTACCTTTTTTCCCCATCTGAGTGTTATTCTGTGAACTCCAAAGAATTTGGTTATAAGCGTGTTCTCATGGTCCCCTACGTGTTGATAGTACTTAGGCAACATTCTGAGAAGAACCTAGAAAGCAAAAATGCTGGATGATTTTAGTTCTTAAGTATCTGTAATGTTACCCCTACAATCTAAAGAGTTAGCTACTAAGAAAAGACGAGTAAGTGCAAACCTTCAACTCAGATTTTTTTAATGTCTTGATCACAAATCTGTCGTCATGAGAGAGGTAAAAGATACTGCCACTCTTCCCGGGGGAAGAAATTTCTGTCAGGCCATCATCACCACAAATAGACATCATGTACTCTGCAGCATCTAACTTGAACATCTCCCTCAAATTCCTGAAACATTTCATTAAAAATCATGGACAGAATGTCAATTAATAATCAAACAATCATTTCTTTCATAATTGTTCACTCCTTTGTCTAATCAAGCGGAGAAACAGAGAGATAAGGCAACTAAACTTTGATAGATTATTTACACTGAAACTCAACCTCTTTGGTATTATCTACTTGAAGAAAGCTGTTTTACCTGAAAACCATAGGACAATAGTCTTTCCAAGAGAAGTCGATGGATTTGTGTGGAGGCGTAAGATTGGAGCCGTCTTTAGGGAAGAACATCAATGTTCTGGCCTTCTTACCGAAGTCAGAAGAACGTACTTCTCGCCTAGGCACTGGCGTAATCTTTCCAACAGTATACCTGTGAACTTCAAAAACGTTGTTGTGTTAAGAGGAAGAAACTAATTACACTCCATTCTTAGAGAGAAGTATGCAGTGGATATATAAATTACCTGATACCAAGTTGGAGATTCAGCATTAGATAATAGTTATGTTCCCTCTTCATACAGGTCATGAAAGTCCTAGTCTTGACTTCTTTAGGAAGACTTGGAGGTCTTATCTTGTGTGACTTGTCAGCAGAAGTCGTTATAGTCTCTCTAATCAAAACTCCTTGCATGTATTCCCTTTCATAGACTATACGGTTCTTATCTTGTCCCTCGCTTTGGCCTGCGCCTAAAGACCGAGAAGACTTAGATAATGGCCCATGACATGAAACGTCTCTTGGAGGAGGAGGATCAGAGGTCCTCCAGCTTTCATCTGTAAACCTATCCGATATTCTACCAGAAGTTCTCGCCATCCCACTAGCTGAAGTCCTCACGGAGAGACTTCTTGTCACAGTGCTCGAGTTCCTTAGCTCCTCAACGTTTGTTGACGACGAGCTACGAGAAAGCACAAACTTTCCAGTGTCATCATATTCAAGAGAGCGACACCATTTCTTGAGAGATGGATGTTTACTTCCAGCAGGATAAAAAACTCCTTTCCCATCTTTTAAACCACCGGACCAGGTTCCATAATACAAGCATCCATCAGCAAACTTATAAACA
This sequence comes from Microthlaspi erraticum, assembly GCA_902728155.2. NCBI lineage: Eukaryota > Viridiplantae > Streptophyta > Magnoliopsida > Brassicales > Brassicaceae > Microthlaspi > Microthlaspi erraticum. The sequence continues at coordinate 895,927 of CACVBM020000555.1, forward strand.
CCAGAGCCATGCCTTAACCCATTCAGCCAAAACCCATCAAAAAGATCTCCATTTGCCCATCTCATGACTCCTCTTCCACACATTACACCCTTTTTCCAGTTCCCTATGTACCTATTCCCATTGGTCCAAGAATAACTACCACGCCCTTCTTGTAATCCTTCTTTCCAAGAGCCGTCATACACATCTGAGTTACAATACTCTTTCCTCCCTAGACCATGCCTTATGTTCATTCTCCAGGCTCCACTGTACACAGACTCATCTGGTGAAGTCATGGTGCCAACACCGTGAAGGTATCCACCAGAGAAATCTCCTTCATATTTTGCTCCTGATGACCACATAAGTTTTCCTTTACCACAGATTTTTCCTTCATGCCAATCTCCATCGTAGGTTGTTCCATCTGACCATGCGTACTTCCCTTTCCCATCAGGAAGTGACCCTTTGACTTCACCGGAATAGAGATCACCGTTTGAGAATTCCCTATCTCCATGCCTGAGGATGCTGCACAAAGTTTCATACTTTAACAAGCTAGGAAATTAAGAAAGGAACTGCAAGAAGATTCGTCAACAATTAAACACACCTATCCATTTCAGCTAGCTTCCAGTGATCTTAGAACATTCTTGAGAACATGGTCTACTTTTCTGCATAAGCTAAGAAAAATCAAGATCGCATATTACAATCAGAAATCCTAGGATCAATAATGAGAAGATCACCTAGGAACAATCCATGTTTCAACTCAAGTCATCACATCCAAATTCTGAATCAAAATTTCCAGACAATTAGGAGAAAAAACTATGTTCTCCAGGAGATCTTATCACTCATATTTCTCTGAAAAAGCACCATTTTTCACAGAAAAATTAGACTAAACTTCAGAGTGAACTAAAACAGGTTCAAAGCTACAGTCTTTATCAGCGATTTGTTCTCTAAAAAACTCTGTTTTACAAGATAATAAATGCCCATCAAATAATCGATTCTGAAGAAGTCACAAATCAAACCCAGTGCTCAATATCAGCATTTTAAGCGAAAACTTGAAATAGCTATTGCGCAGCTCCATTCCAATTCATTTCTCAAGCAGGTTGAAAACAGAGAAGTAATACACAGAAGCAAGAATATCGAGCTCGAATCTCAGAACATGACTCTTACAAGTAACAATTTTGATAGATTTTGGTGAATTAGAACAAAATAAAACTCAACAAAACAAACGAGTCCGAGTGGATTCGCAGCATACTCACCCAGATGAAACTTGTGAAATCTAAGAAGAGATGAGAAGACGAAAAGTCATAGATTGAGCAGGAAGAACTGATTTGAGGTTCGTTGCTGGTTGAGAAGAGCTTTTCCTCTTGAGAATTGATTCTTTGAATTGTATTGTAAAATATTTATGTTGCCCCATGCACCAAGTTCCATTCAAACAGCTTTCTTCTTCCTTTTTTATCGAATTTATGCGACATGTTTTTTTTTTGTTTTTTTCTATAAATATTTTAATTTTGTTTTATATATTGACTGGTTCATAATTAAATGGGCACAAATTTTAAAAGAAAAGTTTTTTTGTTCTTTTCGTAACAACAACAAACAATAAATGTAAGCAGATAACTGTGTATATCATTCATTTATATGGTCACTAAAATGGAAAAATAGTTTCACAACAAGAAGAAAAAAATGTATAATAATTTATACTTTCACATAAACTGATTTCTTATCTCTAGTACTCAACAAATTCTTTTCTTAACTTGCTAGACAGATTTTTTTTTCTTTCTCATTCCAGTCAAACCATTAATCTAACTAATGTTTTAAGCCAAATCAATAATTAGTTTGGATAATCTATATTATCGTATAAGTTTTGTGAACTGTCAAATCATCCAGGAGTGTCAATCCATAATCCATCCATATTTTATTCCAACGTTCATTGATTAAATGATTCATATAGTTCAACTATAGCTATAGTTATAAAAATAAAATAAAACGTATTTCACAAAATAGTTGAAGGAAATTTCTACGTATATAACACCGAAAAAAGTATTTAGAATATAGACTGCTTATGAGATATTACATTTGTATGAAAATAAGAAAAATTATCTAGCTTCTACATATTTTAATGCCATGAGATTTAAAACTTTGTCTGAATAAGCCTAATAAGGCTAAACACACACAAGCCTCTCGGTCGAATAAAAGCTTTATTCCCATCAAATAAAGGTATTCATCAGAAAATGTTTTATTATGTGGTAGTTGCGTTGAGTAAATATGTGATTTGTGGAGATATTGCGGTCACTATAGTAGTGGTGCAGTTACAAATATTGGATAGTTTTGAAAACAAAAATTGTAAATGTTCAACCAAAACCCTTTTTCCGTCAAAGTTCAATACCAATAGATTACAAATGTTAGAAGTTAGAACTTAGAACAGTTGAACAATAATATTATTTAATATACTAGTTTAACCAATATGAGACAAAAAGGAAAAAGTTCAACCAGTGTTGGTCATAGTTACACACTTACACGTACGAACTTATACGTAGGAATTTAATTGTTATATAAAAGACTCGAGTAAATCAAAGTATCATCATCATTGAAGTAACTAATGACGCAATCTATTGTTTCACAGATGCGGCGCGGCAAGAAAATATCAAAAGTTGCGTGTATAGGATTAGATAGACTTTTCAAAATCAAGCAAACAACTTCACCGTCCAAGAATCTTATGTTCTGTACTCGTTCTTGGTAGTGGAAATCTTAGTGTTTCTGTTAGCTCTTAATCTTGCTAGATATTCAAACTGGGACAATCTTCACGACATTACTCACCTCTCTTCTCTCTCCTTTTTTTTTTATCAATTCCATTTACTTCCGTGCTGAAAATATCTTGGTTTTGCCAATTTTTCATACAAAACTCACAACGTTTAAACTCTAAACATATGTAACCGAGTTCTTTGGTGTGATAAAAACCAGCTAAAAATAAGTATATAATGAAGTTGACTACTGCAAAGCGCGCCAAATTTGTTGAACAATATGACAGCAACTTTTTGAAAAATCTTGAAAAAGAAAAATTTCGTCTGTTTATACTGTAGTAGTATAATTAGTTGATTAAAGGTTTAGCTATATTGTTGATGTAGAGAAATAGCATCCCTAAATAGATATAAAAAATCATTTTGAAAAGACATTGCACCGTCCATGATCACTAGATTAAAAAAGGCCCGACCAATTATATTTTGTCTACAGAGGATTTTTTTAATGTTGACGTCGGAAAATAGAGAGATTGAAGGATGTTGTGAAATACTACTAAAAAAATCGATTCATATGGATTGCGACTTCGTGGATCGTGACAACACAACAGAAGAAGACAAACGATGATAGGAACCTTAACATTTGCTCGTTAACTTTAGATGGTTGCTTTTGCTTTAACGCTTAATAATATTTTAAATATTTGTTGTTTTTCCTTCTCGTCCATATTATTCGTTACCATCATCCAATATTAATTTATCTATTTCCAACCATCTAATTTGCCTTTTGCTTTTATACATATCTTACAATATAATGCAAAAAGCATAATGTTCCAGTGACCAGTATATCGTATTAGAAAACAATATTATCGCATCACAAAATATTCCAAATGACGGTGGACGTACTTTAATATAAACGAGTTATTCACAAGTTATATTAATACAGAAAACGACGACATATAATTCAAATTCCAGATGAAGTATGTTGTAGAGTCTCCTCCAATACGTACGATACGAACAACAAAAATAGTATTCGAATAGGTTAAGAAGTTAAATAAAATGTGATTAAAGTGAGAAAATGGTGAAGTGGGTGTCACGAAACGTATGAAGAGAAGGGAAGTGGGGCTGTGCTGTTTCTTGTCGGTCTCCTGCCGTACCATTTCTTCCAAAGAATCTGATTTCTTCAATTTCCCCTTTTTTACGTAACAATACTTATTGAAAATATAGCAATCAAGAGTCTAATAATCGTTTCTTTTGATTATTTAATTTGAAAAAAATATATAAAGAAAAGTAAAAGATCACAAAACGAATTATTTACGGCACACATACATTTTTTCAGTACTGTATATCTTTTTTTTTTTTTAACTTGCAGAAAACTAGAGTGATGTTAATACAAGTCTTATAAAAATTCTAAAAAATTATGCAACTGTACTCTTTATAATATCGCATCATAGAGAGCATGCGATGAACAATGCGCTTCGATAGTGATCAATAATCCATTAGTTGAGCTCGTAGGTCAAATTAATGGTTTGTATAGTCCATTTATTTGACTAAACGCCCATTTTCAGAAAGCCCAAAGTCTGCTTAAACTGTGAAATCAAACACGCGATTCGTACGTCTACGTGGACCCAAACGCAGTAAACGTTTCTTCTCCGTTGAGGATAGATTTGGTTTTTCAATTTCAAGTTTTAAGTCAGGATAAGGTTAATTAATTAAAACCTTCTCGACATTTACTATACTGCCCTTCACCCCTGAAGCTAGCATTCGAGGTTAGACTTGTAATTTGATTCCTAATATCATAGCAGCAATGCTTCGCTCAGTCTCGCTCGGTAGCTTTGAAAGCAAATGGAGACGCCAGTTTTGGGACTTGAGCTACGATGTCCTCATCATCTCTTCAACACTAACTCTCGTCCCTCTTCCTCTCTCTCCCTTCCCGCCGTCTCACTACGAATCCTCGCGGCGTCGACTGCGGCGGCATCTTCCGCCGTGGAATCGCCGGCGACCGTAGCTGAGTCTCCTCGTTCGAGACCTCATTCCAAATCCTACCTGACTAGGAAATCCGCTATTTCTGAAGTAGAACAGTCCTCAGATTTCCTCTCCTCTCTGCAGAGGTTTCTCTTCATCTCATCACAACTTATCTTTTTTTCTCCTAAATTTTTTAGTTGAAATTGCTCCAAATTCTAAAAATTAGCTCGTGTCAAATTATACTATCGTTCTCTCTGCAGACTAGCAAGAGTTTTGAAGGTGCAAGACTTGAATGTGATTTTGCGTGATTTTGGAATCTCTGGAAGATTGCAGGATCTTATCCAGGTTTGTTGATTTCATAATTCTGAAACAAGATTCATCAAAAGTATCATAGTTTATTGTTCCAAGACGTGCGCATAATCACTGTATTTTTTCCTTTTTTTTTTGCAATTGTTGTAGCTCTTTGATTGGATGCAACAACATGGAAAGATTAGCGTTTCAACGTACAGCAGCTGCATAAAGTTTGTGGGCGAAAAAAGTGTCTCCAAGGCTCTAGAAATATACCAAAGCATTCCAGACGACTCAACCAAAATCAACGTCTTTATATGCAACTCCATTCTTAGCTGTCTTGTCAAGAATGGAAAGCTTGACTCCTGCATCAAGTTGTTTGATCAGATGAAGCGCGATGGTCTCAAACCAGATGTTGTTACCTATAATACGGTACGCCACCTGAAGCTTTCACCTGTGAATTAGATCCATCGGCTGATTGAGACATACTGAAACGTTTCTGCTTTTAGGGTGTTAAGTCTAGGTGAAAGAACCGTCGCACCATCTCGTTTTGTTTAGCTTCTATGATATATTTTATCTTTGATGTCTTAGCTGCTTGCAGGTTGCATCAAGGTCAAAAATGGATTTCCTAAGGCTATGGAACTCGTCGGAGAGCTGCCACATAACGGGATACAGATGGACGGTGTGATGTATGGGACGGTCCTGGCCATTTGTGCTTCAAATGGTCGGTGTGAAGAAGCTGAAAACTTTATCCAGCAGATGAAGGTTGATGGTCATTCACTCAATATATATCATTACAGCTCCTTGCTCAATTCTTATTCTTGGAAAGGGGATTACAAGAAAGCTGACGAGCTGATGACCGAGATGAAATCAGTAGGATTAGTGCCAAACAAGGTTTGTTTTTTTCAGTATTTTTCTTGAAATCATTGAAACATTTTGCGGTTTTTGTCCCCTGTGACGGATGGATTTGTATGAATGACTTCTCATCCAGTTACATGATTCATTTTCTTGTTATTATTTGAGAGATTGATTCTCTCGGTATTCTGATTCCTTCTCGCTTGTATAACTCTAGCTGCAAATATTGGCAGGTGATGATGACAACTTTACTAAAGGTTTATATTAAAGGAGGTCTGTTTGAAAGATCAAGAGAATTACTTTCTGAACTTGAATCCGCAGGCTACGCCGAGAACGAGGTAGCTAGACAATATTGTTGCTCTACATATTGTAGAAAAGAGCAATTTAAACCTGGCTGCAAATTTGTAATCTGTGCAAAATGTTGAATGGAGTAAACAACAATAACGAGTCAATAAAATTATTTTCTTATGTAGATGCCATATTGTATGCTGATGGATGGTCTTTCAAAGACGGGAAAGTTGGAAGAGGCGAGGTCAATCTTTGATGATATGAAAGCGAAAGGTGTAAAATCTGGTATGTTTTTTTATATATTTGATTAGTACATGACCTTTCCAATCTTAGGAATCATAGCTTCTTTTCTTTCTCTGTTATTGTAGAGAATGATTTTCAGTTTCCGGTTTTCAGATGGCTATGCAAACAGCATCATGATGTCTGCTTTATGTCGAAATAAGCGTTTCGAGGAGGCAAAACAACTGGCAAGGGACTCTGAAGCCACTTATGAAAAATGCGATTTGGTTATGTTAAACACGATGCTCACAGCCTATTGCAGAGCCGGAGAAATGGAAAGCGTTATGCGAATGATGAAGAAGATGGATGAGCAAGCCGTTAGTCCTGACTATAACACTTTCCATATCTTGATCAAATATTTCATCAAGGAGAAACTGCTCCTACTTGCGTACCAAACCTTACTTGACATGCACAGTAAAGGCCACCGGCTTGAGGAGGTAACTAGCTTCATGTCATTGCTTGTTTTAGTGGTGTGATATAGAAACCTTTCTTCTTAGCGTTTTCTTGTCTCTGAGTCTTTGCTAAGTAATGTGATACTATGAGAAATCTGCAGGAACTTTGTTCGTCCTTGATATACCATCTCGGTAAGACTAGAGCTCACTCGGAAGCATTCTCAGTCTACAATATGTTGAGATACAGCAAAAGAACTATCTGCAAAGATCTGCATGAGAAAATTCTCCACACTCTAATCCAAGGGAAGCTCCTCAAAGACGCATACGTTGTAGTGAAGGTTTGAAATCCCTTTTTGTGGCAAGATTTAACATTTGGTCCATTGCGTGAAGGTGGTCTACTAATTTGGTCAAAATTCTGTTTCAGGACAATTGGAAAATGATCTCACAGCCAACTTTAAGGAAATTTGGCAGAGCTTTTATGATCTCCGGTAATATTAATTTAGTGAACGATGTTCTCAAGGCATTGCATGCTTCTGGCCACAAAATCGACCAGGTAAAAATGATTAATTTGAAGCCATCTTTTACATTACAATTGACTTATTATCCTGGGAATCACAAAAAGTAAGGTTTTCATTTTTCTTCTCTGTGTTTTCTTTGTGAGACTCAGGTTCAGTTTGAGATGGCGATTTCCCGATACATTTCGGAACCTGATAAAAAGGAACTGCTGCTTCAACTTCTACAATGGATGCCTGGTCAAGGATACGTTGTTGACTCCTCCACAAGAAACCTCATTCTTAAGAACTCTCACTTGTTTGGTCGGCTACTCATCGCAGAGATATTGTCTAAGCATCATATACCTTCAAGGACAATGACAAAATCTCGATCCGGGCCTAAATTTAGAAGTAAATAAGTAATTTTCCGATATTCTTCCTTTTTTGTTTGTATTTTGTTTCACGAGATCAATGGACTATCTATCCTGAGCAATTCAAATAAAAAAACCGACTTTTGAAACAAGTGGGGTATTATTTAGTAGAACAAAGCATAATGATTTAAGAGAAGAACAAGAGGCCATGGGCCATGCACTCTTCTTCTTCGGTTAGTTCACTCGAACAAGAGGCCATGGGCCATACACTCTTCTTCTTCGGTTAGTTCACTCGAGTTGTCTTCCTCAAGATTGATTAGTGAGTTTCTTCTTGAGCTATCCTTCCTTTCTATCTTTCAATCAGTACAAGAGTATTCACAAAGTATTGACTTCACATGCTTCTGCAGCTTCTATCAATTGTTGTTTACAGAACAAGAGAATTGCATCTGTATCACTCTGAATTTGCCTTTTCTTTAAAACTTGAAAAGCTTGGAAATTCCTATACCATAGTCTATTTTAGAAAATCAACATATCTTATAAAGAGTTTCTGTATCTAGTGAACATTAAGGTACATCGAAATAGAAGTTTGCAAAAATTTACAATTACAATTTCATAGTGGTCACAACTTCACCAAGGTAATACTCTTCCTTCAGGTCGCATCTCCGACCCATTTTCTTCTTCAATATCAAAATCAAAATCAAGCTTCTCCATGACCATACCTACTCCATCTCCATCTACACAGCCTTGAAGAACTGCATTGCTTTTGTTTCTCACTGTCTTTTTGCAGGACTGGCCCGAGCTCTCAGCGAAATCATCATCCCCGGCTACATTCGGACTAATGTTCTCGTCTCTTCTCCTCTTCCCTAAATCAGGACTGTTGTTATTGATAACAGAGTCTTTCTTATTGGTTCCATAGTACTCGTTGACTGTTGATTCTATTGTTTCCAACAACCGATCACCATACTTGCTTACTTTAGCCCTGAAAGGAAATTTAAAAGATGCACACCATGGTCAAACTCTTTGCGTGCTTATCACCATTGCTTTGGTGATAATTAAGAGTAAAGGTTTTGGAAGCTAAAATAACTTACTTCCCGAGACCATTTATCTCGAGGAGTTCCTCTTTGGTTCTCGGAATTTTCTTGCTTATCTGCTGAAGCGTTGCATTGCTGTCACCACAAACCAAAAGATTTTTTTGAATCAAATTTCCTGTGATCAAGTAAAGAATTTGGAAGATCATGGAAAATGAGAAGCGAAATGGTATTTACGACTAACCCGAATATATGATATGCCATGACACCGTCAGGGGCTTCTTTGACAAGAAGCGTACGAAGCTTCCTCAAGGCTGAATACATGTTGGCGGAGAGATTCTAAAGAAAAAAAGATCAATGAACCATCCTTACCAATTTAAAGTGGTAGATTAATCTCAACAGGAAAAAAACGAGATTAAGCTACAAAGTGATATACCACATCTTCTGCAGGAGCATCAACTGATGTTAGCGGACCTTTTGCTGGGGCTGGGGTTGCCCCGGGTTTACTCGGCTTTAATACTTTTCCAGAAGAAGGGAATCTGCAACAGAATATGCAAGTCTTAGCAAAAAATGATCTTTAACAAGCCGCTACCACATAAACCACGGCTAATTTCCATGGTTTGCTTGAACCTAATTCAAGCGAACCCTTAAGAAGAAAGATGTATCTCAAGCACGGAGTCAAACCTCATTATTATAGTCTGGCTTCCAGAAAAGAGTGTGGCAGCCTTTGAATTATTCACCTAGATACAAAAAGGTAAGCAGACGTTAGGAATTAATGAGAGGGAGAAGCGAAGAGGAATTCATTCACAATTAAGTACCTTGAGCAACGATGACACAGTTCCATACATATCACTTTTCCTAACATCTTCCACAAGAATGTCCTCTGTTACGAGATAGTGCATGATACGGGAGACTTCAGTTTTCGATAATTGTTTTCCAGCTCCATGGAGCTGCAAAGTCTCATGTCTGTGTTTCTTGACCTAGATGCGGAGAAGACTGTTATTTTCTAAAGATATCGAGCCACACTAAATGGATTGCTGGCATTGAAAAGCTAATTCATTAACAATTAATACCAATCATGGCAATGAGGCGTTACGGGGTTTAGGATTCAGCAGAATCTGGAAGAGAAACGGAAAATACATACCATTTGGTTGAAGGAACCTCTGTAGACTTCAAGAATATGAGATGAAGAAAACCTTTCTCCTGTTTGCTTCACCAGTTCAACCTGTCCAAGGCACAAAAGGTAATGACACGTGATCAATAACAAAACATCCAACAAGTGGAGATAGAAATGATGAACTTTAAACAATTCCTATACCAGTTGCCTTGTAATCAAGGTCACATCTTTGTCAACCAAACTCTGGCTACTGCTACAATTATCACACGTATTTTTGCAGTTTGTGGAGTCAAATTTTTCCCCGAAATGGACTAGTTGGAGGTAACGTCGGCAATCCACTTCATTTTCACAGTATCTAACCTGAAGCAATGAAATTATGGAGAAATATCTCAGCAAGTATAACTTTGAAAGCAAATAATAGGAATCTTCACGATAAGTACCATGCGGAGAAGGTTTTCAGTATTCGTTTCAAGTATTCTCTCTGAACTTGCTACACGATTATAACCAGTAGCCATGGGACTTTGGTCAACTCCTCCTTGGGTAATCATATGCTTAACACGTATCTGAAATAAAAGTGTACGCATAAACATGACCAAGAGCAAAAAGATGAAAGATAATACTTCACTGTAATTCACTGTATCAAATGCAACTTACATAGTCGCCATAACCGTAATACAAAACACAAGATGACCGCTGGCCATCCCTTCCAGCACGACCGCATTCCTTGGAATTTTAAAAGATATAGCTCATGTCAGTTTCTAAAAAGACTAGTATCTAGCCTCATGTGCAATCAGTTAAATAAGATTTTCATGAGTGGTTGATTGCTTGTACAATTAAAAGTACCTGATGATAGCCTTCTATAGACTTCGGGAGTGAGTGATGAATAACAAAGCGGACATCAGGCTTGTTAATCCCTGGAATGTGCAATGTTAATGGGCCGCAACATTCAATCAATCAAAACAACATTAGCAAAAACCAGTACCCATTCCAAATGCCACAGTAGCACATATAATATTGACTTCGTCCTTGCTCCATTGTTTTTGTACAAAGGCACGATCAGCAGGATCCATACTGCCATGGTAGAATGCTGCTTTATGACCAAACTCCTGGAAAAAAGTATCCAATTCTACGTTAAACACGATATTTGTGGTATGCACATGACATGATAAAGCTTCAATGTACAAATGACCAACCTTCATCCTTTCAGCGACTTTCTCACAGTCCATTCTTGAAAGACAATATATAATTCCACATTCATCAAAATGGTTTTCCTTAATAAATTTGTCAATATCTTCCAGACTCTTTTTTGTCTTGGGAACAACGGAATACCTGCAAACTTCTTGGTAAGCAGCATTTCTGGAAAACAAATACAGTTTTAAGAAGTTTTACTTTACCATAGATTTGGGCGATTAAAACTTTGCCGGAACACAACACAGTTAACAAGGCCAAGGGCTTGTACAACGTCTTCTTTCACACTGGCTGTTGCAGTAGCTGTTAAAGCTAACACGGGAATGTCAGGAAACTTCTGCTTCAGAATACCGAGACTCTGCAAAAATTGCACAATATTTTTGGTACGTAAAAAAGGAAGGTTATGTTTCTCGAAAAAGTAAGAGAGGTGCCTTGTTTGAAGCTTTTTATGGCCTAACCTGGTAGTCTGGTCGAAAGTCATGGCCCCATTGGCTCACACAATGAGCTTCATCAATAACAAAGCGAGCAAGCAAACCACGAGAATTTAAGTTTTCTAGATGCCTCAAAAGAGAATCGCTTCTGTAGTCAAGAAAGAGATACTTGTTAGCTACGTGAACCAGTAATATCATTCAGTGTGGCGAGCTGCGTGCCTTGCATTAATTCCACATCTATGCTAATGACCAATCTAGAATTATTAGAAACCTCTGGTAGTACTGCATATACCATAGGCAATGGTATGATCCTACCCGAGGCTAGTAAAGAATACAGAACAAATAACAAAACAGAAAGAGTGTGTTTTATCTAAAATGCTAGCAACTCACCGTGCCACTTTTTCGGGCGTGACATATAGTAATCTGTACTTAGAATGCTCGGAACTCAGCTCCTGAAAGATCTTCAGTTGTTCAGCCCATTCCATGCCGGCACTTAGGGAAGCAGCGGGTATATTGGCCTGTAACCATGATTCAGAAATCAAAGTGTGAAATGGGAAGAATCCTCTGTGAGAATATACCAATGAAACAGAAGATAAAAATAGAATCTGTGGGGTTTGCTGAAGCATTTACCTGCAATAGGTTCATTATTTGGTCTTGAATAAGTGACACAAGTGGAGAAATGACTAATGTTATTCCTGGACAGATCAGGGCGGGGAGCTGCAAAAAAAAAACGATGTTTGATTACCGTTGAGAACACAACTTGAAACTTTTATCTCTTTTGCGTAGGTTGTATACAAATATCTCAGCAAAAAACAAGAAATACTAGATTGAAGAATCAAAGTGAAATTAAAGAAAGTAACGGTTTAAGTATAGTGACCTGATATGTAAGACTCTTCCCTCCACCAGTTGGCATCAAAACAAAAACATCAGAGCCACTCATTGTAGCATTGATGATTTCTCTCTGGTTAGGTCGAAACGAGTGATTTCCAAACACTTTTTTGTTACTAACCTGAACATTGCAAGGAAATACATGAGCACATGGAATGCAAGTATGGAATGTAAGTGAACAAAGAAAAGAAAAACTCAGCTAATCACCTCCAATTTTCTTGTCCAAGGAAATTCACGACTGCTCCACCTTTTGTCGTTTGAACCTTCAGTGTAGGTCACATCAATAATCTTCGGCACATATTGTTCCCTCTCTATAGGAGCAGATGAAAATGAAGAATCTCTTGGCATGTTCCAGCTATCAGATCCATATCTACCTTGCTCAGTGAACTGTGCTCGAGAATCAGTTTGTGGATAATCCGTTTTCAGGTTTGTTGATTTAGGTGTTTCATACTGGAAAGTAGGAGTAGCTGTAGATGAGAAAAACTGAGATCTTGGCCTTTGTTCACTAAAATGTGCTCGAGAATCAGTTTGTGAATAACCCATTTTTAGGTTTGTTGATTTAGGTGTTTCATACTGAAACGTAGGAGTAGCTGTCGATGGGAAACACTGAGATTTTTGCCTTTCTTTCTCCCGGATATGGTTCTCGAGCTGCTGAATTTGATTCTTCAGTTCCAACCTAGCAACAACATAAGTTGTAATACATTAGAAACTGGCCAAAAGTTAAAAGGATACTTACAATTGTGATACGCTGAAATACTCGGACTAAAAAAACAGATGCATAGTCTATTATTTCTTTAAGCCTAATCTCTTCTTGCCGTATTGTTCCCGTTTTTTTTGCTGGGTAATAAACCACAGCCTCCGAAAGTAAACTAAATTACTACTCTTATAAAAAAGGTCACTTCTAAAAACCAAGATCATGGGAGCAAAACAGAATGGGATATAGACCTCTCTTGACGAAGCTGTACCACGCGATCAGGACTAAGGTCAGTAGCATCGTCAAGGAGTTCATTCGAAATTGCAAGCAATACGTTCTTCATTTGTTCCACATGGGTTGAAGCTTCTGGACAAAGCCCTAGCTGAATAGATACCAACATCAAGCAAAATGAGAATACAAATAGGTCTTAATATTATTGAAGCCAAAGAAAAAGAAAAGAAAACAGTAGTCATACCTTTATTCCATGACTACAAATGGAACATAATTCAGGAGGTAGACAACACTCTTCTTGTATTTTGGCAGCACTTCTATCAACAGGTGGAGTTCTCGGTGGAAAATTAGATACTGATGGTTGAGGGGTACTTGTTGATTGGTAGTGTTCCATCATAATTTGGTCGACATCAATATACTGCATCACAAAGAGTTAACAAGCTTGAGTTGACGTATTTTCACCACAAAGCCTTATTGTACATAAGCATCTACGGAAAGATTTCCTTTAGATCTGAATAAGATAGCAGAACTACACGAAACTACAAATATAAGATTGAGAAAAACTAGCATGTTTACATGGAGTAATGCAATAACGAAAAACAATGTGCTAACATTACCTTAAGTATGTCATCATCATCAATCTCATCAAGACATGCTCCTCCAGATTTCAACTGCTCAGCTGGGAATGCAGAACTCCTGAGTGGTTTCTCCACTCCATTTAAATGCGTGCAACTGGATTCTGATTCTCTGACCTCATCATTTCCCCGTGGGAACTTTTCAGCAACAATTTTATCATCACCAGGGACAGAGGAAGGGAAGCTGTGGCAGAATCTTCCAGTTCCTGGAACTCTCATTTGATTTTGGTTTTGTTGACTGTTTATACCACCATCAGTGCTACATGTAACTTTCACAGTGGATCTCTCCCTTGCAGAATATGAGCCATTGGTGCCACCATCATCAACCGGGGGAGTAATGCCAGGTCTTAGGTAGGTATATTTTATTGACAGACTTGATAGAGCACGCCAAGCCTGCCAGCATAGGAAACCGAAAACATATATGTACCGATCATATAAAGAGGTTCATCTAAAAGGGTAAGGTCAATCAGAAACTAAGGAATATAAGAACTACAATGAGAAGAGGGGATGCATAAGTTTCCCTTCAACAATATTACCTTGGCAATCTGCGGGTGCGCCAAAGTATGCACATTCACACCAGGAAACGCGATTGACCTAGACAGAGAGAAACAAAGCTTTTAAAATACTTGTGAATCACTTAGTTGAGACTAAGAAAACCTCACAAAAAATTTCGTTCGCTGACATATTCTTACTAGAGGCATCAAAGAGAAATATCATTAGCTTCACACTAAGTTCAAAAGGTCACAGTGATGATGGAAAAGCGAGACTATACAATGTGGTGTTAAAGCTATCCTTGAAATCACAGAATTTGTTTGATAGTTTCTACTTCTACGAATCCAAACAGCAGATAGTTTGATTGTTGTCGAATAATGACCACGATACCTTGCAGCCATATCTCTGTTTCTTCTAGGCTTTTGACTTTCAAGACCGTAAAGGAAATTGGAGCTCAGAAACTTAGTCTCGGATGATGGACTCTCGAGCGCCTTTGCATGTTCCGACCAATTAGTTTGAGGACCTTTAGGTTTCTGAACTTCAGGGAGATGACTCCTACTGCAATATAACAGTGAGTCAAGGAGAGCAAACAAAAAGAAGAAACAGCCAGAAATTTCTGGAATTAAAGCAAATAGTACAAGGGAAAGATCATACTTGCCTCGTTTGATTTGGATTGATCATAGGTTTAACATGCTGAAGAAGTTCCAGTGATTTTCTCTTCCCTTGACAGAGCAATTTGGTCACTTAATAAAAGCCACAGAAAGAAATTGCATTCTGATTAGTGAGTGATGATGATAATGCAAGAAGAACCGAATGAATTGCACATTATCACTGAATAAGCATACGCAATTTACAAATTCTAGTGCAATTTACAGAAATCTGCCAAATTTTGGCTGGGAATGTTGACGTCAAACACAAACTTCAGTGAGACACAACGAATCCGTTAGCTTTTACCCACCAATTTCAGCAAATTGAAAAAACGGTAGAATAAATCAAAAGCAGGAAATCGAAGAGAATCGACCATTCATGACTCCAAAGGATTCTATCTAACCACAGACAACGAAACCCCAAATCGAAAGTAGTCTAATTCGCAGGACGAAGCATCAGTCTGAGAAAGCGCGAAAAGAAAACCCTAGAAATGGTTGCGAAACGAAAAGCCAAGGAATTACATTTTAGAACCAGTGGAGTCTTCTGCTTCTGTAGAGAGAGGCACTGACGCAATCCGGCGGAGAAACTGGACAAGGCGAAGTAGAGGATAAGAAGGTCACCACCGACTAAGCTCGAGGCCGGAAAACGGAAAAGTATTGAATTCGCGGTTTCCTTATGGCGGGATAGCTTCCCTCTCTTTCTGAAATCGCAAACGCACAAAAAGAAACAATTATTTTTAAAATTTTGAACGTTTTGTTTTCAACATTCCGAAAATAGCTCTGTATCAGAATTTTACATTTTCGAAAACTCATGGAGGAAAGGGAAAATGAGAGTAGGATTAAGCAAGGAAATAAAGTAGTAGTGTATGGACTCAAAAAATCTAATTTACAAAATATTTAATTCGAAGTCACAAATGTAGCGAAGGACTCATCATCAACCTCTGTTTGTTCTTATACTGCAAATTTTACAAATCTCCAAAACCCAAAACCAAAAAACCGTAAATGGCAAACACAAAAAACAGAGAATTTTCAAGTTTTCACCAAACCAACGACAACTTCTTTCTTACAAAAAAACAAAAAACCAAAAAAAAAAACTCAAACGATTCTCACTTCTCCACTTGCGTGTACCGCCTTTACAGTCTTGTCATATTCATCTTCTTCGTCTTCCTCCTCCTCGACCTCCTCCTCTTCTTCCACTTCCTCCTCGTCTTCCTCTGTATCTCCTTTCCCTCCCAAGCCAAAACCTCCAATGTTACGAGAAACAGGAGGAGGCGTTTTCGCGTCATCCACTATCTTCATGATCTCTTCAGCCGTCTGGAGAGAGAAGGTCGGGTTCTCTTTCCTGAAATATGCAGCTTGAGCTGTCTCCGTGAGTTCCCTTGGCAAGTTCTTCAGGAACCATGGGTGTTTCTTGATTTCAGCAATGGTAATCCTCTGCGGAGACAACAAGTAGCTCAAAGTTGTCAAACAAAACCATCTTTGTTGAAAACATTTAGCTCGTTTGATTGATGTATAACTACCTTGAGTGAATTGGCAACAAATATGCGGGAAAGGAGATGTTTGCAGTCCTGTGAGATATGGACGTAGTCTGGGATCTTGTACTGCACAGCCATGATTTTCTGTATAACAAGATGACATATTGGTGAGCGGGATGTGACATATACTCAGAGGCGAGAAATGCAGACACATATATAGCATAAGAGAAGAAATGCCTACTTGTATTGTTTTCCTGAAGTTTTTGGGGTCTTCCTGGTCTTCAAATGGGTATGCTCCAACCAGCATTACGTAAAGCGTCACACCACAAGACCATACATCAGCCATCTGAAAGAGGGAACAAAAACTAAAAATCTTACCGACTAACACGAAGATAAAGAGCATGACAGTTTGATATGTAAGTCCATTGTTTTATGTGAGTTCATTGTATTGTGCACGACGCCTGATTTAACAAAGACTCGGATTGCGATAAGATTACCTTGCCATCATATTCTTTGCGAGAAAGGACCTCAGGTGCAATATACGCTGGAGTTCCAACTGTTGATTTGGGCCTAGAGTGCAGCAGCGAGGACTACAAAAGAAGATAAACAAATAGCTTGATTAATGGTTTTAAGACAAAGGGGAATAACAAAAGAGGATAGCATAAGACAATGGTATAGTGCCAGACCTTGGAATAACCAAAATCACATATTTTCAGACGTGGAGCAGGACTTCCATCCAGGAGAGTATTCTCGAGCTTCAGATCTCTATGGCATATTTGCTGCATCAAAATGGACACAAGGGTGACTACAAGCTTGATGAACGAACCGATTTCAAACAACTAGGGGATTAGTAATATCATCATAACTCATATAGTTGCCTTACCATAGCATGGCAGTAACTGACGCCTGATATAAGCTGTTGGAAGAAGTATCTCGCCTAGGAAAGACAAAAATGATTAGAATGTATATATCAATTGTTTGATATGCGATAAGATATAAGAGAAGATTGAAATGTTTTCTCTTCTTCCATTCCTTCTAGACTATTCAAAGAGGTAAAAGACCACATACAGGACTACCAAAATCATCCTAAATAGTACTTGTATAGATGCAAAAGACCCCAAAATTCCAAATGCCAAGCTCACCTCATCCTCACTGAATCTTCCAGCACTGCATATACGCTCGAATAGTTCACCACCAGCAGCATATTCCATAGCAATGGCAAGATGGGTTGGAGTCAACACCACCTGTAAAAGCCAGATATCCAAAATATGGAAGATGAATGCTATGAAATAAGTGACTTATCATAGCGAGAAGAACACATAGTAATGTCAAGCAGTAAGAAAATCACTAACCTCCTTAAACCGGATAATATTTGGATGGCGGAGTGATCTGTGATTTATGATCTCTCTTGCCACGTTCTCATCAATCTATATCGAAACACAACAAAGCCAATATTAATTCAATCTACAGTCTTGCTAAGAAAATAGCACAACTATGACTACATTAATCACACAATCAGCTAAAGATTTCAAATATCCAAATGAGCAAAATAACATTCGGTCCTCTCCTTTAAAACCGGGTAAGAATGGTGGTTTCTTAACTGGGTAGAGGAAATGAGAGATGATAAGAACATTGCCCAGCAACAGCGATGAGTTGACACACAGAAACAGCATAAGCAAGTAATTTTAGAGATGAATTAGCTAGAGACGGACCTTTGGACCACGCTCGATGTACTTCATGGCAACAAGTTCCTTAGAATTTTTAACTTTCATGAGCCTGGCCACTCCGAAATTCCCAGCACCTATGTCTTTCACCAGCTCATACTTCTCCATATTCGCTAGCTAGCCAAACTCCGCAACCCTAATTCCAAACACACAAAACAGAACGACAACCACAGGAAGAAACAAAAAAAAAAAACTCGAAAAAATCTCCAAATTCTCGTTAAAAATCCAACTCCAGTTCAAGCCTAGGAGCTAAAAACCACAATAATTTTCACGTGAAATCCTTATCAATACAAAAACACAAATCAGTATCCCAGAATTAAGGATGCGATTTAGAGATCTCGCGAATCGCAGAGATGGTGAAAAGGGAAAGAAATAATAACACGATGGAAGGTGATTGTGATTGAGATTTGGATTGGAGAGATTTGAAGGCAAAGCAAAGAATGGACTTTTTTTGTTCTGAGGTGAAATTGATTTTCTCTTGGAATAATAATGATGATGATGAGAAATCGAGAATGAAGAATCTCGCTCTCATGATGCTTTTTCTTTATTTAATTTAAATATTTTAGTTTTTAACAAAGCGGGACCCACAAGTTTCCATGCGATCAATCCAAGTTTCCCTTGCTGATTCGAGCGCCGTTTGTACGGAATAGAGAATTCTATTTTACTTGTCTAACCATACTTCTCTGTATACTGTATTTTGTTGATATGGGATCATATCGGATATTATCACTGGATGTTTTTCATTTTTCTAGCAAGATAGTGTGTTTATATGTAAATCTATTTGTTTGTCATAACATCCGAGTTTATTAAAACATGATTTCACAGTTTTCTATTTTTGCGGTTTATGAAGTTTTGTATTTCACCAAAACATGTTTTTTGAAGTTCAGAGAAAAAGTACGGCTTTGACACCAAAATATGGGGGTGATTGGTTGTTGCTCTAGCTTTTTTTTTTTGCTGTAGAGTTTTTGTTTTATGTTTTATGGTTGTGGTTATGAAATTGTTGCTTTAGGATATTAACTGCATGATTTTAGTAAAAAAGGAAATAGGTAAATATGGAAAATAATAATAAGGAAAAAAGTAAAGAAAAAAATAATATATTTGGAAAAAATCAAAGAGAGAAAAAAGAAATTCAGAGCTTTTAAAATTATGCTCTGTAGAACTAAAAAAAGAAGGAAAAATGAAAGAAATGAAAGAAGTCTGTAGATTTAAAAAAAATAAGTATAAAGTATGATTAGTGATCTATTTGGCTTTAGAATTTTTTTTTGGCGCTTCTATCTTCTACCGCCACAGCCAATCCACCAAAATAGATAACTAGATGTTTTAGTGGGCCTT
This sequence comes from Microthlaspi erraticum, assembly GCA_902728155.2. Taxonomy (NCBI): domain Eukaryota; kingdom Viridiplantae; phylum Streptophyta; class Magnoliopsida; order Brassicales; family Brassicaceae; genus Microthlaspi; species Microthlaspi erraticum. Next base: position 915,440 of record CACVBM020000555.1, read on the forward strand.
TAAACTTATAACTGGTTTAAGGTATAGGCCCAATTAAGTGATTTAAACGAGTTCTGAGCTTCTCTTATTTTTCTGTGACCCAAAAATCTCTGCCAAATCAATACACTGACTATCTATCTCTGAATCTCTGACGAAGAACACTGTGCTCTCTCTTTCTCTCTGAGTCTCTCGCTCTCTCGATCGCTCGCTGCCGAGAAACGAGAGAGCTGAAATTGTACTGTCAAGATGCAACATAGGCCAAATTGAAACAAATCATCGAGCTTAGTCATTGGTCTAACACATTTCACCACCGTCTCCGTCTTCCTCAGATCTGATCGTCCGTCGGTTTTCGCGATGCCGTCTTCTTCTTCCGCCGTGGCCGCCGTATTCCTTCTTCTCGTTGCCCTTGTAGCTCCTGCTCTCGGCTCCGATTCAGATCACAAGGTTAGATTCGGATCTCTGGTGCCTGCCATTTTGTATTTTTGTACGCAGCTCGAGTCGAGTACTGTGTCCGTAGAACTTGTGAATTGCATGGTGTTTTGATTTGTGATTGACTTTTTTGCTTGGATCTGTTTGTTTTTCGGATGAGTGAGGTGGGTCCTTGAGCTTTTATCCAGTTGCTTCTTCATTGCTAGTGTCGGAGTATTTTTTACTTCTTCTTCTTCTTCATTGTGATTTTGACTTCTGCAATCGCGGCTTTATGAATAGATTGTGCTATGGGATTGAGATTCTCGTTTATACTACTCAGAAACCCAGTTCGTGCACGTAAATATGTAATAGTCTTTTTGATGTACAAAACACGTTGACCAGTTATAAGTTATGTAATTGTCTGGCATTTGATTGATCATTTCCCGTCGTTCGTCTCTGGAACCAATATTATTTCGTGCGTTTTGGATATGGTGAGAGCAGTAGAAGCGATATATTCACCTGCAGCTTCTTGTTTGGTAGATGTTTTTTGTGTGAAGAGATACGTGAAGAAAAGTTTTGAAAATTGATCTAAAATGTGATACTTAAAGTATTCCCCGCTTTGGTCACCGGCCAGTTATAGCTCAAAATTGTTCGATTCCAACTATTGATCGTAGATATAGGCAGAACATGCGTAATTGCTATTGCTAGTCCCATCTGTTGGCGTAATAAGTGATAAAACTTTATTTCTCTGGGCCTAAAGTACAGCGAAATGCTTAGTAATGATAAATATACCAATTATATCAGAGAAACTTATTTATACATATATAAGTTTCTGTTAGTGCTGAACACTCAGGAAAATGTATTTTCTGGTGTCATATGTCTTTCAAATCTGAATCATCTGTGTGAAGACTTTTGTTCTTGATTTGGAAATGTATTGTATCGACCCAACCTTTTTATCAACATGGGTCTGTCTAGGTTTGATATATAGTTCTGTACTCTTTATTGGATTTTCGGTTCTTACTTTCATTTGCTCCCGTAAGCATATACATTCTTTTGATCACTAAAGTCGATGCTTTTGCTTTCACTTTTTTTTTTCAGTATCAAGCTGATGATCAGGTTACCCTGTGGGTGAACAAAGTTGGCCCATATAACAATCCACAAGAAACATACAACTATTACAGTCTTCCGTTTTGCCGCCCATCTAAAAACGATGTTCACAAATGGGGTGGTCTTGGTGAAGTTCTTGGTGGAAATGAGCTGATTGACAGCGAGATCGCGATAAAGTTCTTGAGTATGTCTTCATTCTTATCCTAGCATCTGGCTACTACTAGTTATCTTGGGCATTAATTACAGTACCTTTTTCTTTTTTTTTTCTCCACAGAGAATATTGACAGAAATGTTATCTGTCAGCTTGAACTCGATGAAGTTAAGGTCAATCATTTCAAAGATGCCATCGAATCTAGCTACTGGTTTGAATTCTTTATGGGTATGTTTCACATTTCCTTGTTCATATTGCTTCTGAAATTGCATATTAGCATGAGACAAAAAAATATTAGTTTCTTCAAAGAAAAGTTTGTTGCAATTTTTTATTATGTAAAGCCATCCCTATATTTATCTTCACTACTTTACCGGTATCATTTTTACATCATTCGAAGTTGTAGGATATATGGTCTTACTTATTATGTTTCTCATATTAATGGACCTGTCGAGGTAACTTCTTTGGATTACTAACCTTATTTCTCACAATTGTTTTGTGGCATCTGAATTGCGTGGACGTACATCGGGTGGTTCTAACTTCAGATGATCTGCCTTTGTGGGGTATGAGCTTTTGTATATTTACTTAAAGTATCCAAAATTAATCATCTTTCTTTTTAGTTTTAGATTGTATATCAATACTCTCTCATTGCTATTGTAGGCTTTGTGGGTGAGCTGCATCCTGACAAAAATAGTGAAAGTGGCAAGCATGTTCTCTACACACATAAGAACATTATAGTCAAATACAACAAAGATCAGGTTGGTTGTTGCTATGCCATCATGCAATAATATGCATATCATGTGAGGTACTTGCGTTGATCTTATTTATTTGTGTTCATAGGTCATTCATGTTAATCTCACTCAAGACAACCCAAGGCCATTGGAAGCAGGGAGGACAGTGGATCTGACGTATTCTGTGCAATGGATACCAACAAATGTCACATTTGCTCGCCGTTTTGACGTATATCTAGATTATCCGTTCTTTGAACACCAGGTAACTTTTAGCTTTATATATTAATTTTTTTACTCTTCTGCTTTTTTCTTTTTTATTATGATTGGTTCACAGTTTCATAATGTATTTATACTGAAAGTGTTCTTTCCTGCTTGGTAGCATTTTTTTTCTAAATTAAGTCTCTTCAAGATTTTTGTTCAAGCCTTGTTAAGTCTTGTAATAGTTTTTTTTTCGTTTTGCAGATTCATTGGTTCTCCATCTTTAACTCGTTCATGATGGTTATTTTTCTCACTGGTTTGGTCTCAATGATATTGATGAGGACTCTCAGAAATGATTATGCGAAGTATGCTCGTGAAGATGATGACCTCGAGAGCTTGGTTATGTCTCCTCAACTTTTATTTGTCGCTTCACAATTATTTTTTTGGTGTCTACTGAGTATTTTCTCTGCAGTTTGTCGAACACCTGTTTTTTAGGCTGTATAACCATTTCTGACATTAATTATATTGACGAGCACAGGAAAGGGATGTAAGTGAAGAATCTGGTTGGAAACTTGTGCATGGAGATGTGTTTAGACCACCATATAGTTTAGTTCTTCTCTCAGCTGTTGTTGGTACTGGTGCACAGTTGGCGTTACTTGTTCTTCTTGTCATCTTAATGGCCATCGTGGGGACTCTATATGTAGGGTATGTATTACACTCTTCTTTTCACTTCCAACCATTTGTTTGTGTTGTTATCTCCCTTTAATTAGTTGTAGTATCTTTCGTTTGCTTGTATATAAGGCAGTAGACCTCAGCTTTTTGGTTGGATTTTTTTCTCACTTTGTTTTCTGATTACATTAGGAGAGGAGCAATTGTCACAACTTTCATAGTTTGCTACGCCTTGACTTCCTTTGTGTCTGGTTATGTGAGTGGTGGAATGTACTCAAGAAGCGGCGGTATGACTTACTCTTCTTGGCGAACCTCTCTTTTTTTACTTTTCCCTTTGATTATTCGATTTATTCTAATGCGTGGTTTGATCAGGTAAACACTGGATCAAGTGCATGGTCCTCACGGCTTCTCTCTTCCCCTTTTTGTGCTTCGGAATTGGCTTCCTCCTGAACACTATTGCCATATTCTATGGATCTCTTGCGGCTATTCCTTTTGGGACAATGGTGGTTGTGTCTGTAATCTGGGGATTTATTTCCTTCCCACTAGCCCTCCTCGGGACCGTCGTTGGAAGAAACTGGAGCGGTGCTCCAAACAATCCGTGCCGTGTGAAGACCATTCCACGCCCAATCCCTGAGAAAAAATGGTACTTAACTCCATCGGTTGTCTCTCTGATGGGAGGTTTGTTACCTTTTGGAAGCATCTTCATCGAGATGTACTTTGTCTTCACATCCTTCTGGAATTACAAGGTAAATGTAGTTACAACAGATACAAGCTATAGTAGCAGGCTTATAGCTTAAGTTTGGCTATTCCTGATGGCTCTTTTTTTTTTTGGTTTAACAGGTTTACTATGTGTATGGGTTCATGCTGCTGGTATTTGTGATTCTGGTCATTGTGACGGTGTGTGTGACAATCGTGGGAACTTATTTCCTGCTGAATGCAGAGAACTATCACTGGCAATGGACTTCCTTTTTCTCCGCTGCTTCAACGGCTGTCTATGTCTACTTATACTCAATCTATTACTACTACGTGAAGACAAAGATGTCCGGATTCTTCCAGACAAGCTTCTACTTTGGATACACCATGATGTTCTGTCTTGGCCTTGGAATCCTTTGCGGTGAGTTTGATTTCTCCATTCTCTAAAGAGTAGAGATTGATGTTACGGATATGACTAAATTTTCTTTTTTGTAATTTGTAAAACTCTTTTGTAGGAGCTGTTGGATTCTTGGGATCAAATTTGTTTGTAAGGAGGATCTACAGAAACATCAAGTGCGACTAGAGGAGAGGTATAAACATCCAATTTAGAAGGAAGCAAGCTTCTTTGGGGTCATATATTATATAAAAACACAGTAGAGAGCGAGAGAGAGAGGGAGAGAGGAGAGAAATTCAGAGGGAGGAAGGTGGTAACATATATATTATTCCAATGTCTCTTCTTCTTCTTCTTAGTGTTATTTTCTTCCCTTTTTGATAAGTGAATTGTTCTCTTTAGATTAGAGTCGAGCCGCTGTACTTTACTGCTACTACTACCTGTAATCAGTTTACCTTTTGATTTATTTTCCACTTATTTACGATAATTGAATATGGCTATCCTGAAGAAAATTGGATCTTGCTACTTTTTTATATTCCGCGTTAAACATAGTTCCCCTTGTTAATAAGAATGAAAAAACAAAATTATCCTCATGTGTTGGTTTCACGGGGCTTCTTTATTGCGTGTCCGTAACGCCCGTGATTTGAATACACTAACACTTGGTACTGCATTACTGGTTGTCTCCTCTTTCCAAGTCACTCGAAGAAATTTACATGCATTGGTCAATCTGAAAAACTGACCAAAAAAGAGCACACTGGATTAGTCTAGAGACTTCCAAGTCCATATTCTGATGGTGACTTGTCCCAAGTCCAACCACATATTCACTCTCACCAACGAGAGAGCGCACAAATGCAAAACAACAGTCACGGAGACAATCACAAGACGATAACACAATTAACCACACATCATACGCCACGTGGCAGATAGCGTTCAAAAACACTTCTCTTTATATTCCTCTCCTCCTCACCTCTTCTGCGCCATTTCAACAAAGCCACACACACTCGACTGAAACCGAATAAGAATCTCGCTTTCAACAATGGCTTCCACTGCTCTCTCCAGCGCTATCGTAAGCACATCGTTCCTCCGTCGTCAACAGACACCAATCACCCTCAGATCTCTCCCGCTGGCGAACACACAATCCCTCTTCGGCCTCAAATCCTCCACCGCACGCGGCGGCCGCGTCACCGCCATGGCTAGCTACAAGGTCAAGTTCATCACGCCAGAGGGAGAGCAAGAAGTTGAGTGCGAAGACGACGTCTACGTCCTCGACGCTGCGGAGGAAGCCGGAATCGACTTGCCTTACTCATGCCGTGCCGGATCTTGCTCAAGCTGCGCCGGTAAAGTTGTCTCTGGATCCATTGACCAGTCGGACCAAAGCTTCTTAGACGATGATCAAATGAACGAAGGTTACGTCCTCACCTGTGTGGCTTACCCAACTTCTGATGTCGTCATCGAAACCCACAAAGAAGAAGCCATTGTTTAAATTTTAAAATTAGCTTTTAAAGCTTCATCAATAAGTCATCTCTGTCTTGTTACTTCGCTAATTTGGCTCACCCTTTATAAGAACAATCGATTATGGATTACAAAATTTCAAAAGCTAAGCCCAAATGGCGAGTGCGGACATAAGTCCAGCGCCAAGGAACAACATAACATAAGAAACAACTTGAAGCCTCACATTACAACTCATCCTCTTGCTTAGAAAATCAGCTGCGATCAGGTCCACCAGAGCCATATACACCAGTATCCCAGCAGAGAGCGAGTCTAGTATCCCTTCGGTCACCAAAGCTCCAGGGCTATGCGAGTTGAAAGACGAAGCCACCGCGGTTCCAATCCCAATCCCTATCGGTGTGGTCAGCGCGAAGAAGCAAGCCATTATGATCGCTGACTTGTTCTTAAACTGTGCTTGAGAGATGCATCCTCCAAGCGCAAACCCTTCAAAGAACTGGTGAAACGATAGAGCTGCAATGAGAGGCCTGATCGTGCACGGAGACTGCGATACACCGAGAGATAAACCGATGATGATTGAGTGTGACACAATCCCAAGCTCCAATATCTGCAAAAAAGTCAATAAAACGATTCATACACAAGCTGTGGCTTTTGTGGTTGAGTCAGTGATAAAAAGATTCAAACCTGAGAAACAACAACATGTCTAGCTCCATTTTCAACATCATGACTTCCATGAACATGTGCATGTCCGTGTGAATGTCCATGTCCATGAGCATGTCCATCGCAAGTACCATGACCATTAGAGTGACTATGTCTATGGTGAGCAGCGTGAGCACGAATGCCAACAATGTGCATCCCACCACCGTCTTCTTCACCAAACACTTTACTATTATTATCATTCCCTCTCTCCACAACCACAGGAACAACAGATGACGTCTCTTCACAACCAGGCTCAACAACAGAAGCTTCACCACCACCACCACCAGACTCGTTACTATGATGCTTACTCTCATAGTACTGTGTCCCCATGAAATCAACAAGCAGAGTGATCAAAGCAGCCACCATTGCAAAGAACCCGGGAAAGGGAAACTTGGACCACGGATAATCCGGTAAGCAGGGATTGGTGAGAGCTTCTGTGCCGCCTGCAAGCATGTGGACGAAGCCAGTGGCGAGTATGACACCGGCCGCGAAGGCTTTAGCAGCTACAAAGAGGTTTCCTTCGGTTTGGAGGAACCGGCGGTTCTTGCCGATGAGAGGTATGGCTACACCTGCAGCTCCGGCTAGGAGGATTGAGGCAATGGCTACGAATTTGAGTAGGAATGCAGCTGCGTCGTCTCGGCAGAGGTCTGATTCGCCGGCGTCACAGAGGATTTTCGTCGGAGAAGAAGCCATTGTCTGCAAAATGGACTCTTTTTTTTTGGTTTTCATGGTCCATACAGCAACAGAGAACGCAATTCAGAACAATTTACAACTTTCAGAATCTAGCAATCAACAGAGGCTGAAGCGAAATAATCCAGATAAAGTGTTCGATGAAATACCTGAGAGAGATTCTCTTCCTGATCCGAATAAGTATAGAGGAAACGATTTCCAAAGAAGCTACGAAACCAAGAGAAAGAGAATTTCGAATAATCAGATTAAACAAGAGTAAATTTCAAAATTGTAGAAAAGTGGAGAGACGGAAACCGAATCCCAAGACTAACATCGGCGATGATCATGGGATCAAAGAGTGTATTTCTTCTTTATCTTCCTCGTCTCGGGATCAAGGAGCAGAAAGTGAAGCAAAAAGCTGATTATAAAAAAGGAGGAATCGAGGAGGAGGAAGAAAGTAGGAGAGAAAGAGCGAAAGAGTGTCGACATTGTCAGGATGTTGGAGTAGCGGAACGGCGCGCTCGCTCCGTGGCACTTGAAGACTGTTGCGATACAAATACTCAAGTTTCTCGATTTTGTCTATACTTGGCTAATTATGTCGACATTTTCACGTTATTCTCTCTTTTCCATTTTTTTTCCATAAAAGGCAGAAATCGAAAACACACAAAATTTGGAGAAAAAATAGTATTAAAGTAAAAAGATACTTGTATTATTCCTTTTCTCTTCTTCAGTAGTGATAGTGTTATACTTTTCAAAGCAAAATTATTAGTGTTTTATATGTACGATTATCTACATTTTTATAGATTGTAGAAAGTTGACAGATTGTAGATGGAGAGTGCTAATTGCATTGATAATCTACATATTTTAGTTGACAAGTAACATTGAGCGAGGTAACTTGCAATTATGATGATGGTTCCAACTAAAATATTCTTCATTTCCATTTGTTTGTTCCACTACCAACAAGTTCATGAAATAGAAAAACCGATTACACATAAGGGAACCTAAATAAAAGTTTGATTGCAAAATGATTCTAGTTGTACTAAAGAGTTTAGAGACTTGAACACACTTAAAACCGAAGCTGAAAAAAGGATAATTAGGAGGCAGCTTGGGTTAAGGATTGGATTGTTGCAACTCTCCCTCAGTCCCTTGGAATATTCCCAAACAAGAGAATGAGTGCTTCTAGAAGGCTCTTCCTCTCTTCCCTCTCCACATTGCTCCCATCTTCACTCTTCATCCCTGCTTCTGCCAATACTAGATCTTCATCTTGTTCTTCTTCCTCATACTCATCCTCCATTTCAGCTACGTATAGGTACCTGCTTATTTCGAACCAGTTTATTACATTAGACAAATGTGCAAACGGCAGCATATTCATTACTAAGAACCTCAAACCTTAAACAGTAAGGATTATTAAACACACAAGAACTTAACGTGGAACATCAAACAGGCCACAGAAGCACTCCATTGACCATTGGTATGATAAAGGGTGGGAGAGATTAATATAATTTACCTGGTTGGCTTTTCGGTTGGAGGCCAAAAGCAGCAGATGACTACCAATAGTGCATAGGCAAGCACATACCAAAATGCTGGGATCATCCACTTCACTTGCCAAAGCTCACTCAGGGAGTCATTGATATATACCTGTTTCAAGAGAGATTAATATTATTTACCTGGTTGGCTTTTCGGTTGGAGGCCAAAAGCAGCAGATGACTACCAACAGTGCATAGCCAAGCACATACCAAAATGCTGGGATCATCCACTTCACTTGCCAAAGCTCACTCAGAGAGTCATGATATATACCTGTTTCAAGAAAAACATGTATCAGTCACACCGATCCTATGACATTGATATATACCTGTTTCAAGAAAAACATGTATCAGTCACACCCATCCTATGACTTGCCATTATCAAGTGATTTTCCCAGAGTTATTATCAGACTAGCGAGCTGTTACCTCCACATAAACCCAGGCAATGTTAAGCACCACCATGGTTACTAGTACAACTGCAAAGTTCTTGTAGAGCTGCAACTTAGCATTGTCCCTCTTATTCACCTACAAATGCACAGATGGGATTAGCAGGGATGAAAAGCTTAAGAAGAACTGCATCTTCATATATGGCTCAATTGCAACTTTCAACAGTTACCAGGAGAGCTACTTATAGAGTTATAGTTAATATGTTACAGTACTGTAGGTTCATTACCTTAAGCTTCTTAAGCGTATTCCACAAGGACCTGAAAATCCACTGGAGAAAGCATGTTTCCATTATAGCCCAAGACAGCATCAACAAAGTCATCCCATCTTCAGTGAGACTCCCAAAATGCTGCGCCGATCCCAGAGATAGACTAATCACATAGCACATGCCGCCAAGAAGAAGCATCCTCGGTGTAAAGCCGGATATTTCAGGCTTCACAAGTCCATATCCTGAAGTTAAAGCCAACAGTAGAAGCCGAGACAACGCCTTCCTCGCAGAAGAAAAACTCACAGCCCATAACGTTGCCTTCACAGGACTTGTACCAACCGAGTCGAGATAGGCAAAACCAGAGTACATGAAGGCCAACTCATACATGGAAAATGCAATAACCAAGCTAACATGACTATGCAGCTGGATTCCATCCTTCCAGTACCTAACAAATCGTGGAAACCAAACTACGCCAAGCAACATATAAGCTACGAACATGAATCCATAGAACTTCATTAGAGGAGCTGTCTCTCCTGGTAAATACCCATCTAGGTTCTTCCAAACTGTTCTTCCCCTGACAACAGTGCCATCCAAATCTTCATCGCAGGTCGTGAAGTACACAATGTACCGTCCAGTTTTGTTAATGATCACAGCTTCCGGAGACATCTTCACTTCTTCCTCACCCTTTTTGAAGAAAGTGTGAATCCGCTTAGGCCATTCAGGGTCATTAGGATCTGCACTAATCATAACTTCCCCAAGGTTGCAGGAACCAGCATCCGCAAGTTTTGGTGTACAGCAGAAGCTCTCTGTTTTGAAAAAAGATCCACCAACTCTGTCTTTTTGCTTCGCCTCAAACAGTATCGCTTCCACCAAGCCTGCACTCGCCTGAGTTGAATTCTGCTTGCTAGCGGATTCCTTGCTTCTTACAAAAGAGACATCATCAAACCTACACACACTCAAAAAATAAACAGGAAGAACTATAAGATATCAAAAATTCTCATCTACAAATACAAATCTATAAGCTGATACATATAATTTTCCTTAGAAAACGCTACCTCAAAAGCACAATTCCAGTAACGAAGAAGCAGTAAACCAAATATAAAAGCTCAAAGATGAATCTTTTTGCGTAAAGCTTGAAATGTCCCTGGTTAGTGAAAACGCACAAAATCTGGTAACGAATCGATAAATCGAAACACCAGAAATCAAGTATTTTATCCTCCTGTGACGATCCATCAGCTAAAGTACACACAGAATCGACCCAGTCACATAAAAACCCTAGCTCAACGGAAACATAATCAGTAAGAGAAAAGTGAAATATGTACCTGATGAAGGAGTTTCCCTTGAGAGGAGGAGCTGTAGCAGAAGAAGCATCAACACCCAGAAACTCAGAAGCGTAAAGACCTTCGTGACCACCATAGAAGTAGCGAGCATTGGCGATTTTGACGAACCCTTCGTCCTTGTACTCGTGAATCGAGCCATCGGCCGCGTCGATCAAGCTTCCGAGTAGGAAAAACGCAGTCACCCAAAACCCTAGCGAACGATTCCCCATTCTCTTGCTTCCTCTCACTCTCACTTGCTTACTCTCACTCTGTCTCTCTCTCTGCTTCACACAAACAGTCACGCAAAAATTGCAGTCCTCTTTTAGAAATATAAACATCATTTATTTTCTTTTAAATTTTCATGCTCATTTTCCGTACGTACATATCCTCTCCAAGCTATGCATAAATGGCTAATTTGTTGTCAAATGGGCCTGGCCCTGTAAGCCCAAATTTATTCACTGGCCATGTTCTGCTCTGGTCACTCTGTAAATGTTCTTAAACCGAAGTGAACCAAACGAAAACCGCATCAAACCGGAATGACTGACAGCTCCACTACACCCTTGTTGTTAGTTAAGGACAGTCAAAAGAATAATTTAGTTTACATTGTTAAGTAGTTTATGTTTTTTATGGATGTCAAGTAATTACAACGTAACCAAGCTTCAGCAAGAAGTAGAAGAAGAAGAAGAAGAAACAAGATCAAGTCCTCCTAAACAAATCAAAAAGTGTTTCCCCACCATCACCATTATTACTCTCTTCACTCCCACTCTCTCTCCTTCCATTGTCTTCTTCACCTTCAACCTCAATCTCAGGCGGCATCGAACCAATGTTATTAAATGTTTCAGACAGAAACTCTTCGACCCTCGAGGTTGTATATTCATCTTGAGGACTGCTCGACGAAGCCGCTGCTCCGAATATGGACTCTGCTTGGTCTATCGAATTTATGGTGATCTGATTCAGTGAAGTCATCGATGAGCTCCTCGACAGTGTCCCCACTGTCATCTCGTCTCTCTCGTCTATCGTTGCTGTGTCGAGTGAACACACCGATCTCGTGTGCTTAGACCGTTCTTTCACTCTCTTGCACCAACTGTGTAGTGAGTCTCTTACGTTCTCTGCTATCACAGCTTTCTTGCACCGAGATCCCATCTGTGCAGAGCATTTTGTTGAACAGTGTTTAGTCAGTCATAGACCTTGATGGGCTTAGGATTATGGAGAGTGTAAGGGTTTAGACGAACCTGAGTGACGATTACATTGAGAGGCACTGTGCCATAACTGCACCAGAACTGAACAAGAACTCTGCATTCACCATAAAATAAATTCCCTTAAGAGAACAGTGGAACGTTACGAAATTATTGTGTGTTCGCAACGCACCCTGAAATTAGACGGCTTGATATCATCACATGGTTCTTCATGAAGCAAGATCTTTCCTTAATTCCCCACTGATACATGAAACGAAAGATCTTGTTAGAAACTTGAAAATCTTTACATAGCTGATTCAAGTATGAGTGTTGCATGTGGTCTTACCAAGAACCAGATAAATGTTGCCATCTCAAATGCATTCTGCATTGTCAAAAAATTATATAAGGATAAATAAACAAGAATCACGGTTTGTAGTTTGAGAAAGAGAATATCCTTTAATTTACCTGAAAAATGATAAACTGTATCAACCGTAACAGAATTTCTGGTTTCCCAAACCAGAAAAGTCCATCACGTGGCTTCACTTGAGCTCCACCGGACGTGCCCGTCTGCTGCTCCTTAACCTCTAGAGCTAGCTTTGAGACAACGTGCTCAAGTTTGGTTCCAACAACCATGACAAGCTTAAAAAACAAAACAGAAACAAACACTTGCTTTCAGTGTTAGTGCCTTATGAATGTCAATCTTTCTACTTGCTTACTATTACTTACAATGGCAGGGATGAATGATATCCAAAAGTACATATTCAGACCTGAATCAAGTAAAGACCAAGCTTAGATGTTGAGACAGAAATGGAGTTCACTTTGTATTTATATAACCGTTAAGTTACCATGAACATTTATGCAGATGCAAACTATAGCGTAAACCCAAAGCGGCCAGCTGTTAATTCATCAAGAAAAAAAATCATCAGGTTCACTATTATAGTTTGAAACAATGAGTCTTAGATAAATTCTCAATTCAAGGAAATGCATACCTAATTCCAACAATGCCATGAAACTCATCTTCCATGCTCCGTACCATATACATATGGAAGTTGTATGTAAACGGCAAGTTATGTTTCTGAAGTTTCAAAGTAGTAAAGAACGGATTCAGTACAATAATGTTTGGTGGAAAGAGTGAGGAATGAGGAAGAAGAAGAAAAGATACTCACAGTGAGGAAACCTAACCGAAGCGCGAAGTAGTCAGACTTCCGTATGGAGCCTCTAAACTGCCTCAGGAAACAGAGCTGCAATAACAAACATATATTTTCAAGCTTCTTGAGAAACAAGTAACTGTGGAGACATGAAAGTATTGAAAAGTAAGGTAAAAGCGTGAAGAGTTACCATCCAGATTAGAAAACGATTGTTACTCCAAGGATGAGAAGCATGATGGAAGACAAATGTAGACTGCCGCATCATCACCTTCGTCTTCTTTGCTATGAAATAATTCAAGAAGAGAAGATGTATCAGAATGTGAAAATTAGAGCATCCTATGCATATTTTTATCAAATGAATCAGCTGTTTGTGATAAAAACAGATTATTAGCCAGAAACATCATGTAATTCTCTTGTCTTCTCAGTTGTAAATTGTAATAGTTCACTAGATTGCACTTAGTTAAGAAGAAAAGAGAACTGCAAAAGGTGCATAAAAGCATCTCCACGTCTCAAATGAGTTACATCTTTTCTCACGAGCATCAAGATGAGACCCATCAAAGAAACATAGAAGATTTTACGTGAAGGAGAAGCAGAACATTTATGTCATTTACCATGGATATCCGCTTCAGCCATTACGATCGCTTGGGCTTCCCATTTTCTCCAACTATAAATCTGTGATAAAAACAAAACACTGATTCTTATTGTACTGTTTTTTTGTTCGTCTGCACTCATCACAACAACACTCTTTGTACACAAAAGAGATATTGAAGCTGTGAAGGTTCAAGTTTTCCTCAATCTTCATATACTAAAGATAAAAATAGTAGCACTCAGGAGTTAGAATGTGTACCTTGCTCATGGCTAAACCAATGGCAATGCCACTGTACAGAACATGAGTGATCCCCAGGACAAACAAGAATCTCAGGAGTTGCTCAAGACCTTCATACGACACAAATGGTTCACGGCCCTGTAATTATATCCAAATTCCAGTTCAGGAATATATCGTTATAGGTACACAAGAAAGAGGCTTTAAGTCGTAAAATTACTAGAAAATTTTACATGACCACATCGATGAGAAGCTCCGTGTACTCCAGAAGTTTTATTTGTAAAAGAGGTGTGTTCCAGAAAAACTTTCTTGTGGATTCCATAGTCCTCTTCAGAGCAGATGTAGAATTTACTGTTGAAAAGTGAAGAGTTTACACAGATTTCTGAAATCCACCTCGCACTTTGTGACAGCAGCAGTGATATAAGTCCCAGCAACATCAACTCTACCAAGAAAAGTTTAGCAAGTCAATATTAATTTAAACAATGTTTGATTATTTGTAGCACAAAACTTTCAAGGACCACAACGAGTCTATTTAACATACCTTCTTTCATCTTCTCCAGCGATGCAAATAGTGCCTTTCTTCTTGTCTTCTTTAACCACTGAAACACAAAAAAAAAACATCAAATTAGCATCTCAGCTTCATATAACATGAAACACGTTCTTGTCTTTTTAATCATTTTGTAATAATGACTTCTCCTAAGAGTGAGAACATGAGCAGAGCAAGGAAAAGTTCATAATACTTATTTTCCGAGCTGAGCATTTCAGCAAACACATAGTAGACATTTAAAAGAGAAACGAAACCTCACTTTGCCAAATCTGTAGATGGCGCGTTCAACGAGAAAGCAAACAAACACCAAAACAGTGACAACAGAAGCAACAGAGTAAGTCGGCGTCTCAGCAAGAGACCTCCCTTCTTTCATCAGATGCTCCATCTCCGCAGGGGAGATTTTTCCGGGAAACTCGGAACCAACTTTTCTTCCGAGAAGATATGAGAAAGGATCTGCATCTGTGTGATTGCAAGAGCAATAATAAAAAGTTTCTTTTAGCTATTCATTTTTTCTTTTTCTTCATTTAACTTTTGAAATAAAATAATAGGATAAGTCAAGGAGGAGAGAAAGCTCATGGAATGTTGAACCAAGTAGAAACCGCCGCACATGGCCGCTTCTTCCTCGTCTTCTCCAACGGTCTCTCTTCTCTTCTCTTTCTTTATTCATTGCTTTCCATTAATGCAGCTCATGTGCTCTGTCTAAAAGTCGTTAAATGACATAAATTAATGCACAAATGCTGGACTTGACCGGTCGGTTTAACTGTTTAACCATTGAGCTTCTATTAATATAAATAAACGGCGGTTAATATTTCAAGTTACGTGTATCCAAAGAAAGCTTTTAGCCCTGAGGTAAAAGTAAATATTAATCATAGTATTAATAAATCGATTAACAACATCTACCATCAATGGGTTGGTGGCGCAGTTGGCTAGCGCGTAGGTCTCATAGCTACTGAGTGATCCTGAGGTCGAGAGTTCGAGCCTCTCTCAGCCCAAATGTTTTTTCTCTACAAGCTTTTGTTTTCTCTCTCGCATTGACCTTCTCCAGTTTTGGCTCTCTCTCCACTTCTGTAAATATTCTCACATCCTCGCACGAATTTTTTGTTGGCCGACCAAAATTTCTCAGAGACCTTAATTTGTTTTGATTCGAATCGATTCATATCCTTCCTCCTTTGATCTCACCAATTCCATAGATTTCTTTTTCCCTCTCTCTAATTTAGGGTTGGCGAAGGTTTGATCAATGATGCAGAGTGAAGTACAATTGCAGCCACCGGATTCACAGAAGCTGAGTGATTCAGCTCCCTTGTTGGGAGATTCTCCATCTTCTTCTTCTTCTTCTCCGGCGTCTCCCTCTGCGTCTGCGTCTGTGGTGGCTGGGAATTCCGATGAGATAAATGCTGAAGATTTGGAGAGTGATTCTGCTTCAGCTCCTTGCTGTCGTATTTGTCTGGAGAACGATAGCGAATTGTTGGGCGACGAATTGATAGCACCGTGTATGTGCAAAGGCACTCAGCAATTCGTGCATCGGTCATGCCTCGATCATTGGCGATCGGTCAAGGAAGGTTTCGCTTTCTCTCACTGCACCACCTGCAAAGCTCAGTTTCACCTCCGTGTCGAACCTTTTGAGGATAACAACTCTTGGCGTCGAAAGGCCAAATTCAGACTCTTTGTCGCTAGGGATGTGCTTTTGGTGTTCTTAGCTGTGCAGACTGTGAGTGCTTCTCTTTCTCTCTCAGCTTTGCTCCATGGTTTCTTATTATAACTTCAGTTTCTTGAGGATGATAGAGTATTTAATTAGATATCCTGAGGATTATTTGTCTGTGTTGTCATTAATGTTATCTGGGAATCTAGATTCGAATCTTGGCCTGGCCACTGCGGAATTTCACATGATGTTGCAACTTGACAATGGAGGAACTTGATGACAGTTTCTTAAGTGTTCATTTTGCTCACTGTGATTGTGGAAGCCTCTAACCGGAGTGTGGGATTGTTGACATTATAGGTTATTGCCGTGATGGCCGGATTTGCATACATGATGGACAAAGACGGAGAGTTTCGCAACTCTTTCAACGACGATTGGGATCGTATATTGTCAAAACATCCCATCCCGTTTTACTATTGCATCGGTAATCCTGAAAATCTTTCATCTCCTTTGGAATACAGCAAATCTAAGAAACCTAACACTTGGTGTATGTATCATGAATCCTAGGGGTTGTAACCTTCTTTGTGCTGATTGGGTTTCTTGGGCTCATCCTACACTGCTCTTCTCTCAACGGTAATGACCCGAGGATGGCTGGGTGCCAGAACTGCTGTTACGGATGGGGGATCTTGGATTGTTTCCCTGCATCAATGGAAGCTTGTTTCGCTCTCGTTGTTGTCTTTGTCGTCATCTTCGCCATTCTTGGTTTGGCGTATGGTTTTCTTGCTGCGACTATGGCCATCCAGAGGATATGGCAGACGCATTACCATATTCTCACAAAGCGGGAGCTCACTAAAGAGTACATTGTGGAGGATCTTCACGGATGTTACACTCCTCCGAAGCTGGATGCAGAGCACGAAGGAAGACTGAAAATGCTGAAACTTATGTGATAAAGTCTTTGATTGTGCGAATAAAGGTTCTTTGGAGTCTCGGGTGCAAGCTTATATGCATGTTTGCTCAAAGAGAATGTCTTTATTTTCTTTATCAAGCGGTGGACATTTGTCTATTGTCTTCGTTATATTTACGAGGATAAGCAACGCTACTGCTTTTGTTAGTGAATACCAAAGATATTGAGACCCAAATTCCACAAACAGTCTATTGTTTCACTACTGTTACTCTTTCATGAACCTTTTTCTAATGAATGTAAGCTTACCAGATAAAGGATTAGTGTTACTTTTAAATACAGTTTCTATTGACAGTGAGGTAACAATGGAGAGGATCTTATAATTGAAAGATTAGGTAGGACAAGTCATGCAGCTACAATTTCCTAGAGAACTACAAAATCAAAACTATTCGAAAAAAATGACCACAGTGGGAGTCGAACCCACGACCTTCTGATCCGAAGTCAGACGCGCTAATCCACTGCGCTATGCGGCCTTTGTTTATTCTATTGCACTTTAATATTTATAATCTATAAATAATTTGACCCAAAAAAAATACACAATTTAAAATACTCGTTAGCTGAGGAGATTATGAACTTTTTGTACGAGTAAACTTTGCTTAAGTTGTTTACTTGTTATTTACAAAGAAATGCCAAACAATGAATTATGCCTGAGGCTTCACAACAATGAGGATAAACGATAGTAGATGCAAAAGAAGATGATTGTATCGTTCACAGCAAGAATCATATTGTAACAGCCCACTCTAAGAAACATATATATAAAATAAGCCTAAACCGTCACCGAAACACAACTTTAAAGCCTCAAGCCCTCAGCTCATGAATATATATATACAAAGAAGAATATAAAGAAAAGGACATGAACTGAATGACATGAAAACCCATATATTATTGTAAGCCTTTATTCCCAAGAACAATCTTTCAAAACCTCACAAGCCATTGATCGTTGCTCTTCACTCAACTCTTTCGGGAAATTCACTAAAAACGTTATCTTCAAATCTCCTCGTTTCCCTTCTTCTTTAGCATTTGGCAAACCTTGACCTTTAATCGCCTTCTCAAACCCATGAAAGATCACTTCTCCCACAGATATCGACATTGACTCACCACTCAAAAGCGGCACCGAGAGTTTACATCCCGTTAAAGCCTTTAGAAGAGGAATCTCCACCGCAATCTCCAAGTCATCTCCGCGTCGTTTGAACAGAGGATGTCTCTTCTCTTCAACCACGAAAGTAATGTCTTCCGGTAGATAACCCGGTTTTTCGTTCCCTACTCCTTCGAATGTGATCTTCGTCCCTTTCTTCCATCCCGGTTTAATGTTCACTCTTAACATTTCTTCTTGCTTCTTAATCAATCTGTGTTCATGACGAATAATTCTTTGAGTTAAAAACAGAAATGGGCGGGAAACATAACCGAACCAAATCAAACCGAGCTATTTTATTTTCAGCAAAGCCAAACCTAAACCGAAAACAAGACTAGAGAAGATTTACTAACAAACCGAACATTGAGTAAATATATTCACTCTAAACCAAATTTAAACCGAAATGCAAATTTCCCACGTAAAAGAAAACAGAGATGAAGCAGAGCAAAGAGACAAACCCTTCATCGGTGATGATGTCTCTATTGATCTTAATGTTCTTGACTCCGCCGTGGCAGAGTTCTTCCAACGTACACTCAAGCTTCTTCTCCACTGCCGGCGGCTTTTTCGGCGGTGTCGACTGCGAGAAAACGATCGGCGTGTTGCTCCTCCGGCTTACGCTCTTCCCAATCGACCCTCCCGATTGTCTCGTGCTCGTGCTCTTCGAAAACGGCACAGACGTCGACGTCGACGTCGCCGAGCCTCTGTCTTCTTTGTCTCTCTTGCTAGCGCTCTTTGATATCGACGTCGCCGAGCTTCTCTCGTCTTTATCTCTCTTGCTACCGCTCTTCGAGATCGAAGACGGAGAAGATACTTTCACGCCGCTTATAGGGCTAGAGCTTGGAGGAGACGTCAGGCCCTGTACGGAGCCGAATAGATCGCCTAGCGTTTGATCTTTCCCTCTCGGCGACGTCTTCGGGCTCGCGTTGTTCGAGACCGGGCGTGATTTAAGACCATGCGTCCTCCCTACGCCGCCGTGGCTGCTGCCTTCGTCTCTGCGGCTGGTGCTTCTGGAAAAAACAGATCGGCGGTTGGAAGAGGCGGAGGAGGAGAGGTAAGTTGGTCGAGCTTGCGGCGTGTGGCTGCGGCGGGTACTTGAGCTTGATAGGAGAGAGGAGCGGCGTTTGAAGACGGCGCTATCGTCCATGCTCTGTAATCGGAGACCTCTCCGAGCAGCAATCAGATCATCCTCCTCCGCAAATTTCTCCTCCAGATATCTCCGGTGGAGTACCTGAATGTATTTCAAACGATTAATTCATTACATTCTCACGATCTGGGATTATTATATTTTGAAAATATTTAACATCCAATTTTGTTTTACGAAACAGAATTTCAAATTCTAAGCAGCTCTTAATCAAAAGATTTTTCCACGAACAATCCTCTAAGAGAAAGAAAACAAAAAAAAAGGCTTCGAAAATTGTTTGGCTGATTGATCAATGTAGCGAACATTTTTTTTTTTAATTAAGCTATTCAAGTAATATTGATTATCTGAGAAAACGTAAATGAAATGATGATCGGTAAAAAATGTTATTCATGGAGTGAAAAAATTCCATAGAGAGGATTGAAAGAAACGTACGGAATCTGCGTCGGAGTGGGATTCGGTTTTGCGATGAGAAGAAACAGGATTTAATTTGGTGACGAGGGACTTGTAAGCTTTGCATGCTGTCTTGGAAATTCCGAAGAAATCTGTCGCCGGCGATCGAGGAGTCCCCATTGCATCGAGAGAAAGAATATGGTCGGGAAAATGCAGGAAAGAGAAGAGAGAGAGAGATGAGGAAATTCGTCGTGCGTAGGAATTAGATAGATTACCAGACAGACGAAGAGCCGAGTTGTCTGGAGGCTTTTATTAGGAATTTTCTGTTTTTCTTTTCTTTTTCATTTCAGATAAGAATTTTAAAATATATCCAAAGGAATGACACACCATAACTAAAAATGCCGTTTTATTGAATATCTTCGGTTGACATTTTTTTTGTCGGCGACTTTGTTTTTCGTTATCATATCGTTTTGTTGATTAATTTAGCATACACTTTTTCTCCATAGTACATTATCTTGACAGCAGTAAAAATGTAAACCGAAAGGTGATCATATAATAGAATATTATCTTCATCGTCATTCGTCAGTGTTGGCAGTTGCAGGTGGGTGGGGACAAGCTCTGAGTTTCCATGTTGCTTCCCAAGTCAACTGATCACAGCAGCCTCTTTGACCATCCCACACGAATCCAACTTTTTGTCCTCATCCCCACTTTCATGGCTAAATCAATCTTCACTTTCCCCCAGAAACCTCAGATTCTCCAAAAACCCATATCGCAGTATTCACCAAAATCAAACACAAACATGACGAAATCGATTCCATCACTTACCGCAAACTTACTTGTCTTTCTTCTTACTCTCCTCTTCTTCTTTTTGAATCTCTCAAGCGGAGCTCCATCTCCGCCGCCAGCACCGACTTGTCCTTTGGATTTCAGCCACGTCCCGAGAATCCCATGGAACAAAACAGATTGTCGAAGCTACGATAGATCAATCGAGAGGAAGAACAGTTGCTGCCAATCGCTCCTGACTCTAATCGGTATCCCTTTGGCTCACCGTCTCAAGCAAACATCAAATTTCCGTCTCCCAGATCTCGCCACTTCCGCCTCCTGCCTCACCGACCTCCAGAAGAAGCTCGATTCCCTCTCTCTCCCTTCCAATCTCACCTCCGTCTGCTTCGATCCCAACCAATTCGTCATCACCAACGAGACCTGCGCCGGAATCCAAACAACTAAAGATTGGGTCTCCCAACTCGGCCCCACGACGGCGCTCGACTCCGCCTGCAGCACTGGCCTCACGGATCTTAATCGCTGCGACGCTTGCGTGGCGGCTGGATTTAGGGTTCAGAAGCAGCTCATCGATCTGGACGGTAACAGCTCTCACGGTGTCTACTGTTACCATTTCGCTGTTCTCTACGCCGCTGGAATGGTCAATAAGAAAGGTCCCGAGAGCGACGACGCTTTGTCTTGCCTCTTCTCCTTAAGCTTGACATCTTCCCTGAGCTCGAAGAAGAAACGACACACGGTGGCTCTTGTTTTAGGCATCACCGGAGCTATCGTAGCGGCTCTGGTTATTTCCGGTGTCATTGGTTTGTATTTGCGGTTCGGTAGAGCGGTTAAAGGGAGAGAAATCGGTTGGGAGGATCAAGAGTCTAGACCGAAATGGAGACCAAACACCGGCTCAATCTGGTTCAAAATCGAGGAGCTAGAGAAGGCTACCAACAATTTCTCGCAGAAGAATTTCATCGGTCGAGGCGGGTTCGGTTTGGTTTACAAAGGAGTTCTACCGGATGGTTCGGTTATCGCGGTTAAGAAAGTTATCGAATCCGAGTTTCAAGGAGATGCAGAGTTTCGCAACGAGGTCGAGATCATTAGCAATTTGAAACATAGGAATCTTGTTCCTCTCAGAGGCTGTAGCATGGTCGATGAAGATAACGAGAGTCAGAGATATCTTGTTTACGATTACATGTCGAATGGGAATCTCGACGATCACTTGTTTCCTCCGAAAACTCCATTGAGCTGGCCGCAGAGGAAGAGCATCATTTTGGATGTAGCTAAAGGTTTGGCTTATCTGCATTACGGAGTTAAACCGGCGATATACCACCGCGACATTAAAGGTACGAACATATTGTTGGATGCGGAGATGAGAGCGAGAGTTGCGGATTTCGGTTTAGCGAAACAGAGTAGAGAAGGAGAGTCGCATCTCACTACCAGAGTGGCCGGTACGCACGGTTACTTGGCTCCTGAGTATGCGTTATACGGTCAGTTGACTGAGAAAAGCGATGTGTATAGCTTCGGTGTTGTTGTGTTGGAGATCATGTGCGGAAGGAAAGCTCTGGACCTGTCTAGTTCCGGTTCGCCGAATACGTTTCTGATAACGGATTGGGCTTGGTCGTTGGTGAAAGCCGGGAAAGCAGAGGAAGCTCTTGCGGATTCTTTGCTGAGAGACGGAAAAGGCTTCGGGATGTCGAATCCGAAAGGGGTCATGGAGAGGTTCTTGAAAGTTGGGATCTTGTGCGCTCATGTTTTGGTTGCTTTGAGGCCAACGATTTTAGATGCGTTGAGAATGCTTGAAGGAGACATCGAAGTTCCTCCGATTCCTGACCGGCCGGTCCCGTTAGCTCATCCTTCGTACCGGATTGACGGAAACGGTTTCACTATATCGCCTGCGCTTAGCGGGATGCAAATACATTCCGGAGATATGCTCCGATAGGTTTTAGTATATGTATGAAGTTTTAGATTTTTATAGTTGTGAATATTTTTGAATGCAGAGAGAACACATCTTTTGAATAATACAACATGTAGTTATTGTAAGATATCTGTTTTACAGTATCAAGCTAGAGCAGGTGGCTGAGCTGCGCGGTTTCCGGTGAGATGACCGGCGGCGGGAGGTATCGAAGGTATGGTGCAAGTGCAAAGGGAATTAATGCACTCGCATCTGTCACAGTCCTTGCACCATATTTGGTAGGTGCAAGAGTACGGAGTAAAGCACCTTCTGCTTATGATTGGTCCTCTAGCATTAGCCATGTTGAAATAACCATCCGATTTTTAAAAATAAAAGAACTGAGCACATTTTTCAGAAGAAAACTTCTTATAAATTCTACATTCTCTTATTTTTATTGTGAATCTAAATAATTACAGATTTGATTTCTCATGATTCTACCAAACCAAAAACAGAAAACAAAAGAAAGACTTTTAGAATGCAAATGACACTAGACAAAGGGAACTTACGCGTTGTAGTGATCAAAAGAGAGGCGAAGAGTATCAACGTAAGCATTTTTTTCTCCATCTTTGTAGAGTGAATATTTTCAATTATGTATATCTTGATGAATTTTATACAGAGGTGGATGCATTTATAGGGAGGAAACAAAATCTTGTCAATTTATCGAGTATTTCTTCCATTTGTGTCATTTTGACTCTAAGTAACGTATATGGTTGGGCTTTAAATTTATTTTCTGCCAGTCAAATATTTACTTTTGAAAATATCTATTTTAGAAAATTTACTGAACCAGTTATCAGTATACATTGTATGATGTGGAGTTTTCCATTGTATCATCTTCATATGTGTATTATGAGCAGATTGTCAATTACAGATAGTTACATTCATCCCACAGTTTGTTAATATCACTGTCACAGATGTAAGAAAAGACTCTGAAGATTAAACTAGTTTAGGAACTCAGGATTATAGTAGATCAACATTATTATTTTCTTACGATTAAGACCCGTTTAAACATAACAAACCAAGTATAACTTGAAATCCCCCAAACCAACAACTTACAAATTCTCAAAAATCACACTGTGAAACACACAGAAAATGTGTATTATGATAAAATTTGTTAATTTTGTAAAAGTGAAATGTCAAGATTTTATTAAATTTTTAAATAAAATGGTTCATTCGTAAAACAACGGCCATTGCCTTTCTGCTGCTGTCTCTTCTCCAGCTAGAGAGAGATCTTACGAGCACTATTTGTTTAATTTTATTCCCGAAATGCCCTTTTCTGATTTCTCACCTAAAATCTTCCCCAAATTTGCAAACTCAACGACTCGTGACGACGAGCTCGGCGATGATGGAGCGAACCTACGGCCGTCGCAAGCCGGGCATGCCGCCGAGGACCATATCAGACTCTCTAAACGACACAGTTTCGCAGGCGGAATATATCTCTTCCTCTTCGTCGCCGGACATCGAACCCGTTGATTACTCTCTTCCTCCTTTCTCCAGTCAAGAGTCTTCCTCTCTATGGCATTCTTCTCCGAGGTCATATTTCCAAGATGATTACTCACGGAACGGAGTCGTACGGATTCCGAAAAGAGTGAGGAACGGAGAGGCTGTCGCTTTTACTTCTACGTTGCTCGAGGCGCAGGAGTTTGGCGAGCTGATGGAGCACGAGGATGAGGTTAACTTCGCGCTTGATGGGTTGAGGAAAGGACAGCAGCTGAGGATCCGAAGAGCAAGTCTATCATCTCTACTGTCGATTTGCGCATCTCAACACCAGCGCCGCTCCTTGAGAGCTCAGGGGTACGCTTCCCCTATTTCGTTAGAATTTTCGATCTATTCATTCATTTTTGGGTTTAAGTTTGTTCAATTCGTCGGAAATTTTCCGATTTGGCATGTGGGTTTTGTGAAAAAGACTTGTTTGAATTCTGGGTCAGTGAATCGGATTGTGTTTCGGTTGAATCAGATTTGTTGATTTTCTGAAGGGGATTAGGGCATGAAATTATAGCATTTCTGGTTTGTAGTGAGTTTTAAGTAGTATCATTTAGGATATGGTTCAATTCTCTCCAAGGCTTGGGAATTTTGTATTTTTCCCATGAATTGATTCGTTGGTTAAGTAGACGAGAAGTCCTTAATTGATGCTCATATGATGAAATCTCACAAAAAGATGTCTCTAATTTTGTGGGAGCTTATTGTTTCAGGATCTCCCAATCCATAATTGATGCGATTTTGAGTCTTAGCCTTGATGACACACCAAGCAATCTTGCCGCTGCCACTCTTTTCTTTGTTCTAACTGCTGATGTAAGTGACGGATAGATACTGTTAAATATGTTTTTGATGTTGTTTAATCTTTCTGATTCATTGTCAGTTTTTGCTTGTAAACATTTTACCATTTCACCTTTTTGTATAACTTTATCAATTCATAATAAAAGTTCCATGATTACAGAGTCAAGATGAGCACCTTATGGAGTCACCCAAGTGCATCAAGTTTCTGATAAAGTTGTTGAAACCGGTGATTGTTACTAGCACTCAAGGGAAGCCACGGAATATAGGATTTAAGCTCTTATCATTACTTAAGGATGATGCTGGAGCACGGGATGCAGTGAAAATGAATGATCCAAGCTCCAGTGATATACTTTCAAGAGTTGAGGAACTTCTTGTTAATTGCAAGGAAATGAGATCGACTGATAGCTATAAAACTGAAACAACGAGACCTGAGCTTAGTACGAAATGGGTAGCTTTGTTGGCCATGGAGAGGGCGTGCTTATCCAAAATTTCTTTTGACGGTATTGGAACTTCTTACCTCTTCTGTTGGAACTAGTGAGTAGCTAACAATTTCAGATATTATCTTAGAATTAGTAAGGTTTAGATAATAGATAACGAGAATTTCCTGTTCTCTCCAGTCACTTATTTCACATCCTTAGACTCAAACTACCATAGAGTAAACTGTGACATATTGTGATCGTTTGTTCACTGTTGATAATTTGTTTCATTTCCTCCCACATCCAGATACTTCTGGTTCTGTGAAAAAGAGCGGAGGGAATTTCAAGGAGAAACTGCGAGAACTAGGAGGACTTGATGCAGTCCTTGAGGTTGTTATGGACTGTCACACTGTTATGGAGGTGTGAGCCTGTATGTTTTTTTACATCTGCACTGATATCTTTTATAATAAGATACAAACTGTGGTCTACAATGGCTGGATGTTTGCAATTGCACTATGTTATATTCAGCGAGAGAATCTAATACAGATTCTATATGCAGCGTTGGGTGGAATACGACACACTTTCCGTCCAGGATAAGAAAGATAACCTCCATAAGCAGAATTTAATGTTGCTTCTAAAATGTCTGAAAATCATGGAGAATGCTACGTTCCTCAGCACAGAGAACCAGGTATATGTTATGTATATTGGTTGCTAGATTCATGACACTATTCTGGAGATTCTGACTTTAATCAGCTGTTATCAAGTTGCAGTATATATACTGAGATAATATTAACTGTGACGCTACTTTTGTTTTCCCAGAATCATTTGCTCGCGTTTAAGAAATGTTTGAGTTCTCATGAATCCCGAATGTCTTTCACAGAGCTCATGATAAGTGTCATTAAGATGCTTTCAGGTTTGCAATTGATACCATGTCCTGTTCAGAATTTGTTGCACATTATGACTTCTTCCCGTTTTATCATCTCCTATTCTGATAGCTGGTTCGACTGATGGCTAGGTCTTCACCTACGTGGAGGTTTTCCAAGTCCTCACAGGAACGATATCAATCCTCACGGTTCAAATGGTGGCAATCGGGATTCTATCTTGGGAGCAGATTGTAAAGGTATTTCATCCTAACAGCCACAAATGACTCTCTATCTCCTCACACTCTGTATCTATATCTCCTCTCACTCTGTCTCTCTATCCAACCTCTGGTCTTTGTATTTTTACTTAAGCCACTTCTCTCTTTTGCAGTTAACAATGAGGTCGTGACAATCAGTTCAGATACGTGCTCAACCCTTGGCTCTATCTCTACGAGGAATGGGAGTGTATCCTCCCGGAGAAGTCCTTCCATAATCGATTTAGATTCAACACCAACATCAATGTCGAGCTCTCAATCAAGTGTGTCAGGAAATGAGCCCACTAAGTCAACAACGAGAGTTGGTTCGACCATTTCTAGTTCATTTGCTGGTAGATTGGCGTCATTTGGTAGTGGCATTGCCAGAAGTACTTCAAGGAGTAGTGAAGCTGCAGAACCAAGTTCTAAAAGAAATGGAAATTTGGCATCCCTAGAGGAAAACCAAGACCCTTTTGCGTTTGATTTGGAAGATTCTAAACCTTCCAAGTGGGCAGTAGTATCTGTAAAGCAAAAGAAATCTAGAGCTCAAAAGAAGAAAGGATGCCACAAAGAAAGGAAAGACGAACGTCTGTATCAGCTGTTCTCGAGCCAAGAGGAATCATCAAACCATAGGTGGAATTCCCAGGAAGAATCAAGTGACAGAGACTGCAGTATATCGCTGCAACCAACTTCTTCTACAGATGACATTGATGAAGAATGTCTCTGTCTTTTATCTGATTGCCTTTTAACAGCCATAAAGGTAATTCTCTTACAGTCCTTCAACATCTGTTTGCTGGTCTGTAGCGAAATCCTCTCAGTCCAAATAACATCGATTTATTTCATGTTTGTTGCAGGTTTTGATGAACCTAACAAATGATAACGCCATTGGTTGTCGGCAAGTTGGTGGGTGCAGAGGGCTAGAAAGCATGGCTGAATTAATTGCCAGACACTTTCCGTCTTTCACCAGATCTCCGCTTTTCAGTGAGATGGAAATGAGTCAGAAGAAAGATAAACATCTTACAGATCAGGAGTTGGATTTTCTTGTTGCCATCTTGGGTTTGCTGGTAAATTTGGTTGAGAAAGACGGAGTGAACAGGTACAAAAAAAATCTCGATTGAGTCAATACAAGTTAAACTAGTCATACTCTTTTTGTCGTTAACCTTAAGACAACAATGAGCGTGGTCTCTCTTTTCTAATGAGGTAACTGAATTTTTTTGTAGATCACGGCTTGCTTCAGCGAGTGTTCCTATCACAAAACTAGAAGGGTTGCAAGAGACTGAACAGGAGATGATTCCTTTACTGTGTTCAATCTTTCTCACCAATCAAGGATCAGGAGACACCAAAGAAGAGACGACTACTTTCACCTTAGTGAGTAGCAGCATTGACCTATTGCTTACTCGGACTTCGAGATCCCCAGAGAACGGGTTTGTTTTTATTCATTAATGAAACCTGATGTTTGTTTGGTATTCAGGATGACGAAGAAGCTGTTTTAGAAGGCGAAAAGGAAGCGGAAAAGATGATCGTGGAGGCATACTCTGCTCTACTGCTCGCCTTTCTTTCAACTGAAAGGTTGTTTTTCGTTTTCAATTTGATTATATATGCCATAATCCATCCAAACTTTCTCAAAAGACTAAACATGTTCATGGATCCACTAGCAGTAGAAGTATACGTAACTCCATCAAAGACTATCTCCCGAAACGCAATCTCGCAATTCTTGTACCGGTCTTGGATAGATTTGTGGTATGTTCCTTTGTAACACCTCATGGCTGCTCAGTTTCAGGCTAGAGAAATCTCAAGATGTGACTGTGTTCTTTGTTTGTGCAGGCATTTCACACGACTCTGAACATGATCCCTCCGGAGACGCATAAAGCAGTGATGGAAGTGATTGAATCCTGCAAATTGCCGTAAAATACGGATTGATAAAGAGCAAAGTTAATTCTTCTTCTCCTTCTTTTACTGTACAGCTACCGACTCTGGTGATCATCGTGATCATGCTCATGTATGATATAAGGCTACACAATTAGTATGCTAGTTCTCTCTCTTTAGAGTTTTACGTTGTCTGTCTCGGCTTAGGTTTGTTTTAGCTGTCTTTTACTCATATACACTCCAATTCTTTTGTAGTTTCCTTGAGACCCTATGATCATGATATATACAAGCTTTGCTTTACCACATCTTCTTGTTTTTCAATCTGTCATATATACTCACTCACTGATTATTAACAGTAGATATTCCGACTGTAATACTGTTTATGATATCGTATATGGTGTATCAATATTTTCATAAATGTCATAAAGATTTTTTTAAATTTGAAAATATACCGACTGTTATATATACTACTGCCATTACGTTATGATAATTGCATAAAGATTTTGAGAATTTGAATCAGTATATTTTCATAAATGTCATTACGTTATGATAATAGAGTCTTTTTTTTTTCCTCATTGTTATCCTCTATTTAATCCCCTCTCTCCTTTTCCAGTAAAAACTCAAAATTTTCTTGCTTGGTATGTTCTGTTTATTTCCATCAGCTTCAATCTCTCTTTTATCTGCCGTGATCAAGGTGTGGTACGTTCTTGTGAACATAAACTTCGAAGGTTTGTTATTTCAGCTAGGAGCATCCTGTCATTAACAAACCTTTGATGAGTATGTACACAAGAACCTAACTTAATACATCACAAGTCTGGTTTTTCTGCGTCTACGGTTGAAATTGTCAAGGCCTTTTTTATCTATATATTCAGTAAAGAATTACAACACCTTTTTTGGGGATTAGATTACAACATTCTCTTGAAACGTCTTCTAAAAGGACTGAAACATGTTCAGGTGAAACAGACTTACAAAGAGTGGTTTTTAAGAATCAGTTTGATCTCATCAGCCAACTCTCTTGTAAGCCGATCAGCTCGGTCGTCGTGTCCACCAGCAAATGTATAAACTTTGAACGCAAACTGAAATGCCCTCCACAGCATCTTAGCCAATTTTACAGTCTTGTTCTTGATCACGCTCGGCTTTGCCTCTCTTGATCCTTCAGTCTGCGATGCACTCTTTTCTGCTCTCTTTTCCTGTAACAATATGAAACAGAGCGACTTCCGGTTAAGAAGGGTTCTCAAAACAGTGATCAGATGTTTGCAAAGTGTGTTTGATCTTGCGGTGAGTCCCTACCTTCAAAGCCAGCTCCATACAGCCTGATGAGATGTCAACCACTAGTTCCTTAATCTGAACAAGGATCTTGAAGTCGAAAGGGATGTTATGCCTCTTGAAATTCTTTTCCTCTTCGTCTTTGATCTGGTCTAGAGTTTCGATCTCTTTCCTGATCTGTTTTTTTATTATACATTCTCTTGAGATCAAAGAAGAAAATAGCCAAGAAAAGGGAGAAGAAACTATAGTAGAAGTCAGTGTTTCTATGACTTGCCTTTGCAAAGAAACGTTCAGTTTTATCGAAAAGTTGGTTCGCTGGAGACTCAATCTTCCAGTTCTTAAGCTCACTGATCATACCCTGCAGCTTAGAATACAATGCAACAGCCATTCTTATCGCTTCTAGTTTCTTATGCGGGAACTCTCCTTCACACCTCGCTAAAACCTAATCAAGTTTCAAAACACTTTTGTGATCATCAAGAAGATCATAACACGATGGAGAAAGTTTTGTGAGATGTTACACTGACCTTTGTTTCATCTGTTAGCTTCTCAAGAACTGACTCTACATACCGGTGAAATCTCTGAAGCTCGGCCATGTCCTTACTACCGAACCTGGTAATCTCTGTCTTAAGCTCATTGATTGCTTTCTTATACATTTGAACATCCGCTTCTATCTTCTGAAAGTAAGGAGACCTGTACGTTGAAACATGATCAAAAAACATAAAAGCAAGTATCAGTTTTTTTACCTTGTTGTGATGTTTTCTTTGTTTATTAGAATTTGTAATGGTTTTATTTACTTCTTTTCTATCTCAGCTAGAGTATCAGCCATTCCTTGCTTTCCGCTGGCTTTCCCGGCTTTGATTCCTCCTCCTCCGCCGCCACGGGGTCTTGCTTCTGGATCCTTGCCTTCTATTATCGCCTTGACGAATTTGTAGAGGCTCCCTAATTGTGTTGATCTCTTTAGTTTACCATTTGATTTCTTGGCTCCCAAGCCAAGTGGCGGTGGTGGTGGAGCACCCGGTCCTCTTCCTCCACCCATTGGAGGTGGTGGTGGACCACCCGGTCCTCTTCCTCCAGCCATTGGAGGCGGTGGTGGACCACCGGGTCCTTTACCGGCAGCCATTTGCTGTGGCTGTGGCTGTGGAGGTGGTAGTGATGCATTCCCTGGATGTGGAGGAGGCGACACAGCCGGTCCTTTTACGGCAGCCATTGGAGGTGGCTGTGGCTGCGGAAGTGCGGCATTACCTGGAGGTGGAGGAGTCGGAGCCAAAGATTCCGGAACAACTTTAGATTTCTCTAGAACTTTGGAGCAATTTTTATCATCAATCTCTATCTTCTTGACACTATCTTGTTCCACTTCTTTTGCTATCTCCATCTTCTCAATCCTCTCTTTTTCACTCTTGATCTTCTGTTTAACACTCTCATCAACGTTCTTGCTCTGAGGTTCTTTATGGCACGTACTTTGGATAGAGATTCGCTTGACGTCGATAGGACTCAGCTTCACAAGCGTTTGCATCCTCGTATTTCTTGGAATATTCGAAACGGAGATGGCAATGTCTCGACCTTTACTCGGCTGTTTCAGCACCGTTCTTGGCGTGATCGGTTGCTTCTTGAATGATTCTGATCGGTTGCTAGATGTTAATTTACTCTTCGGAGGACTAGTAACTTTTCTCTTCTTTAGATCATCATTGTTGATCTCTGTCGTATTAAGCCTCTCGTTCAATCCCTTAATCAGTCCATCTAATGCAGCTAACACCTTATCCACTGCAAGAACCATTAACATATTATAGAGATTGTGTTACAACATTAATGCAAGAAAGAGTGTATAATATATGATTATATATTATAAAGACTTATTGGAATGTTTACCAAGTCGATCGGACAGATTCTTCCTACCGCTACTGTTATACGACTTGGATTTGATGATCCATTCGTGGTCTTCGATCCATGAATCTCCAATTGATTTCAATGCCTTGTAGAATCGATCAAGCAACTGTTTGCAAAGGTTTTTTATTTATCAGATTTAACAAATTATCAAATCTCAATTAGACCTCAGTCAATCTCATAGAGAAATTGGTTATCATGCATATGAGATGAATTTTGGATAAACCTTGTCGATATCTTCACGTCTGATATCTAGGGTTTGCGAGTTCTCCACGATCTCAGGACAAAGCTTATTGAGATCTTTCATCGTACGCATCACCATCTATCAACATCAGAAAAAAATAATAAATCAAACAAACAAAAACGCCAAAAATCAACCGCATGTAACGCATGAAACAAAATCAATTGGCGTTTTTCATCAATTTTTCACTAGCTTCACCTATTTGGCCACTGCAAAATTCACCTAACTAAAGAGAAATTCTATTGTCTCTTTTTTCTTTTGTAATTGCTAATTCGATTTGTAGCTAGTGACAACTTCGTCATGTTCTTGAGGCTCTAGTATCAATTGGCGGTTGCAGATTTTGTGATTACTCTGTGAGACTATGAGTTTAGGTTAATATTATTCTGTGAAACACGTTTATTATTAGGGACAACTATGTAAATATCAACTTGTATATTCTTATTAATTAAAAATCCCAAAAAAATAACCATAACAAAGAAAATGTAAACTTACATTGGTTATGGAAAGATAACTAAGAGGAGGAAGATCAATGATGCTTCTAAACGTGATGATCTTCCTTCGTAGCTCGATCGTAAGAATGAAATTCCCTGTCCATTTGCTCGAGTCGCAGATCTTTGCTTCTTCTCTATGACTATTTTTTATATCTTCAGCCGACGAAGCAACGTGCCTTGTTGTTTTCTGGCTCACAAGCGGAGATCTCGACGCTTTGGTCGATGATGATGGAGAAACCAAAGGAGATTTGACATCTTGTTTGGTCTTGTTGCCACTTCTAAGTGATGCTTGCCATTTTACAGGCTGTAACAAATTTCAAAACAACAACGAATTAAGATAAGAAAACGATTGAGATGACAAACAATAAGCGAAAAAAAGATAAACAGTGGGTTTAACCTCATCAACTTTACAGGTTTTGACACTCATCAACGGAGAAAACGAGAGAAGTGATAATTACAAAGTAAAATAGATTTAAGAAGTGTAGTAGAGATATAACATGTGAGGCTCAGGGGTGTTTATTAACGCTAACGCTCCACTAATCCTGAATTTCTCACTTATCCAATTGTAACATGTGGCATCTGCTGATAGGTTTCTCGTCATAAGAAGTTTACAAGCAGAAGTGGAAAATGTATTTATTTTGAAATTATCCTATAAATAGAAGAATTAGTTTAGTAGAATGTGCTAAAAAGAGGAAATCTACAAAAGGCAATTAAATCTCCAATTTTTTATTTTTACCTTTATTTGAAATCAAAAGTTGTGATATTACGGAAGAGCCCACAAAAATTGGACAACCATGCATGTAACTTCCAGTCCATTCATGCGGCGTAAAACTGATTTTAGGCATTATGCTAAATTCTTCCTAGTAATTTTATAGTTTAGTATTTATTATTACCATTTGAACTATATACAATAGTCAACAAGAATTAAGTTGCAATGTTTTAAACTATAGTTTTTAAATATAAAAATGTATCAGTTACTAATGATGATGAGTTGGCTTATTTGTCAAAGCAACTTTGTTACCGAAAACGTAAAGACTTTAGAAGTTACAGCCAAACCTTCTAATCTAAAAAAGAAAAGAAAACGATATGGCAACCAGTGAATTACTATAAGGAAATTATGGTGAGCTGTCTATGAAGAGGATTTTTTCTTATATAAGATGGAAACATTAATCATCAATGGAATATATAAACAATTTGGATTTCCTTTCAATATAATGATATTGCCATACTGGCATATTGCCACTAAAAAAAAAACAGTTTTTACTATTTCTTTTTCATTTGAACATAATCTTAAAGTGTTAAAGGTTTTCCTTTGATCATTATAATCTTAAATTAGTTGTATTCCAGGCAGTTTTTATATAGTGATTACACAATCTTAGAGTGGTGATAGTCTTCCTTTGATCATTATGATCATCATCACCTATAAAGTAACAGTCACATAACTTCTCTCTTACAAGTTAAAATATTTTTTCCTCCTATACCGTGTGTATGCCCAGAATCTTTCAAACTTTCTGCAAACTTAAAGACTCAACATTAGGTTACAAAATCATCTTTTTTTTTTAACGTGAATGCGGTGGAGGAATTCCGTTGAGAAAGGCCGAGAAAAACGCGAGAGAGCTGCTTGGTTTGAAGCAAGGCACCGCATGTCCAGCTCCTCTGAACGTAGCAAACGTTAGACCTTCGTATTCTTGAAGCCACCCACTTACCTGTTGTACGTAGCATAATCAAGAAATTAACCGGTTTAATCAAACTCAATCTAAGAATCTAAATAACCGGTTAAATTAGATCCATGGCTACCTGTTTCTCATGGTACCATGGCCTCCAAGCTGTCTTGATGGGTAATTCGAGTGCGCTTAAGCTATACCGAGTCGCGAGTACCGGAACTCTTCCGTCTGTGTCACCACTAAAAGAAAACCAAACCGACGGTTTACAAAAATTGAAGAATAACAAAACTTTCGTTCGTATAGATGTAACTTGTGAAAGAAGCAACCAAGGTTTACACTCTATATATTTACCTGTAAACCCATATTCTTAATCCACCGGCGATTAGTTTCTCGTATATAGGCAAAACCGAAGGCTTTGTATAAGTCCAATTATGAAAGATTTCCATGCTGCAAATCTCAGAGTACCAAAGAATATTCAGGAAAGTTCCATATACACAAATAAAGAATCATTGTGTAACACATGTAACAAGAATGGGCTAGCTAAAGTACTTGCAAATCCTCCAGTCCCTGAGATTAACTCCATCGCTAGCATGAAGAGCCTTCTGAACATCTGCTCTGTTGTAAAATATTCTCGCGTAGTCGTCTAAGCACGGGTCATATCCACCCAACAGCCTTGGCGGCACCTAAGCCATGCAAAAAAAAAATAAAATAATAATAATAAATAAATAAATAAATTCATGGATCATATGTATAAAAATGTTTATATTTGTACGTACCCTCTTGGAGCTAATATGAGAATTGGTTTTGAATTTTGTTGAATCCAAGTAAGAAGATCTTGCAGAATCTCCTATACAAACCGAGGTATAGAGGCTATAGATATCGATCTCGTTGTACTGCTTTTGAACTTCTGCTACGGCCTCAGAACATTCGTCGTCGCTCCAAGTATTGTCGCTGCTGAAATTACAAGTCCTGGTTATGACCCTATGCGTCTCATCCGATATCACTGCGTGGCTCCACGCGTAATCCACCCAACCTCTCCAATCGTCTGCATCTGATGTCTCAGGATTTCCTAACTATACCGCAAACAAATAATAAAATTAACTACTATTATTGTTGGACAAAAAGAAAAGACCCCTTTATCAGAAAAAAAGAAAGAAATAAAACACTACTATTATTAAGAGATTCAGACAAGCAAATTAAACGTACCAAAATACCCTTAAGATTGATGTGAAACGATGAACCGTTGTTCTTGTTATTGTTATCGTAGACGACCTCTGCTAGCTCGGGTACGTATTTTCCTGGAAATATTTATACGTTTACCAAAAAATATTTATGTAAAAAATTATCTAGACATATTAATTAACACTAGTATCAAGATGATTCGTGAGTTAACCTGCGTAACTTTCGCCTGCGATGTAGAACGTATTGTCTTTGTGTTCTGGGAATTTCTCGAACCAGTTGCGAAGAAAAGTGTATGCGTCTCTTGCTGATCGTAGAAAAAGAAGAGAGAATGAAGCATATAGTTATGTCTATGTATATATGTATACTATATATTATATTCTTCGTCTAAGGACAGAGACGATAGATGATGTGTATAAATGTACTATAATAATAATGGACCTGCCTGTAAAGTCGTCGTCGAGTTTTTGATAATCGCTAGTTGTGTTTGAATACGAAAAGCCAACACCGACGGGAGATTCTAAAAACAGCATGTTGGCCTCTGCATCAGCAAATCAAACCTTTTCATAATATAATTCAATTTCATTTCCTTATAAGATGAGTAGATGACAAACTATATTATAAAACAAAAAGGGTTACCTTTATTCCATGCGTATGGATTAAATTTAAGTCCGTTTTCGTTGGTGTCCACGAGAAAAGGACCGATTTCTTGTGTTGCTCCATATCCCACCGAAGAACAACCTGGGCCTATATATATACAATATATAAATGATTAAATACTAGATGTGTTCTCCTAAGAGACAACATCAAAAATATAATGAGGTAAACACTAGCTAGGTTCTAATTCTGAGCTCTTATGGCATTCGTAAAAAGTGATATATGCGTATTAGTTGAATGAGATAATAATAACAAATATTTTATATTTGACTTTGGAATGGAAAAATGGCAGAACGGCCAAACGTTAGCCATGATCCTGTGAATTATGCTATTAATAAAATTATGTCGACTCTATCGTGTTATTATCGTACTATATATTTCACAGTTTATCAATTAATGTTACCATGAAGATTCGGGAATATAAAAGTTATGCATGGATGAATAATTCGAAAGAGTGCATTACCTCCATTAAGCCAGAGAACTAGAGGTTTCTCCTTGGGGAGGTCCATGGCCTCAAAGAACCAATAAAACATTGCTCTTCCGTTGGATTCGTCGACAGGGACATAACCAGCATAATGTTTGAAATTCACATCAGGCTGTCCAGGCAAATCTGTCACGAGATCTCGCTCGTTGTCCAACAGGCTCCTAGGTTTCGGGCTATCAAATCGATGTTGTCTAGCACACATAACCACAGGGGATAATACTAAAAGAGTTGTAAAACATAAGGAAATCAAAAGATTGGATATGTTGTTTGTGTGATAATCCATTTGGGGTATTAAGTAGTGAAGAATGTCAAGGAAATGTAATAAGATGGTAAGAAAGATCTAAGACTTAGATGTCTATTTATAAGCTAAGATCATGAGTTTTTAAATTTCTTTCTCATTTTTTGTTTTTAATATGAAAAGTTTAATTAAGTGGATATGGAAGAATAGTCCTATGTGGCAATTGGTGGCTTTTATTTGTTCAGTTGGTCGAATAATTCCATCTTAAAAAACCTAAGATTTATGGGGACAAATTCGAGAGAATTCGGATACTTGACTTATATAGAGTAGAGTGGATGAAGCACTTTCTCTTTGATGGGTTTGAACCACGTCATGGCCAAAAGTAATACAATGTTAATTTTTATATATTGTATCCTGTTTAACCTAAGAAAACAAGCGGATTAATCGGCCCCCACAATAGCATAAGCTTAATTAGTACAAAAATGAGAGAATTGGAAATATAATGTTCTCTTACCTTGGCTGATTACTGTATGACGCACCCCGTAATGGGACAAAGTTGTATTTTTACATGATCAAAATTTCGATATTAAAAAAGGTTTGGTATGTTATATATGGCTACACAACATAATTTCACTATGATAAATATTTTAGGTATAAATTGTGGATCCACAATTATAAATATCAATAGCCAATTATCAATTCAGAAGATTGGGGAATATAATTTTAAAAGTTTCGATGATGATTTTTGTTCTATACACTGATATTGGGTTAGTGAAAGCTCACTTGTACTAATTGTTATAGATGCACATGGTGTCTTTAATAATTATTGCCCACTAAAACAGAAGTCAAATAAGTATGTAC
Source organism: Microthlaspi erraticum (assembly GCA_902728155.2). Taxonomy (NCBI): domain Eukaryota; kingdom Viridiplantae; phylum Streptophyta; class Magnoliopsida; order Brassicales; family Brassicaceae; genus Microthlaspi; species Microthlaspi erraticum. Next base: position 952,373 of record CACVBM020000555.1, read on the forward strand.
TTAGTGCAGCTGTGTAAGTTTGTAAGAAAGCCACATTTATTAGCATTCTAACGAATAACTTATCTCCCAACAATATATATGTAGTACAGTGTAGACTAACGTTTATATCAGAAGTTGTATCTGACTTTTGGTTTGGTTACGTTGCAATAGTTTCATTCTCTAATTGAGTGAGTGAGTTAGATTGACTGCAGCTAAAATGTATAGAAAATATTACAGCGTATATATTTGTGTTTGGAATTATTTTTTTTGATAAAGGATTTCATTGTGTTTGGAATGAAAACCCTGATTTTACTAAATGCAGAACAAAACAATAATGTTTTATAGTAATAGGTTGCATCAATTTGCAGAAGATAACAAATTAGAAGGAACTATTCATGCATGAATAAGACTAGAAGATCAAGTTTTACGAATCAATATATCATTATCAAACTTCAAGAATCTGACGACGAATAACTTCTCACAACTATCGCTAACGTCATACTCATAGGTTATATATGATACGGATATTCCTAAAGAAAAAGATGGTTTATTTCAAATTTTGGTTAAAGAGACATGTCACGTTGCAACATCTTTGAGCAAGGATTGACTGTTGAGAAAGGCACATAGGGGTATATATTCCAAACTGATGGTGCCCTTTTGTTTTAGTTTTTTTTTTCAAATATATTTTCATTTACTAGAAAATTTGAAATAAATCCATAAGAACCTCATCATTGGCTACGTAGAAAAATGTAGTTTTGTGGCGAACCTTATGCGTAGGGGATTCTTGATTTCAATTTGATTTAGTTATAGGTATAAGATAACTAATCAGTGAAATTGTTAAGATCTAATTCATATACAAAATAAATCAAATATTGGTTTGTTTTGTCACCACTAAGACAGTCACACGAGAGGAAGTGAACAACAGACACTTTAGCACAACCACTTTGCAACTACACATGGAACAATTTAGATAATTGTATAACTCAGTGGTTCAATCATGTTGCTCAAAACTAGAATGATCCATACACAAGTGTATGATACACTTGACCATTATATATAGTTCACTTTATAGTCGTAAATATGCATACATTTTACTCTTGCATAGTTCAAATTCACAGTTGTCATTAGTTTAAATACATCACGTTTATAAATTAGAGAAAATAATAATAATAAACAACAAATAAGTGTTTTCGTTGAATGGCTGTGACATGGACTCCAACTTTCTTTGATGAGGAATGAGAGGGAAATCATCTCCGGAATATATGTATGTTACGTTTCATATTGGATAGACATTTTGTTTTTCAATTAATCGTTCTTTTTTGTCTTTTTGCTGGGAAGGTAATCTTTGTATGTATATACAGTTTTGCATATGCGAATAGAAAATTTTCAGAAACTTACAATTTTGCAGGTCATTTTATAAAAGAGATTTCTACATTATAATGTCTTAACTAACTAAATATGAAAAAAAAAAAATTAAAATATTTTTAAAATGATCATTCCACTTGGATCCCTTGAATTGGTGAATGGCCACTAGGTTATAGGCTATATTGTACTATTAGGGGCTAATGATTTATCTAATCACCTTCAAGTATTTGTATTGCTATGTCAATGATTTTTCTACGTAGTTAATATGTTTTCATATCTTTTAATACAGATCCAAGATTAGAAAACGAAACTCTGTGTCCAATATGGGGACCTCTAAATTAATTAACAGTTAGACCAGACTCCATAAGTCCAAATTGGCCAATGGATTTCCACTTATATGATTCTCAGAACTATGGATACCCACTTAACTATGAATATTAATTATCAATGTGTGCAATTGTAATAACCTTATTGGCCATTAGATTTTGAGGAATTGTTTCTAGACAATTTGTGAATCGGTCAAATCTATTATTCTTAAATTATATTGACAAATGACATCCCATAATATATTAAGACACGCGTTGATATACCATTGATGGATCATCTGATAAAATGAAGTGAAGAAAACAATTAATTAGGGAATTAATATATAACCATCCAATTTGAGATTCCAGAATCAAGTCTTAATCTCCTACTGATGACTTACAAGACTAGTATTCCCCGTTGTTAACTAACCAAAGAGGTCTATCTCACTTCCAAGTTTCAACAAAAATTACATTCCAGAACTCGCGATTCTGATACGTCTTTTGAAAAACAAAATACCTATAATCGAAGAAAACAATATTTATCCATTGACTAGGGGGAAATCAGCAGAGAAGTGAGATTATTATATAATGTTAATCAAACGCGCACTAAAAGAGAGAAAGAAAGAAAAAAAGATGAAGTGTTTTGATCGTCACTATTAAAGATAGAAGGTATAGGTTCCACCTTTTTCAATGAGTACTCGAAGGATTATATGAGCAGAAGGAATCTAAACACAGTATGCTATAGTCTACTAGAGACATGCCCTATACGAGAGAGTTTTAATTCCTTATCGATTGGACCCCTCTAGATGATGTATTGGGTTTTATGCTACATTCCTTAGCCATTTATATGACATAAACTCGACTTATCTTATATATTCTTCGTCGATATATCTATTCGTATTCTATTAGCTAGTCGACTCATCACATACTGTTACGTTTATATGAGTGAGGGCTAAAAAAAGTGAACCATCAAGACTAGTGAGTGTATTTATGTCCATTGTCCAAAATACATTTGAACTTTTCGGATGAGATATTAATGTGTAGGTTTCCATGCAGACAAACAGAGATATCATTATATACTGAGATATTAAGCAAAAAAACAAACAAAAAATGCCATATAGTGAGAGATAATTTTCACGATAATAACGACACCATTGGATGGGACATGGTGATTAGTCGAATTCCAATTTCGTTAGAGTGGTCAAAGTATTGCTAAAATCTCACTTTTTTACCAGTGATTCTTATCCATCCAAAGATTTGAAAGTGCGCATAACATAAGTTCATTTGAAGTCTTTTTGACTATATCCACTCATCACTAACAAACAAGAGATTTTATAGGTTCTTTTATTAATCACTTTCTTCGTTTGAAATATCAAAATTGTGTTGAACAAAAGTAAAGATCTTAAAATGAAATGAAAATTGAGATATATAAGTCTACTTAGATCATGCTTAATCCGGTTTTTAATTTGAGCTAAAATGGATTTTAAGTTTTATGATTTAAAGTACCGAATGGAAACTAAAGCTTGGTATTTTCTTTGGAGGTTTTTCCACACACACAAAAAAAGTTGTTTTTTCATTTGATTTTGTTTCGAATTGAAACTTGATTCAAAATTCAGTTTTTTTTTTTTTTTTTTTTTTTTGTATATATAGTTCGGTTGAACCAAAATCACACACTCTAAGTGTAATGTCCACTATACGAAGAGACAAATCCTTCTCATATATTGAAGGTTCAAATCATTTCACTGAAAACTAATCATGATTAATCGTCTTTTCTATGACTTTTATATCACAAGCCTCTTATGAACGAGTCTTGAAAGATTTTTGAGGTGGCTAAACACGATTGGGTTTTGTAGTCGACAAGAGGTAGAGAGATTCATTAGAAAAACAAATCAATAAATACTTTTGCATTTGTTTAATCAAATCACTTGACAATCAATCAGAATCCAATAATCAAATCATGAAATGGGCTCAAAGTGTTCGTATTATAGATTAGGTTCTATTTTGGCTGAAATATCACAGTAAAAAACATTAGTGACATCCATCCTTACGTTGCTTTAAAACCCACATGGCTTGGTTCCACTTCCACGCACAAACTATTCGTACATAAATCATAAATTTTGGACAAGTCATTTATTCGACCGTACTTTTACTGAAAACTATTGTCGAGACTCAGAGAGATACTGCTGCCATCAATAAAATTTGGTAGATGCTCAACAAAGCAGATAATTTTTCTTTTCTTTTTCTGGTTTAGAAAACCGAATTATTAGTCCGTTTATAACCGAAAAATTTGAAATATGTACCGGATTGTGCAATAAAATTCAGCTTAGTTTTTGGTATTCTTAAACCCAAACAAAAAGAATTCAACACTTTTGACTTTTCCAAACGCAGACGCAAAATTAACGAAATAACACATTAAACGCCAGAGAAACGTTTTGCTCAAAACCACTAATCAAAACCATCCACACAAATCTGAGGAAAAAAAACTCTTTGACGTCGATCGATGTCTGATACAGAGATCAATTTCTGGGGAGATACTTCAGAGGAAGACTACTACAATCTCAAAGGCATCATCGGCTCCAAATCATTCTTCACTTCCCCTCGAGGACTCAAACTCTTCACTCGCTCATGGCTTCCTTCTTCTCCCTCTCCTCCGCGTGGCCTCATCTTCATGGTCCATGGCTACGGCAATGACGTCAGCTGGACTTTCCAATCCACTCCCATCTTCCTCGCCCAGATGGGTTTCGCTTGCTTCGCTCTCGACATCGAAGGCCACGGCAGATCCGACGGCGTCCGCGCCTACGTCCCCTCCGTAGATCTCGTCGTCGACGACCTCGTCTCATTCTTCGATTCGATCAAGCAAAACCCCAAATACCAAGGATTGCCTCGGTTTCTCTTCGGAGAATCAATGGGCGGCGCGATCTGTCTCCTGATCCATTTCGCCGATCCGTCAGGGTTCGACGGAGCGGTTCTGGTTGCGCCAATGTGTAAAATCTCCGACGAGGTGAGACCTGAATGGCCGATTGATCAGTTTCTAATTACGATCTCCAGATTCGTCCCGACTTGGGCGATTGTTCCGACGGAGGATCTGCTGGAGAAATCGATCAAAGTGGAGGAGAAGAAACCGATTGCGAGGAGGAATCCGATGAGGTACAGTGAGAAACCGAGGCTGGGTACAGTGATGGAGCTGCTTAGGGTTACGGATTACTTAGGGAAGAAGCTAAAAGATGTGAGCATTCCCTTCATTGTGCTGCACGGAACTGCAGATGCTGTGACTGATCCTGAGGTGAGCAGAGAATTGTACGTAAACGCCAAGAGCGAAGATAAGGAGTTGAAGATCTATGGAGGGATGATGCATTCGATGTTGTTCGGTGAACCTGATGAGAACATTGAGAAAGTTCGTAAAGATATTGTTAGTTGGTTGAATGATAGATGTGGTGGAGGAGATGATCAAGTTCAAGCCCAGGTTTGAATTTGAATTCAGTGGCTACATTATCTGTTTTATTTATTGATGTAACGTTGTGTATAGTCATATTTTAATCAACGAACAATGTATTTGGTTAAGTGACTAGAATATTGATTTACATATCAATCACATTGTTTTTCTTGATAATGGTCAATTTCACTCTTTATATACAAACCAAGCTCAGGTTCTCTGTGTAGCTATCGTTCCTCTAGTTCCTTCTTCACAGACTTATACACCTAAATCCTATTACCATTTCAACCGTCTCGGTTATTGACGGTTCGGCCAAATTTGGGTACAATAGTTTCTGTTATAAATAAGAGTAGAAGACGATTGAGATTTTTCGCAGGCAATTTGCGATGGAGTTTCCACAGATCATTTCGGAGCCATCTTCTCCAGCTGATTTTCTTCAGGTACACTTTCTCGGAAAATTCTCCAGGAAAATAAAATCTCGTCGCGCTCTTCTTAGTTAGAAATTGCGTACTATTGTGAAACTTTGACGGAAACGCATTAGATTCTCGGGATTTCTGTGTAGTAACGAAGCGAATTTCTTGATCCAGAGTATTGAGAGTCGCTCAACTTCGGAAGAGAGTTTCGCCGCAGACTACGTTGAAGAACAGGTAACTATTTGTATTGAATGGATGACGATTCAACATTGCGAGAGCTAGATTGGTGTTTCTTATGTCACTCTTCTGGCTTTTTTTCTTTCTTTCCCCAAATCAGCTTTCAGAGAACGAACGAGATTTGGTAATTTATTCATCTTCGCTGATTGTTTTCTCTGTGTTTTCAATGATGACTTCCATTCTCTTAGGCGTGTTTCTTGACCTGGCTTGATGGTGATGATGTAAATTTGAATCTTCAGGATACATCGAAGAGATTGGTCAAGGGTGAAGAGTGGAATTTCTATGCGAAAGATGTGAAAATTCGGAAAGAAGACTTGAACAGGCTCGTGATGGATTTTCTTGTAGCTGAAGGATATCCAGTGGCTGTGGAGAAATTCCAAGAGGAAACTGGAACTCAGCGTATCCTCTTCCTGGTGGATTTCTGGTTAAACTTGTGAAAATGAACTTTCTTCTGATGCTTTGAGTGTTTGTTTACTATCTGCTCTTAGTTATTTCCTTAACAAGAAGACAGCAGAAATAGATCTTGCAAGCATCGCTGACCGATCGGCTGTTATCAGAGCTATCGAATGCGGAAATATGGATGTTGCTACTGAGAAACTGAGTGCCTTAAACCCTGAGGTACATTGCTTTTTCCTATCTTATGCTTTGTTTCCTTGGATTCTAGGTTAAATCTAGATATGGCTCTTGTTTTATAGCGAATGATTCTTCAGTGGTCATTGGCTTGGACATACGTCATGTTACTAGTCTATTTCCTGAGTGGTGGTCACAGTTTCTCACCCACATGAGAGCTTTTCCGTTTTGCAGATACTGGAGACGAATTTTTACTTCAAACAGCAAAAGACGATAGAACTAATCCGCGAGGGGAAAGGAGAAGAGGCCACCGCGTATTGCAAGAAAGAGCTTACACCACTTGTACAAGGGAACGTAGGTCTTTAACAATCTTCATCACATTTTTGTGTCTCGTTAGTGTCTCATGCCTCTGATAATATATGCTCTGTCATCATTTTACTTTGGATTTTGACTGTTAAAGATTACGTTATTTATGTGTAAAGCATCTAAATCTTGCTCAGTGAGTCCACAAAGCTCATTGTTTCCAGAGTATACTGAAACACATGTCATAATACTTGCTGCATGTTATGCAGAAGGCGCTTCTGGAAGAATTGGAAAGAACTATAACTCTACGCGTTTTTGATGATCCTTATCCCTGCCAATATAAAGAGCTTATTGACACCTCACGGCGGTTTAAGAGTGCCAGCGAAGTCAATGCAGCAATTCTTACTAACCAGACTGGTGAAAAAGGTAACTACTTAACTTTCTACTCCTTGTGGCTTAAGACAGCAAGTGAAATAGTGAGCTTATTATCTCTAGAATCAGTTGTTTATGATGCCAAAAAACTGTCACAGTTACAAGTATTTTGCACAGTCCTTAGTTGTGCCCACATGTGTCATTCAGATATCCTCTTGATGTTTGTGAATTATTAACAGGTTCCAAACTTGAACGCTTGTTGAAGATGCTGTTTTGGACTCAGGATCAAGCGGATGAAAAAGCACTGTACCCACGCTTGAGTGATTTGTCCACTTGCCAGAGCCTATACCCATGGGAGTGACTTTTTTCATCTCTCTCTCAGAAACTAAAGGCTCTCTGACAAAGGGAACAAATATAGTGAAACATTAACTGGTCTGTTGCAAGAAACATTAGGAGACGATAGCTTCATTGTGTAGTTTCCGATTGAGGTGAAGTGTATAACGCCTTGCACTTATGATAAAGTGGTTTTTTGCTTACTGATGGAAATATTTGGACCACTTGGTAACACAGTAAAAAAATTTGTTTTCAATGTTGGTTACTGTTTACTTAAGGCTCTTTATTCTCCAACATGGTAGTACGGTTTCTAGAAAGCTACTTGTGAAGGGGCTATTGAATTTGATTTTGAAGTTTGTTGGGTGTTTGACCAACGAACCACAAAAGTTGCTTCTTTGTCTATTTATCTCACTGTTCTACAGTGTACTTCCTTGAGCTCTGTTTTGCTTATCTCTCTCTTTCACCTAAAAAGATAGTTGCAAAACTCATTTGTCCCTTTTTAGAAAAGTGTTAGGTGCGAGTCAATGGTGTTTCTAGTTTCTACTTCAAGGATGATAAATATTTCGATTAGTCAATAAACATAAATTCAAAATTTTAGGTGATTCAAATACGGATCTTAACTAATTATAGTAGTATCATTTAATCAGCTGAGGATGTTTTTTCCATGTCTTGTAAGATTCTCAAACTACAATAAATCCCATATCTAGTTGTTTATCAAAAATTCAAAATGGTCAAGTAAATAGTTAATTACGATCTTTACTTATAAATTTTTGAAACAATGGAAGTTGGAACTTTACACAAAGATTAGTACCCAAAAATGAATGTGTTAACCACATCTCGTTGTTTCTCAAAGTGTTGAATAAGGAATTACAGTCTCTACATTGGAATGTACAAAAGGGTAAGTACCAAAATTTCAAATGTTGCCAAAATAAACGGATTTTTAGAAGCTTGATTAGAATTTAGTAGAATCAAGTATTACTTGTCGAGATAGTTGCTTGTGACCTTTTGCAGTACATGGATACAAAAACAAACGATTCAAGTTTTGAAGAAAATATATATTTAACTGACTAAAAAAGAAATAACAAGTTTGATGGAAAATTACACAAATAAGAGAGGGAAAGAGAGAGAAAACTGATACAAGCTTCAAAACTGTAAACGAATAGAATTTATCAAAGTTTGACAGAAACAACATAAATCAAGGTGATTCTGCAGCGTTTACAGTCGCCGGAGAGCCTCTGAGGTTTCTCTCCTCCGTCGTCGAAGTTCAAGGCGTAACTCCACGGATCATACTGAAACATAGTCTGCTTCTTCTTCTTCTTCGTCTTCTCCACAGCCGCCTTCACCCTCCGGAATATCTTCTTCCGGTACTGATTCACCGCCTTGAGTCTATCCTCCAGTCTCATTATACACTGCAAATACAAATAAAAGCTCTCTAGATTTTTTTTTATCTTAAAAGGGTCTTTTGAAAATGGATGAAAGTTTCGATATTTTGGGGGTTTTGGAGAGGAAAAGTGAGCAGCTTTTTTATGGGTAGTTGAATACGTGTGAGGAATTTACATTGGGGTTCACGAGAAAGAGATATAACAGAGGAAGAGGAAGAAGAAGAAACTTTGGGCAGAGTGCCCTTAAAACATCATTTTCGGATACTCTGTTTTTTTTGTTCAACTGTTTGGTCTTTGTCTGCTTCTATCTAAACGAATCAATATTCTCTTTTCTCCCCTTCAAAGTTCAAATTAAACATTCTATCTTTCTTTTTTTGCCATTTTAAAACAAAAAAAAAAACAAAAATAAACCAAAAATTTAGAGTAATAATAGTATAATGCTAACAAATCAGAGGATTTAGTGATTTACTCATTAACATTTTGAACTGAATGAATCTAAGAATATCAATATTTTTGACAAATAAAATCAGATATTCTGAAATTTTGGTTTGTTGTTGAGATTTTCTATTTTTACTGTATCTAGAATATCAATACTTTAAATTTTTAAAAAACTTTAAATATGTTTGCGGTTCGGTTAAAACTTTGGAGTAATTTTGGGATTGAACAGAATAGTAAATTTGCAGAGTAAAATGAGACTGGAAGATAGGTGTTCTATAAGGTGAAGACATTAGTGAAGGATACGAAGATGAATAAAATGGATTATGTTTCAGTGTAATTATTGGAGTTACGACTTGAATTCAATGACGGAAGAGATATTCATAGGGATTAACTAACTGTAAACACTACAAAATATCAGACTATTAAGTGTGTGATTGGTTTATCTATGAAATATGTTTGTCCAAAAAGGTTAATGTTGTAGATTTTTTTTGGCTTTTTGGTTTATACAAATAATAATAGCAAACAAGAGTAAAACATAGTCAAGAGTAAGAGAAAGACTCCATGGCACATTTTAGGAACATGGTGCAGCATGACATGGCTTGCCCTAGAGACTTTTTATCAAGCTTGGAAAACACATGGATTTTCATTAGACATAACACATGAAAGACATCATGACATGGTGCAGCATGACATTGCTTGCACTAGAGACTTTTTATCAAGCTTCGAAAACAACTGAATTTTCATTAGACAAAACACACATGAAAGACATCACTAACAATGGATTCTATAACACACACAAACAATGCACATAATCTGAGATTTATTAACATGTTACGTATTTATATCAATGATGAAATCCGGTGGGATACATAAGTCCTAGAAACACATGATCAATTAACACACTCATGGAAAATTAATGTATCCCACCCGGATTTCTCAAATTTCATATAGAAAATTTCTCCGTATTCGAACAATAGCCAAAGTTTAATGTTATCTCTTGGTTTACTTCCTTTTCGACAAATGATTTGATTCAAAACAAAAATTAAAAAAGACTTTAATATTTTTGATTTGTAATAGTTTATATCTTCTTTCTACTTTAGGATTAACCAATTATGTTTACTAAATATTATAATCCAGTCACGCGTGACCGTAATGGTGTGTAACAAAGTACATGTTCGTTGTGGCTCAATAGAAAAAAAAAGAGGTTAGATTCTGAATTTATATTTATGCTTTCTTGAATTATTTTAGTGAACAAAAATCACTATTCTCTTTGTGAGTTTTCAAGAAAAGCTGAGCAATAAAGGACAACATGTGTGTCCCCGAAAAGTTTACGATATTTTTTCATTTTTTTAATTTCTCTTTAAATCCCAAAACTTTCACATTCTCACATATTAGCCCCACTTGCTCCCTCTCTTTCTCCTTCTTCATCTTCTTCCTCTCCCATCTCTCTCTCTCTGTTTCACCGTAGTGAACCTCAAACACGAAAAACACTGAAGCCAAAAACAAAACTTTTCTTCGTTTCTGATAAAGCAATGAGAGAGCTTGAGCGCTTCAAGACTAGCATGAACCATCCCTGGCCGCCGATTGGAGCTCCGATGAATCTCCGGCGAGAAGAGCCGTGGAAATCTCGATTCGACGACTCAGTTAACGCTGTCTCCTTTGGGTTCGTAGCTACAGCCATTCTCATCTCAATGTTCCTCGTCATGGCTATCTTCGAGAAACTGATTCGAACAACCACCTCAACTACTAACCCAGATTCCTCTTCCGGTCGGGTCCTTCCGGGTATGGATTCTCGGGTCGGGTTGCATGGCGCTGCAGCTAAGCTCGGTTATCAATCTCCCAAGGCAAGTCTCTTACTTTTCTTCCCCTCAAAAATAATTCGTAATTTTAAATTCCTTAATTTTCGCATTCTTGTCTACTTAATGTTAAATGTTGACACATTTTGACTAATCTAGAGATTTTCAATTCTATTTAATTTTCTTGCTAAATTTGATTTTGACACTTGAGAAGACAAACATTGGGTAAATCAGGAACTAAAGAAAGCTTCTGTTTTTAGATGTCAAATTATATGTTTTCTTCCATAAATATTCGGATTTAAGTGTTTAATGATGTAAAGTTTTACTCTTTTGGTTAATTATCCCCAAAAAATATTACATTTTTAATTTCATGGGTGATTTTTCATTTGATGTGAACACGTTGATCCCAAAAGCAGAAGAAAAGAACATCATAGGGCTTTGATTCTGTGTACTATTTGAGTATTGAAAGAGACCCAACATTGCACATGCTTTCACATCATCAACATTAAAGCATGTCCCATAAGCTCCCTCGCTCACACATGCATACACTGTTGGTTATATATAGAGATGTATATATGCTGATGCATTCATTGATCTCTTTCGTCACACTTCGAATCTCCTGTTTTTTTTATCCTTCTTCATAATGGCGGAGGAGACAAGAAAAAAAGTGTAATAAAGTTTTGTTTGTTGAATATTGACGCGTACATACGGAACTATGCGTGTTGTAGATGGAAAAATGAGGTCTAACGTCTAAGTCTAAAAACCATGTGTGGCTGACATTTCCTAGGAACACAAATGGCCCCACAAGCTCTCTTGAAACCTAACATTGCTCCTTTGCTAGAGTCTTATCATGTTCTTGGTGGTTAAATAATTTCATGGAGATTACATAGTTTTCTTGAAACGAACAGACCCACTAAGCCTGATTTTGTCTCAATCCATATGTTAACTTGAATGGAATTTGAGAGAAGTGTGTGTAACACTAATAAGTTTGCTCTTCATTGTCATATTCTTGGTGTAATAGTTTGCTAGAGAGTTTACTTCCTCTGTTTATACCTTTGTTTTCTTGTTAGATATATCTTGTTTGATAAAGACTGATTGGCATTTATAGACTGTTTTTACGTGGTCATGAAACAAACCATGTGATTAAAGACTAGATAGAACCATGTTAAAACATGGGAGGACCCATAGAATGTAAACTTAAGACAACGTGTGTTTGCCCTTTTCTTTCTCTTAATTTGAGCTGCTGCTAGGGAACAATGACACATGTTTTAGATCTGTCATTGTCTTCTTCCACTCAAAATTATTTCAGTTTGCTTATGTTTTGTTGGCTCATGAAACGTTATATTCTCTTTCAGAATCTTTGCCTCTTCTCTCTGTTGGATATACACTTATCTAAAGTTGATCTTTCTTTAAGTTTATGAATGACTGATTTTCCGATGTATCGATTATGCAGATGACAGTTTACGCAAACGGTGTATCGGTGTTGATGCCAGGAGACGATATCCCTACTTTCATAGCTCATCCAGCGCCTGTGCCTCGTCCTCCTCCTCAGCAAATCTCACAGTCTCAGCATCAACATAGCCCATCAAGAGATTCCTCCAGCTCCAACTCCATTCAAGAATGTTGAAGATTGTTTATTTTTATCTGGTATCACCACCATTGGCTTGTTTAACATTCGAGCGACCAACCACATTGATGTTGAGTTGAGTTTGCAATCGGATGTTTTTGTGTTCTCTTTTTTTATCTTTACTTTTTGTCTCCCTGTGATTTCGCTACATTGATTGGGTTCAGGGAGATTATTTATGAGTATTTTGTGTATATAGGTATTAGGATCAACAACTGGTTTATGCCTTTAGCTTAAGCATAAATATTCAAGATTTTCTAGTTTCTCTGTTATTTGCTAGTTATAATAATTAGTTGCCCAATGTGAAGAGTGTTTTTCATCCCTATATTCATTTCTTTCGATTTGCTTTCAATCTTTTGAAGGACAAAAAAAAAACAATTAGTGACTGTACTATAAACTGATATCAGATATCAACATTAAGTTGCAAGTTGTAGGAAATGGCCTTTGAACTTGTGTGTAGAGAAAACTGAACTTAAACGGGATCAAGAATTTAAGACAATCGAGTGTTCATAATCAGACAGTTAATGGGTTATTGAAAGACAAGTGAAAAGAGAGGAACGTTTTTTTTTATAAAAAGGGAAACGTGTGTATTGTGGTTTGGATGGATTATAGTCATTTTCTTTGAATGTTCGAAATTGCAGGTATTGGTGTATTGTAGACTGAATGTAAATAACTTTCTGAATCGTGGTTAGAGTCAAAATTATTTTGGATCGAGATATGATTTCTACTTAGGTTGTTGTTATCTTCTTCTTTTTTTCTGTGCCGACTGGAAATCTTTATGTTAGTGAGTGAAGAATCTGAAATTGTGTTGGATTTTGGGATGCAGACACAACACTTTGTTTTGTAGTCAGTGTGGATTCGACTGTGATGTACATATTTTAATATTCGTCTGGTTATGTAAATGGTACCTTTTGTCATATTTTGTACAATTATCTTCCGAAAAAGTTGACTTATTAGTATCACTGGTGTAAATTTGAGAGACTGTACGTATATTTGCGTCAAGATATATATCACTATTCCATGGACAAATATTTCAGTATCTTAAGATTAGTTTTTCACGGCTTTGGATTGACCAAGTCCGCAACGAAAGAGCTAACTGAAGCGTAACTGGTTTGCAATCAGACCGACTGTACTTTTGGTCCAAATGTCATTCACATATGTACTGTTTTAGTCAGTCTCATAATCAATTGAGTCAAATCTTTTGTGTGTTTGCATGGTCGTATGTACATGCAATCGAATCGAAGAGAAGATTATTTGCATTTAAAAACATACTGTTCATTTTCTTAATTTACTTCACATAAACATATAGTTGTGTGGTCTTCTGTACTTTTAACATGTAGGACCAGTTGTTACTCATTAACAATTACATCGCACAAAAAACAAATTTACTCTCCTCTACAGTCTACAATAGAAAAGTCAATAATTTCTCACTCAAAGAGATTAATCCAAAAATATTGCCAATAAATACCCAAAAGTCCTCTTCACTCTGCTGCCATCAAACAACACAAACAAGAACCATCATTTATCTCCCACTAAACCGACGACGTTCTCTATTATGGGTTGTTGCGTCAGCTCCGACCAGAAAGATGAGCCTGTCTCCGGCAAGAACACAGCAACGTCTCCATCCGTCGTCGAGGAAGAGACAGTAGTCAAAGAAGTCTTGTCCGAAACCACATTGTTCACTCCCTCTAACGACAATTCGACTGTGGAGACGACGACGGGGACGAACAAGATTCCGGAAGATGAAGAGAAGAAACTTGGAGCTGTCGAGGTATCTCCGGACCCGTTTTTCAACGGTACCGGTTCCGTTGAACCGGAAATGGGATCGGAGGTCTCGGAAATTTGTAGTTTGAGCGAGAGTCTGCTTTCGATCGTGAATGGGTGCGACGAAGAAGAAGTGAAACAGAGAAAACCAGAGGGAGTAAGACAGAGATCTCCGGCGAAGTGTCGGAACCGGGTCATGCTTAATCACCCGACCCGGAGAACAGAAATGTCTCCCCGGAAGAGAAACATTGAAGGAAGAGGAGAAGGAGCCGGCTCTGTGATGCCGAGTAAGAGAGACCCGACTGAGAGATCCCAGAGAAGGTCCAGGTCGCCGGCGATGAACAGGTCCGTCATGATGGGTCCGACGCAATATAATACCGACAATGGTGGAGCAATGAGGAAAAAAGGCCAGTCTCCGGGTCGGGTCAGACCTGATTCGAACAAAACCGGGTCATATCAAGATTGTCGTCATCTGACTAGTTGCGGACATGGCGGTGCGGCTGCTGTGAATGACAATTATACCCCTAACGACCTGTTTGAGAACCCTCTTGTTTCGTTAGAGTGTTTCATCTTTCTGTAAGATTGTTATGAAAAGTAATATTCCGGGGATAATAGTCTCGAATTATCGCCGGAATTTGATTAAATAGTTTGCTGCCTTTGTATTTGACTTAAATAAGTTGTGTTTCAGAATTCATATGGTTTCTCCGTTGCAAGATTTGTTTGGCTGTGTCTTGTAGTTGTTACATATGTTTTCAGAGTTTTTTTGGGTGATTATAAGAAAATGAAGACGACGTTATGAGAAATAAAAAGAAATCCATTAAATTATGTGATGATGTGTGAATTGGACGGCAAAAGATTTGCTTCTGTGACATCAATTATTATATTTTCTGACAGTAAAAACTAAAAACCATACGCAAGCAAAGAGCTTCATAACTTTGACCCTAAAAAAAAAGGTAAAATACACTAAATTTAATTTAGTTTCTTTTACTGGGAATATAAGAAACCCAACAAAACCAATAATGCATAAGCACACATGGGTCTTCATCATCTAGACGACTAGACCAATTGTAGTTTTACTACTGTCTGATTCTTATCATTTACAATTAATCTATGATTTGTATTTGTCGTGTAAATTATATACTTAACTAAAGAGTTGTTTAAATAGCCATTTGTCTAAAATGAAAATTTTAGTGATAGTGTTCAAATAACAGAAATTGTTTTTCGAATATTGTTTTCAAAGTTTTATACATTCTGATTTTTGTATATTGATAGCACTATTCATAGTGATTCAGGTCTTTCTAGATTACAAACAATCGTTCTTTTGTCTGGTAAATGATTCAAACGTTTTTTTTCCATAGCAAATTTCTTTATTATTTAGGCTCATCTTTTGGAGAGAGCATTGTAAAGATTTTGCTTTTCTAACGCTTTCTTGCTTGTCCTTTTGTACCCTACATCAGGCAAACTAAATTTTTGGATGAATGATGATGAATAATTTTCGGTGAGAAAAAAAGTTCTTTTACCGTTAATTCTCTAAAGAGTTTACGGTCATGCTTATGCATACTGAAAATGAAAACAAGATGAGATCATCAGTTCTGATCAATTTAATTTTTCTAAGAAACTAACGAGTTGATATGCATAAAAATATGAAAATTTAAGTTCGGACGGATCAAGTTTGATGCATATCTAATCTTAGATGTTGGACTCACTGAGAAACCACCACTATGATAGGCATAATGAATTATTCATATCGTCCCTCGATGGTAACATAACTTTTAAAAACTTTTGAAGACCAAATGATTTACAACGGATCAAAATATGGTAGGGCAGAAAATGCTGGGAGGGACGTTGTATAACCAAAATTTGAAGTAAAAAGCATAGGAAACTGCAAATTAATTTAAATAAATGGAACATTCGTTATGTGCCTTGGATCCTCTGGTCTAACAGGTGACCAAAAAGTACTCTTTGCATTCTTTAATTTTATTTCGCTTGTTGGGGCAATGAGAGACCATGTTAAAAATTCAGTACAAATATAAAAGCCTAACTTTACAAGATCTATATACATTTTGCCTAAACACTTTTTAAAGAATAGTTTGAATTTACACTAGTACATCTTCCGATCTCATAACTAATTTTTGTCTGTATATATAATATATTAGTACGACAATGATTGTTCGCCTTAACATAATGTTAGAGTTAACAATTTACTCAGTCGTTTATATAACACGATTACTGATTTTTATTTTTTGAAGATTACTTATGTGCAATTAAGAATCAGTGTCAAGTTTTTTTCCACTGCAATATTAACCGTGGTTGATCATTTTAAATAACATTTTTTTTTAATTACAAATCATGAAGATTACTTAAAATCTGTATGGAATCATTTGGTTATATAACAAGGAGATGTTATTATAGTTGTAAATAAGTGAAAAGAAAACAGTTTCTTCAAAGATTTTATCCTGATTGGCATCTTGGTTTTAGACTTTTAGTCAAGAAAGTTGGTTTCATGTACGATAGTTTTCTTCAAATATTGAATTTTTGAAAATAGCCGTTGTAATCCTTTGCTTTATCAGGCAACTTCCTTCAAATAGGCTTTATCATCACATTGTCAACCAATTTGGGCCCATATTATATTTGTCTAGCCCACTAGAATGGTGGTGTGTTTTTTCATTTTTTGGCTACCAAGATTAGTCAAGGTGTGTTTACGCGCCAAACTAATTGTATCCGGAAAAATTTGAGTTTTAGGAAGTTAGAAACTTATTACTGTCTCTGCACTCTGCAAAGCTTAATTGATTAGATAATTTCAGACGAAACGGAAACAAATTGATTGATAAGAGTTGTATTTTTTTTGAAAAAAAAAGTTATTGGAAACTGAACTCACCAACCATGTTTAGTCTGTATTGATCATACGCCCTATTTTGCTTATTTTGTTTTGTCTATAGATTTTTGCTGTTCAGGTTCATGCAAGTATCAGAACTAATCACGTATGAATCACATAACTTAATCTTATCTCAAACTATGAAAAGATGGCATGCCATTAAATTATTACGATAAAATTGTTCACAATTCCTCCATCCCATCAAGAAAACAATATAATACAAATTAAACAAATACATTCCAAAGAAATTGATAAATAGTGATTGTAGGTTGTAACTGTAAACTCAAAACCAGAATTCTTAATTGTTAATAGATAAACAATAAAGTGTTATGTTCTCACAACAAAACTGTAGAAAAATAGAATCTATAACAAAACATAACATTGCAAGTGTTTCAATTATCTAAGTAATGTAACAACAACATCATGGGCCAATCTTTTGGTGCCGTGGTATTAGAATTTGTATAAAACAACCTCACAGTTAGACATTTTTAATTTTTTACCACCAAGAAACATTAAATTACAAAATACCAAAATGGGGATTAAATGATGATATTTTGACCGCGTGGGTCTCACTCTCTCTCCATCCATAAAACAACACTTTGCACTTTGCAGAGCATTTCCACTTCACTGCTTTCTTGGCCCATCTCACTGAATAGGCAAGTCCGTAAATTAATCAGCAACAAAATTAGTAATAACAAACACACTCAAATATTCGTCTCTAATGTTTTTCTTTCGATGTGCTTCAAAATGATAATACACTTTTACGGTTTTACCTGATGGCATTAGAAAAAACCCAATGTCATAAGAATAAAGTAGACGAAGAAACTATAGTTAGATGAACATGGCGACAAAAAGAAAACATAAAAATTTGACAAGAAGAGAGAGAAGTCTTTGAATCTTTTTTTCTCTTTCACACACGAAACCTTGAACTAAACAAGGCCGGAGCTTTTGTAAGCCGCTCGTTCTTCGAGACAAAACACACATTACTCATACTCTCTCTCTCTCTATCTCAAACTCTCTCACACTCTCACTCTTCAACTATTTTCCACTTTCTCTCTCCCTTCAAAGTCCGACGAAATAATGTTTCGCTTTCCCTTTTAATCAGGAAAATCTCTGTTTTTCCTTCTCCCTTTCTTCCACATTACCTCAAAAATCTCTGTTTATCTCAAGTTTTCTTGGGAACAATCAATCAGTCTAATCCAAGTTCAAGTTTCTTTCCTCATCTTCAGTGGAGACTGACTAAAGCCATGAGCTTTACAAGACGAGAAGTGTTCTTTGTGCTCTCTGTATTAGCCTTGACAATGCCGTTCTCAGCTGGAGTCACCAATCTACGAGATGGTAATAACTAATAAGCTATCTTCTTCTGTCTGCAAATTCACAAATTTGATTTTGCTTTGTCTGCTTAGTTTGGATTAAGACGCTAGATTTTGAGCTCTGTCCAGTGAAAGTGACTTTGATTAGTTTAAGGGTAGACTTAGGTAAAGGCTTAGCCTTGTCTTCGAGGCTCCAGATTGCCAGATTCTAGTGCTATGAGACAAGACACAAAAACCCTAAAGTTTTGGTTTTTGACACATAAGCTCTTATTAGGTTTTTAGTTCAAGAACCCAAATTTTGTTCTTTCTCTCTATTGAATGGTTATTTTCAAAAAGATGCTTTAGTCTGTAGAAAAATTGATTATTTGTGATGGGTGTGAGTTGTTCTTTTGCTAAACCTCTGCAGTTTCGGCGATTAATAACTTATACATAACTTTGGGCGCACCATCTCTATCTCGGTGGCTTTCTTTTGGAGGAGACCCTTGTGGAGAAAAGTGGCAAGGTGTCGTCTGTGACTCCTCAAACATTACAGAAATGTATACTCTCTCTCTTTCAACTCTTACTAGGTTTGCTTAAGAGTCACCAAAAGAAGCTTCAGTCAAGTCCTGACCAGGTGTTTATTGTTGTTGACTGCAGAAGGATACGTGGCATGAAGGTGGGTGGAGGCTTAAGTGATACTTTGGCTGATTTTTCATCAATCCAAGTGATGTAAGCAAATCTTCATGTTTCTTTTTAAGGCTTCTTGCTAAATAAAGATCAAAACATACAAGATGTTGCCTTTAGCTAATAGTTAGAAACTTATAATCTTTGATAGCGTTATGATACTATTTCTCTCTTCCTTGTTTGAATGGACAGGGACTTCAGTAACAATCATATTTCAGGAACAATTCCGCAGGCTTTGCCTTCTACCATCAGAAACCTGTGCGTTTGAGAATTGACTCTGTTTTACAATGGCAATACTTATGATTAAATAGTTAAATGACACTTTCATTTTCTTGTTACAGATCTCTCTCTGGCAATCGCTTCACGGGGAATATTCCCTTTACATTGTCCTTTTTATCCGACTTGTCAGAACTGTAAGTCTTTGCTAAAGAAGAAGCTACTCTCTTTCTTGCATCTGCTAGTTTTGTATTTTCTCGGTTAAGAAACAAACTCTTTCTTCTCTCTTTCAGGTCGTTGGGAAACAATGTTCTAACAGGAGATATACCTGATTACTTTCAGCAGTTATCAAAACTGACAAAACTGTATGTTTCCTCCTCTCTCAATCTCAATTCTTCTTTCGTCCTCTCTTGGTCTTTTCACTTACGCGTTTAGTTTCTAATTGTAGAGACTTATCGTCTAACATACTGACCGGGCGTTTACCTCCTTCCATGGGAGACTTAGCGTCTCTTAAGATACTGTAAGTGCACATATTTTTGGAAATATGAAGAAGCTGTAAAATCAGATTGTTACCGTTTTGGTTTTTTATCTAACATGTGGTTGGACTGACTGCAGGCGTTTGCAGGACAACAGGCTCATCGGAAAACTTGATGTTTTAGAGGACCTTTTCTTAACCGAATTGTAATAATTTCTTTCTCCTTGCATACTCTTTTGTTCTTGACTCTCCAACCATAAAGCCAAACTCACTAAGGTTTATGATATCTTTGGTTCAGGAATGTAGAAAACAACCTATTCTCAGGGCCTATACCGCCAAATCTATTGAAAATTCCGGATTTCAAGTAAGTTTATTTCAAGAAAAGCTGTTTTTTCTTTTCTTTTCTTTAGCCACATTCAAGTTTGACAGTGTCTTTATAACCGCAGAAAAGACGGAACTCCGTTCAATACATCGATTATAACACCACCACCACCAGCTCCGGTTGATCCTCCTCCCGCCACTCACCGTGCTCCTCCTGCACCTTCTGTTCCTCATCTCCCTCCTGTTTCCGGTGTACCCCCAGCTCCTTCTGCTCCTTTTGCTCCACTGCCACGACAACCACCACCGTCACCACCTCTGGTTTGGTCACCACCTTCTGTTAATGGAGGAGTAGATCCATGGAACTCTATTACGGGCCAACCAACCTTGCAAATATCACCACCTTCAGGCTCAGGGTCAGGAAAATTCTGGTCCACGCAAAGAATCATTCTAGTCATTTCTTCAGTGGCCATAATTGTTCTTGTAGCCGGTTTGTGTGTTACACTTTGGAGATGTTTTAGAAACAAGACATCTAACCGATATGCATTTGGCTCTGAAACTCGTAAAGATATACAACGACCATACTTCAACAAACCTCCTTCTCAACCAACCCCTATTATGGAAAAAGGTACACTGAGAAAAAGAAAAAAAAAGCTTGTGGTTTAGGCTCATTAGCAAAGTGCAAAATGCTGAGTGTGTTTTCTTTTGTTGTACAGTTTCAAGGGAGCCTATGGTTAAGCCTTTTGATGGATATGGAGCTGGAGACAGGAAATACGGTTATCCTATGCCGCAACGGGGTGAAGAAAGCCGGAGAGCGATGCTGCCTCCTACTTCATATTACAATAAGGATGTTAACACGCCGCGAAAACCGCTACAACAACCACCGAGGCATTTGCAGTCTAATGATGGTGGTGCTGCAAAGAGAGCGGCTCATTTTCCTCCGGGATTGAATTCTTCATCTTCAGCTACTGTTTTCACCGTTGCTTCACTTCAGCAGTATACGAATAGTTTCTCAGAAGAGCATATAATAGGGGAAGGGTCGCTTGGTAATGTCTACAGAGCTGTGTTTCCTCATGGGAAGGTGTGTGACACTTTCCTCTTATCTCTACTGTTTGGTCATTGTTGTGCATTCTTACTAACATCTTGTACTGTTTGAAACTCTCTCTGTGGTGTGTAGTTTCTTGCGGTGAAGAAGCTGAGCAATACTATCAACAGAACGCAGAGTGATGGGGACTTCCTCAATTTAGTATCAAATGTGTTGAAACTCAAGCGAGGGAATATATTGGAGCTTCTTGGTTACTGTAACGAGTATGGTCAAAGGATGCTTGTGTATGAGTACTGTCCTAATAGATCACTTCAAGATGCACTACATTTGGATCGCTATTTGCACAAGAAGCTCACTTGGAATGTTCGTATGAATGTTGCGTTAGGAGCTTCCAGGGCGCTGCAGTAAGTAAAAGGAACCTCAGAAATGTTATGCCAATTTATATTCTTGGGAACATTTACAAGAACTTACTTAAGAGTTTGGTTTCAGGTTTCTTCATGAGGTATGCCAACCACCAGTTGTACACCAGAATTTCAAGTCTTCAAAGGTTCTCCTTGATGAAAAGCTCTCAGTGCGTGTTGCAGACAGCGGTTTGGCTTATATGTTACCACCACGCCCAACGAGTCAGGTAAAAGAAATTCTCTATGTTGTCTGTTTTGAAGATCCCAAATCCTGAGATAAGTGTGAGTGCTATAATGGAAATGATTTTTTGGTTATAAAATTTTAGATGGCGGGTTATGCGGCTCCTGAGGTTGAGTACGGAAGCTACACATGTCAGAGCGATATATACAGCCTTGGTGTTGTCATGTTGGAACTGCTCACTGGACGCAGACCATTTGACAGGTTAGCATCACTCTGAAGAGACAACAGAATACAAAACAGAAAATATGTTTCAATTATGTTCCTTAGACAAAAACTCTGTGTTTGCACAGGACAAGGCCAAGGGGACATCAGACACTAGCTCAGTGGGCGATTCCTCGGCTTCATGACATCGATGCATTGACAAGAATGGTTGATCCATCGTTACACGGAGCATATCCAATGAAATCATTATCACGTTTTGCAGATATCATATCACGTTCTCTTCAGGTAAGATTCACTTTATACATCAGCCTTTTTGACTAGACTAGAAAGCAATGTCAGGTAGTAGTTTTACTTAAGATAAATCGACTAACCAACCCTTTTGACTTGTTGCCTGATGATCTTTTTGTTTATAGATGGAACCAGGATTCAGACCGCCCATTTCAGAAATTGTCCAAGATCTTCAACATATGATCTAAGATAGATACAACCTTTGACGACCACGCAGAAGCGATATTTTATCGTCAGATTCTTGTTCTTTGGGCACCAACAGTATGAATGTAACATATTTATTGGCCAATCCCATCACTGACTCAGAATTGTTCAAATGATCTGCCATGTTATGATTCTGTAATGATAACAGTTGAAATCAAGCAAAAACTTAAGAAGGCTGAACTCCGGTTCAAAGACATGAAGTTGAACAATAATTTTGCCATTCAAAATAACCAAACTAAGCGTTACATAAAGTTGCTAAACCAATACTTCTTCAGATTACTGCGGGATATAGAAATGTAAAAGGCATACTAATTGAAAAACAATCTGCTCATTTAGTGACATGGATTGATGGTTTAGATCATCTCCTCTTTTGGTTTCTTGGGTAGTAAACTTCCAAAAGCTGTGGTCAAGGCAGTGGATGTCATCAGTGAGGCTCTCAATAGTGTGATAGCCTGCATCAGTGTCATATTCAACAGAGTTAAAAGAAGAACATATCATAATAAAGAACAAAAACCAATACGTACCTCTGTTTTGCTGATTTTGATGACATGCTCCTCTATATCATCCAAGTCAAGCTTCCACTTCTTCAGTGAGCAAATGGTTGATGAAAAAGGAGTGATGATAAGATCATCAGAGATCATAAACGTCATCCCTCCCTTCACAAACCCACTGATCACTTCACCTTCGGCGATTTTGTCAACTCTTGGATCCATCGGTTTAAGAGCCCCGCCATTGTAGTTCATTACCGGTGGCAAATCCTCATAGCTAACATCAAGCAGAGTTTGCTGGCAACTATAATACCAAGGAAGCACACATTTACCAGTCAATGTGTTACTACTGTTGCTAGAGCTCAAACCCTTGACGCTTTCAAACAAGTTACCAATGCATCCTAACACAACATCGCTTCCAGATAGTTTCCAAGCAGAATTCAGAGGGAGAACCAGGAAAGTAAAGAGAAGATCAACAAAGTCTTTCCCACTTTTAACATAGAGAACATTATTGTCCAGTTTGCTAGTAAACACACTGACAGTTATTGCTTCGTTTGATTTTGCTTGACCTCCAGGTACTGCTTGTACGGCTAGATTTGGCGCTAGATTTGGCATCTTTGTCATTGCACATGAGCTCCGTTTCAAGAACACATCGGTCAAGGGTGTTTCGGAAGAGAGTATGCACTGCATCAGATTCTACTATCTAGATTTCACAGAAGAAAAAAAAAAGACAAGATTCAGGTAATGCCATGTAAAGTAAAGAAATGATAGAAAAAAATAGGTACCTTTCCGTGATCAACAACTTCAAGCATCTCATGGAGCTGATTAAAATCGGTATAACCGAGACTTTCAAGTGTCTTCAGAGTGAAACCCGTCGTAGTAAATCCAACTTTCATATTGTCAGAAATGGTGAACAAGGTCTTCTCACTGACGAATGCTTTACATCCTAAACCTTCCTGGTATTCAATCTGTTCCGCCATCAGTTGTCCACAATAACATCGCGAGGAAGAAAAGTTACTATACGCCGGCCTGCATGTCGCATAAAAATCTTTTGTCGTGCACATATAATACTTGAGGTCCTCAATGTCATCTACATTAAGCTTAAGCCCTCTGCGTTGATTCTCCATAACACTCCTTGGATGCAAAAGCATATCCTTGCAAACTTCTTTCATGAAACTGGCGGTGCTTAAATCATGAACACTTTTGTAGAGATTGTTGAAACAGCCTATTGTGGCGGCTTTTGACTTTTGATTCTGTTGATATTTCTCCAGCAATCTTACAATGGTCCCCATTGGGAGTGTCAGAATGCTGAAGAGTACATCCACAAAATTCCTACCAGCCTGAGCCAAGACAAACTTGTTCTTCTTCTTGTCCACAACAAGTCTCAAACTAAACATTGGTTTTGGTTTAGCTGAACTTTGAGCTCCAGCCATTGACAAAAATTGGAACATGCAAAAAGTGAAAAGGCTAATAGATTTTGTAGAGAAAAGTTTATAAATTTCTGATGTCAGAGATCAATTCTATAAATAGGCGAGTGATTATTCAAACACTGATATAACCGTTTGAGATTCCCCCAAGACTCTTGATATTACCAGGAACAAGAAAACTACATTAAATTCGTTGAGGGATTTCTAAAAGTTATTGCACAAAGTTATTGAACTTTAGCATTGAATAAAGAGTTCAAGTGATTTAAAATATCAAGACGTTTGACGTTCCAATGGCTGCTTGACGAGCATGCTTGAAGCCCTCGTAATCACAGAGAAGTAATTTGGGTGGATTAAGACTCGATATTGATTACTCAGTCCAGCCATTGAAGACCAATCTAGGAAAAAGTAAGACAACTTAAAGATTATTTAAAGTACCATGTTCTGATGCTAGAAACCAAAAATTTAAAGGGTGCAAGGTTTTCGAGTCTAAACGGCAGGGTGTATATAACGATTCAAACACAAAGCCCCAGGAGTTTATTACCCTTTGAGCTTTCCCCATGACTCTGTACCTCTTGATATTACTTGGAAAAATATCAGTACCTTCCCAATGACGCAATCGGTAATCTCGTAGACCTAATTAGGGTTTTATTGGCTAAATAGGAATATTGATCATTCTATGGATTTTAAGGAAACAAACTCTTTGTAATCATCATCTGGTTTCGATTTATATCCTTGAGGTAACAGTTGAGATCCAAAGAATATTGATCATTGTATGGATTCTTGGAAATAGTTGAGATCCAATGACCAGAATTTCCATTGCCGGTTTTGTAAGAAATCTCGATACTTTGAAGTCAGGAAAATTACGAGATTCGGTTTAGTTATATTGATCTCAAGATGATAACATACAAACAAACAAACTCTATAAATGATCAGCCAAAAACAATTGGCGGGAAATATTTTATTTATTTTATCATTTAATTTCTTCTTTCGGTGTTCCTTTTTAATTAGACTTCAATTTTTTTTAAACTTTACCATTTGGTAACTGATAGAAATTAACATTTTCAGCCTTTCGAATTAATTAGATCTATTTATTTCTATGCAAGCAAGATCGTTTGGTTCGATCGATTATATCCAAATAGCACCGAGACAACAAAAGTTTGGTATGAGTTGGTTTCGGTTTTACGTTAATCTGTGGAACTATCCAACATTTCTTATTGAAATAATTGATCTTGTTTGATTAGGATGACTGTTTTTGTGCACGAAAGTAGCACGAGACATGGCAACCACTTATTGATCATGTTGTGCTCATGACTCAAAAAGAAACATACTATAACAACATGTATAACAGCCTTCTTAATTAATTTCTATCTAAAAAACCAGTTTAAATAAAATATAGCAACGATTACAAATCATACCAATAACCTCTTGAGCAAAAATTCACCAACACATAATAAGCAAACATTTTCATTTAATATCATTATAAGCAACAATTACTTCACTAAACAAAACTTTCAAACCTCGATTATGTTACCTCAATTTTGGGATAATTTTTTTTGTCAACCCCAACTTTATTATATAGTCAATCTTCAAATGAATGATCAATCAATACATTTTTTGTTAATATGTGATGATTAATCAACACATATTACCAAATAGTTAAAAATTCAATCTAATCCAAGTTTGTGATCATTCATCCACCCACAATCAAAGTGAGTTAATTGTTAAGTGCACTGTTTGGGAAGAATTAGCTAAAACGTATATACAAACCATAGTTGTAGATATTTAGTCATTTATTATGATCCAATTGTAGATTGTATCCTTGTATTGGTTATAAGATAAAATCAATGTTTGAGATGGTATGACATTCGATCTGAATTATTTCCGTTGAGTTGGTCATACCGTTAATATATTCGGATTGGATTAGTTGATTGATTGATTGTGCTTTTTAATTTTGCGATCAACTTCATATACGTATACGATAGTACGACAAAGTAAGGGTATTTTCGTAAGTATGACTATTACGACGACGAAGAAAGGCTTCACGGCCCAATTTTCTGAAGTTTTCAACGATTTTGTGTATCACTGAGACATAACATAAAATGATTAAGACAACACCAACCGGGTCTTTTTCAAAAAAAATATTGAAAATGACAGACTCTGAAAAGGTGGAAAGAAAAGTTCTTCGCTTTTTTATCTCTCGTCTCTGTTTTTTCTTCAGCTCGTTCATGCCACTATTTCAATCTCAACTTTTCTCCTTTCTTTCCAACTTCTTGTAACTCTATTCGAGTAGCTAATTCTGTCGTCTTGTGACATTTAAAGTTTCTATTTCAAAATCTCGAGAAAATTCAAACTCCGTCGTGTAGTCACATTTGAAATTTTCTTCCGTCACAGAGCTCCAATTTCTAATTCTTGGTTTGGTAACGGAAGCTGGAGATTCGGTTTCAGTTTCGCATTCGCATGAATTGGCTGAAATCAAGTAGCAAAAATGGCGAAGCGTGGATATAAGCTGCGTATCCTTATATTATTCTCTGGTGTTGTCATTGGAAACTTGACCTGTATACAAAGAACAAAACTTTTATTTGGTTTTAAAGAACAAAACTTTAGCTATACATTTGATTATTTTCACCTCTTATCCTTACAAATTTGTGCGGCATTAGGGTTTATCTGCATTAGTGAGGGTTTTATGTTCATTAAGTTTTTGGGATTTTCCATGAAATTCGTCTTGAGACCAGATGATAGAAGAGACATTGTTCCTCTGTTTGTCTTGATATTTGATTTGTTATTGTTTATACCTTGACTTGATTTGAATTTACTAAAAAGAGGAGTTTTTGGCACATTCCGCAAATGTGAATTGTCTGAGTATCGGAAAGAAGACATCACGGCTCCTTCTAACCGGTGGAGATGATTATAAGGTCAACCTTTGGTCCATCGGCAAATCCACTTCGCTAATGGTTCGTTTCACATCTCTCTCTCTCTTTTTTGTGATTTGTTTGTAACCTCTGTATCAAAAGTCGTTATGCGAGAAATAATGTAATATTATGTGCTCTTGTTTCTCTTGACAGAGTCTTTGTGGGCATACAAGCCCGGTTGACTCAGTAGCTTTTAACCCGGGAGAAGTTTTGGTGCTCGCTGGAGCTTCTTCGGGTGTGATAAAGCTGTGGGACCTAGAAGAAGCAAAGAGTAATAAGCTAATTGATTTTTCTTCCATATATGTTTTAGCTTATTGTTACAAATGGGAGTGTGTTTTAGAGGATAATGAGGTCTAATATATATATTGAACTCTTGCTCTTGAAGTGTAGTGGTTCGAGCTTTTATTGGACACAGATCCGATTGTTCTGCTGTTGAGTTCCATCCTTTTGGTGAATATCTTGCATCCGGATCAAATGACACGAATCTGAAGATTTGGGATATGAGAAAGAAGGGATGTGTCCAAACATACAAAGGTCACACTCGTGGCATTAGCACTGTCAAGTTTAGTCCTGATGGTCGCTGGGTGGTTACTGGAGGACTTGACAACGTTGTAAAGGTAAGAGCAGCAGTTTTAATAACTGCATTGTTCTTGTTTCCTAGTAACTGTTCTTATAACAATGTACTCTTTACTTTACTTTATAGGTATGGGATTTGACTGCTGGAAAGCTCTTGCATGATTTTAAGTTTCATGAAGGTGCTATTCGTTCCCTAGATTTTCACCCGCTTGAGTTTCTCTTAGCCACAGGTGAGTTATTGTATTTTTTTTTTCAGTTAGTTTATCAATCTTGTTGTAAGGTCTTCTGATTTTTTATACTACGCTGTTCACTATTCAGGTTCTGCTGACAGGACTGTTAAATATTGGGATTTGGAAACGTTTGAACTGATTGGATCCACTAGACCAGAGGTACCTGAGCTTATGTTTTCTTTTTTAATCTGTCCTGTTTTGCTTTGGTACTGCTTTTTCCAAGAGAGTCTATCTCAACCTTCTTACTGGCATGTGGTGTATCTCTTGTTTCATAGGCTACTGGAGTTCGTGCAATTACTTTTCATCCAGATGGACGCACCCTTTTCTGTGGACTGGAAGATGGCTTGAAGGTCTTTTTCTATTGTCTTAGTGAACAACCAACTATACTTCTTAGATGATGTCCGGAGTTTAAATATTGATATATCATAAGTTCATGCTCCTAATGCAGGTTTATTCATGGGAACCAGTGATTTGCCGAGATGGTGTTGATATGGGATGGTCAACACTTGGGGACATCTGCATCAACGAAGGAAAGTTCATCGGTTGTTCATATTATCGAAACTCTGTTGGGATTTGGGTCTCAGATATATCGGTATGTCACTTACTTGTGATTGTCCATACCTCTGCAAACTCGAAGGTTGTAAAAAAGTTTCATTTTCCTTTGGTTTTAAGCAGCAACTTGAACCATATGGAGCTGGATCTGAGGATAAGAATGAATGCATGGTGAAGAGATTTAATGTCTTGGATGATCAGTCATCTGAGACTGAGAGAATGGCAAGTGGCTCAAGAGGCAGTTCATCGCCAGATTACGAGACAAAAGAAATAAAGAACATTTACGTCGACTGTGAGTGAATGTTAATGAATAATCTGAGTGCTTATTTTCTTATGTTTAATCTGATATGAACCTCTCTTCTTTGAAAGCCACAGGTGGAAATTTGACTGCTGCACAAAATCCAGGATCTCTGAACGTGACGGTGCCTGTGGAATCTTCTCAGGTGGAAGTGCCTTCTAATTCAGGAAGGGATTCAATCACTTTCTCAAAAACGAAACCGGGAATGTTGCTAAGACCAGCTCACGTGAGAAAGACGCTAGCAAAGTTTGAAGAATCAAAGCAGTCAGTGGTTGTTCAGTCTGGAACTCGGAAGAAAAGATTGGACGTTGAAGAGGAGCCACAAACTCAAAACTCGTCTGATGCAAAAGATTCTACCATCAAGGTTATTAGGAACAAGTTTGAAAAAGCCTCATCATCGGAACCGCCAACTGATGAAGCCAATCATAGGTTCCTTAAACCGCCTCGTGTGTATAGGTCATTAGATAGCAAGTACGATGAGTCAAGACGGGAAACGTCTGTTGATTCTGGAACTGTTGATGACAAAGAAGGTGTGTTGGATTACTCAGGAGACATAGACTTGCCTACAGGTGGAAACTTATGCAAAGAGGAGATCAGTAACAAGAACATTTCCACCAAAACTGAAAGAGTTCTTTCACCAGAAAAACCCGGTGATGTACAGAAAAGTAAGTTCTTGATTTCAAAATCCTTAGCTACTTTGAAACCTTGCTTCACAGTGTTCATTATCTATAGTCTGCATGTGGTTCACTTGCTTGGTTTTGACTTTTGAGCTTAAAATTGTTCTGTTTGCAGTAAAAGTTGTCTCAGGGAGGACACGCTCGTTGGTTGAGAAGTTTGAGAGAGGAGAAAAAGTTACTCAGAACGAAGCAGCCAGTACAACAATCACTCAGACCAATGACGCAGTGCAAGAACATCCGCGTACAACATCGAGACAGACAGGTGAAGCTCCTGTAACATCAACACGACGAGCTAGGAGCACTCCTGCCCGAGTGATGCCTATCGTACTCCATCGGGAGAGTAACGTGAAGATATCGGATGAGCCTCCTTTAACACAACCACCAGCTAGGACTTCTTCAGGTCCGGTGATGCCTTTGATACTCAATCAGGCTACTAGTGTCACATATGATGAGCCTTCTGTTACATTAACACAACAATCTAGAACTTCTCCTGCCCGGATATCGCCTGCTGTGACACTCAATCAGGCAACACATACTGCTTATGATGAGGCTTCTGTTAAGTCAAGAAGACCACGCAGGACTTCTTCAGGCCGAGTAAGGCCTGTGCCACTCAGTCAAGCAAAGGACATGACATCTCATGAGTGTCCTGTAACATCAACACGCCCAGATAGGACTTCTCCAGCACGTGTAATGGCCATGAAACTCAATCAGTCTGATAACATGACATGTGATACATCTCATATCGCATCCAGGCACCGAGCTAGTCCAACTCTAACGCTGGGTACACCAACAGTGATTGATCAGGTGGTCGATATGACATTAGATGAGACACATGTAGCACAAACTCAACCAGCTTGCGATATCTTAACTCAGGTACCTTGCAATGATTAGCTTTGGTAACTAATAGATATAAAACTTTGGTATCCATATCTGAATTTTATAGAAAGTTCTGAATCCATGACAAACGTATTTGTGCAGAAGGAAGAGCCTCAAGTATCTGGGAGAGAGAATGATATTGACATCACTGAAAGTCTAATGCAAACTCATGATGTGTTCTTAAGCACACTTCAATCTAGGCTGACAAAACTGCAAGTAAGCATTCTTGTGTCTTCTCTTTCCTCTGACAATTACTTGTTATAGTGTTAGATAATAGGCAAGTGACTGATTTCTCCCAAATATGCAGTTTGTTAGACATCTTTGGGAGCGTAGTGATGTTAAAGGCGCGATCGGGACCTTGAGAAAGCTGACAGATCAGTCTGTGAGTGTCTCAGATTCTTAGTAGATCACCTTTTTTGTTTGATATTTGAATGTCTAGAGAAGCTAACTCATAGAGACTGGTACAGGTTCAAGTAGATGTGATCAGTATTCTAACCGACAAGATAGAGATTCTCACATTGGATATGTTTTCTCAATTAATCCCAGTCCTCACTAGCTTATTGGGTAGCAGGACAGAGAGGTAGACATATCATATTATATTTCCTCCTTAGACCAAATATTTTTGCTTTTGCAAGATTATTGGTACACCGATTTGCTGATAAACATTTTCAGTTGAAATGATAAACTTAACTCCAATTTATGATTGAGGAAAGAAACAGTTTCTTTCAAAGAATCATGTGTTTTTATCTGTTGTCTTTGTTAAACATGAGATTGTTACATGATTGTGCAGGCCGGTAAATGTCTCATTGGAAATGCTCTTGAAGCTTGTAGCAGTGTTTGGTACAGTTATAAGGTCAACTGTCTCAGCTCCACGGATTGTCGGCGTTGATCTTCATGCGGATGAAAGGTACTTGAGTTGAGCCTCACATTAGTTGTTGAATACGTTGATTCTCATTTACTATGAAAGTAAATGAACCACAATGCAGGATACAAATCTGCCAAATTTGTTCTGCGGGACTGCACAAGATTCAAAGGATTCTTCCAGTTCTCGCAAGGTAAACATCATAAGCACTCTGCTTTCATCAACCTCCTGATGAATGTAACCGTTGAATGTTATTGGAAATCGGTTTCTTTGCTTAATTTCTCTTGTTTTGGCATTCTCTTTTTTTTTTCATTCTGAATACAGAAGAGGCGGTCTAATAACAAGAAAGGCTCAAGAACTAAACCTAGTTCTTCAAGAACCATAGCTACAGGCAAAACCAACGATGATCATTTTAACTGCTGCTCTGCGAGTTTTTGTAACTGTGCACTGCAAAGAAGCGTCTTGTGTCCCATCTAACGGAAGGTTTTATATACTTATGTGGATTCATAGATCATTGAGAAGCTATTTAATCTCCATAAAAAAATACTTGGAAACTAATTTGGTGTATGATTGTTGTAAATCATTTTTTGGCCTGAGTAGCTTCAGTTCTTGATATGTTGTTGCTATTGTTCCGTGAAATCTTAACTCACATTGATGTAAGTCTGACTTTCATTCCCAGTCGATGTGCCAATGCGTTTAGGCACTCTCGTGGTTTGCGTTTGGTTTCCTACTTAACATTCACTGTTGACAAAAAAAAAGTTAAAGATATCATAACATACACCTAAAATGCTGAGGAGCAGAAGCAGCGATTTTAGTTAATTAATTATATTTACTTATGAGTTTTTTTTCATTACAACAGAAATCTAAGTACTCATCCTTTTGCTTCATTGCATAAAAATCATAGTGGTTTCGAATACAAAAATCGTGAACAAGCTAAGTAATCATTGAAACACCAAAGATTTGTAGCACACCTATACACATCTTCTTGAATCTCTTACGGTTAGTTGCACTCAAACCTGAAATATTAAATTATGAACTGAGCCATGTGAAAGTTGCTTTCAGTACAATAGATTTGAACAGTAGCAGCTTTATCACTTGAACAGAAACTAAATCAGTATTAGTATGTTGCTCACGTCTAGAGTTTTTTTTTTTGATAAAGTGCTCACGTCTAGAGTTAGTATTTATCGTTTTGATTTTTTACAAGAACAAGAAGGACTGACTATCAGATTTTGATCACCTAACACCATTTACTTGGTCATGTTAATTGCAATGGTCAGCAAACCTTAAACTCATATCGTTGTTGTTGTTTTACATTCGAAAGCTATATTTTTTAAGTGTTTTGCTTATTTGTCAAAATGTATGATGTATGTTCTAGTTGCAAACATGGATCTCAAAACTATCCATTACCATCTTCTCCCTACGACCACATATAAAGAGAAATGAGGAGCAAAGTTTTAAGTAATAATATATAAAGAGATGTCAAGTTTGAAACCATTTGATGGGGCGCAAAGCATGTGTTTGCAACCATGATGTCAACATTCGTTCTTATGTTTCACAAATGTTATATTTTGTTTTGAGCAAAACAAATGATTTTTTCGTGCAAAACAGATGTTATATTTTATGTTTCTAAATCTTTTATGTTTGTGTGTTATTGGGCTTTAAGTAAACCTAGATCTCAAACTTTATTTCTTATCGAACGTGTGTTTTAAGGAAATTAGGAGTAGTAGACAAATAAAGCAATTGGATAGACATTGTTCCCAGAGTGCGTGCAGTCCTTGTATTTATATATATGTTTTTGGCCCATTTTCCCAAAGATGTCTTGTAGTGTAGTGGTTGCGTTGTAGCCTCTTTTACCTTTGAAGCCTTGTGTTCGAGTCTCTCAGACCACAAAATATCTTTTTTTAACAAACTAATAAGCCCTTCTATTTTCGTAGCTTGCGCCCCACTCATATCTCAGGTACGGTTCTGATTTGTACCATACATATATGTTAGATTTGAATAATTAATTCCTTCATCTTCTTCAGTTTGTTGAACTCTTAACTCCACGTTAACTTCTCCTACACGTCATCTCTTCCTTATTTCTGATGACCGTACAAAGCCCTAAATTTTATAAAAACAAATTGGATTGATACGGTCGTACGGTATATATACCTTTTGTCATAATCGAAATCTTGCTTGGGATATTATAACCTCCCTTGAACTTACTATGTTTTTAGGGTGAAATTAGGTTTGCTTTCTGGACAAGCATCACCGATCATCAGAGCTGGAGTTGTAGACCGTGAAAACTCCCCATGTCTCTCTTACAAGAGAAGAATACGATGATCCTAAAAAAATCCAAGCTGTAGTTACCTTTTCATTTTTGCCCATACAAACTTAGGTTTTTATGAAAATTGCCACAACCAAAAAAGGAAGGCGAGCTAGGTCAATTGTGTTATTACGGTTTATGCCGTCAATGAAGAATGACCGTAGACTCTTTTTTGTCTACATATCGGAAAGTCTTTCTCAGATCTCTTCCTACTATTTCGGTGTGACTTTCAATGGCCGGGACTGATGTTTCAGAGAGACCGAATTGCAAGCTGATACTTGTTGTCGACAAGGAGAAGAACAAGGTTGTCTGGGCCGAGGCTGGTAAGGATTTTGTTCATGTAGTCCGTAGTTTTATGGCGCTGCCAATGGGTACTATTGTGAGATTGCTGGAGAAATATGAGCCGAATCAAAAGTCTCAAATAGGCTGTTACAACAATCTCTACAAAAGTGTCTCTGATTTGCCCGTTGATGATTTCATGAGGGAAGCTTGTAAGGGTATGCTTTTGTACCCGGAGAAGCAATGCAGACAGCTTCATCTTAACATAGATGATGATACCGAGTGTGATGAGATATTTGATCTTAACATTGATGGTGATAAAAGATCTGTCATCATTACCGAAAATATGAAAGTGGAATTCGCTTCTATCGCTGTCGTCCTGGACACACTTCATGGACTTGGTTATGAAAATCTTGACAAGCTTGAGAATATATGTGTAGATGTTGGTCACAAAGAGGTAACTACGTTTATTTTTTTATTTTTTTTGTGTGGATTCGTTATTACATGCCATTACTTTTGGTTCTTGTTGTTTGCTCTCTGATTTATGAAATTTTGAATCCAGGTTCTATCTCTGCTCCTTTGCTTGTTCTCGTCGGAAACTCCTTTGACTGATGTCTTCTTGAACAAACATAGCTCTTGTGGTATGATGACAAGATTGCCTGACATGCCTACTCTCACTTCCATGCAAGGTAGAGGTGAAGCAGAACCAAATGAAGTTGTTTCACTCACTGTATTTGTTAGGAAGCGGGACATGAAGGTTATGTGTGCTGAAAGTGGACATGAGTTCGTGGATCTACTTTGCATTTTCCTGGCTGTCCCTTTGGAGTCTGTGTGGGAATTATTAACTCCAAGCAGTGTCCAACTGGGATGCCTTGGCAACTTTTGTACAAGCATGAAGAGCTTGTTCTCTACGGGAGATGTAGTTTCCACGTGTATGCTTCCTCTGGAGTATAGCTTCCAGAAATCGTTGCTCGGTGACTCTTACGAAATGAATAATTTCAGTGATTTGGACTACGGAAGTTATGATGATGGAAGTTCGGATTCTGAAGAGAAACCTCATGATTTCAGTGGCTTTGTGAAGAGATTGGCAGATTACATGATCTTAGATGATCTTACCATCAAAGCTGCTAACTCGTATTCACCAACTGCCTTTCTGATGGAGTTGGACGTGGGGTTTAAAGAGATTAAGCCACATGAAATCAACATTAGCAAAACACAGGTATGTCATTAATACTATTCTTAACATTTCACCAACAGTACCTATCTTGCCTGATATGGAGTATGTTTTTTTTTTTTTTCAATTATTTGATGTATGTATGTTATGTTTTTATCTTGACTCAGATTAATAATAGTTAATCTGTCTGTCTGACGCTAATGCAGGCCATCAGCTTACTTAGAGCTTCATTGATGACATCCACTCCATTAACCGCAGCTTTAGGGCCCTTAATCCAAAAAAAGCCAGAAGAATGAGAAGAAACTCTATAATAAAATATTTTTGTTGACCAGGTTGATTTTCAAATGACAATGTTACATTTTTGTTTCTCTCTCGGTTCTACCTTTATATGAAGATCTTTTCACATTTCCACCTTAGCTCAATTTTTTTTTTTTTTTTTTTTCTTTTTTAGTAGCATGCTTAGTGTTGTTTAACATTTTCAAATGAAATGATAAACTCAACTCCAATTTATGACTGAGGAAAGAAACAGAGTTTTTACAAACATCCCCACCAACTATAATGGCATTTCCAATGAGACTAAAACGAAACAAATAAAACCGTATAAGTAAGTCAAAACTCACAATTAACAGCAATAACAGCAGGAATGGTAGAATCTCAAACTTTATGGGGTTTCTCAGCCTATATACTGGTCAATGTATTAATATATTGTACAGTGGGAACCATGTTCAATATTAAATATATTGGACTTTATTAGCATGATGTTTAAAATTTCGTTTCTTAATTAAGTATTACGATGAACAAAAAGAATTAAATACAATACTAAACAATCGAAAGTTAAATAATGTGAGATAACAAACATTCTGGTACAAAACAAGGCCAAACCAAGAGATAATTTTGCAAAGAAGCAGCATTAATTAACTTTGTAAGAGATGGTTAAATGTGGTCTGGACGACAATTTTACACCACACAAAAAGACAAGTAACAAGACAAGAAAGAGAATTAAAAGTTAGATTTCCATTTTACTTTATTTATACGTATGTTACATGTGTGGTCGGTCTAATGGTCGGAGTTTTGGATTTAAACACAAGCCCCCAAAAAATAAAAAGAGAGAAAAAAGAAAAAACAGGCGGCGGCTAAGGAAGACAGATCTGTCCGAATCTCCGATAGCTATGGAATCCACCGGAGTGAGCGAGAAGAAAGAGAATTTAAGCGATGAATTCGAAGAGAGCAGCAGCAAGAGAGGAAGATGCACCGCCGTGGAGCCCGATTCAAACTTCTGCGGCTTCGACGATATCCCTGAAGATTTACTGATAAAGATCCTTCTGGGTTTACCGGCGAAGCCTGTGGGGATGGCTATGTGCGTCTCACATCTCTGGTATTCCCTAATCGCCACCCATGAATTCACAAAAAGATTCATGGAGTCCCCGTCATCCTTGAAACGGCCGCCGCGTATCATGGCGTCTCGTGTGGACAAGGAAGACCCGCGCAACTACGCATTCCTGACGTCGCCTGAAGACAACAACCACTCGGATTCCTCTGAGTACGTGTTTGAAGATGTTCTGGAGATGCCGGGAATGGAAGGCGTCGTGGTGAATGCTCTTCGGGGATTGATCTGTCTCAGGCTTGGAGCAAGTTTGCGGATCTGTAACCTCACCACGAGGCAACTCGTCTTCTTGCCCGACCTAACATCAACTCTTCTCGAGTCTGAAGACGACGACAAGATATGGAGCTACTTTGGGTACGACCCTGTTTATGATGAGTACAAAGTGTTGAGCTTTGTTTCGGAACTGAGCAAGGAAAACGACAGCGTAGTGAGATCGGAGCATCAGGTGTTGGTGCTCGGTCCCGAAGCTTCATGGCGACACATTGAGAGCAACGTTCCTCCTCCTCCTCATCGTCCTTACTCGCGAGCTATCTCCATCGACAACATGGTGTACTATGGAGCTTGGGATGATAAGGGAAAATCTGTGGTGATGAGCTTTGACTTTGCTAATGAGGACTTCGTTGTGATTGAAATCCCTCCTAATGCTGGCATCTCCTGGGGGATTATTCGCAGTAACATTATGAACTACCAAGGGAAGTTGTCAGTTTTCGAGTATTCTCAAGCTGTTGCTGATGTGACTTTGAACCTGTGGATCATGGAGGATGCTAGGAAGAAGATATGGTCGAACAAGACTCTGCTCTTCTCCCTTCCCCTTGACTATTTCTCGGACTTTGAGTTGTCGAAGGTCATAGCGGGCACCGATCAACGTGGTGAGCTTATGCTCTCAAATTATTTGGAGATGTATGGCCCGGCTTTCTGTGTTACATACGATTTGGAAAAGATGAAAACAACAAAAAGCTTTAAGTTTTTTCCTTTGGGTCATGTTCTGGGTGGAAAAAAGGGATGGGGGCTGGATACGTTTATTTGGGAGGATGATATTGAGAAAATTATGTATTTGGAGACTTGAGGTTGGTTTTGGGTGTTACTTTAGGATTTCTACTTTGGCTTATATTACTAGAGTCTTTGTTATTTTAATTTTCTTCAAGTATTTTATTAATAAAAGAGAGATTTTCCTCCATCCTTGTGTTGATTTAGTTAAGCTCATCAAACTATAAGCCAAAGTTGAGTTGAGTATTTTTAGTTGAGTTGGTTTAACCCTTGAAATGAGTTACGAGGATTCTTCTCTCAAATCCTTTTGTTGAGCTAATTATCATCAGTTTGCGTAAGTATGAACAATACCATTCTGAGATACATATTAAGATCATGTACTACTACAAATTTCTTTTGGAGATTTTTATAGGAACACCCATCGTTCTTGTCTGGATGGTCTGAGAAATGCCATCCGAATGTTTTTGGTCCATTTTAAGTGGGAATCCTGATGGGGCTTATTGGAAATCGGTTTCTTTAGATGTTAATTCCTTAACTAAAACTTGTAAACTGCACCATTTGGTAATTATACTTTAACGTTTTGCCGTTTTGGGATTTCTTCAAACTCTTTATCACTTTCTCAAAAACTAAACCTGGTACGTTGCTGAGACAAGCACATGAAAGAAAGACAGGTAACAAATTTTGATGAACCGAAGCAGTCAGTGGGAAGAAAAAACGGATTGGATGCTGAAGAGGAGCAACACTAAAAACGCGTCCCTTTCAGAACAGAGTTGTTGTAAACCATTTGATGCTGAAGATTCTACCATCAAGGGAACTACGTAGAAGTTTGAAAATGCTTTACCAACGTCTCCGACTGCTCTCTACACCTCTCCAATACGTGGGACACAAGTTACTCTTATTTCTTACTCTGTTCTTTCGCTATATAGCTGCGAATTTTAAAATCCCCCATGTCTCTCTTACAAGAGAAGAATACGATGATCCTAAAAAAATCCAAGCTGTATAGTCACCTTTTCATTTTTGCCCATACAAACTTAGGTTTTTATGAAAATGACCACAACCAAAAAAGGAAGGCGAGCTAGGTCATTTGTGTTATAGGTTTATGCCGTCAATGAAGAATGACCGTCGACTCTTTTGTGTCTACATATCGGAAAGTCTTTCTCAGATCTCTTCCTACTATTTCGGTGTGACTTTCAATGGCCGGAACTGATGTTTCAGGGATACCAACTTTTAAGCTGAAACTTCTTGTCGACAAGGAGAAGAACAAGGTTGTCTTGGCCGAAGCTGGTATGGATTTTGTTGATGTATTCCGTAGTTTTCTGGCGCTGCCAATGGCTACCATTGTGAGATTGCTGGAGAAATATGAGCCGGATCTAAAGCCTCGAATAGGCTGTTTCAACAATCTCTACGAAAGTGTCTCTGATTTGCCCGTTGATGATTTCATGAGGGAAGCTTGTAAGGGTATGCTTTTGTACCCGGAGAAGCAATGCAGACAGCTTCATCTTAACCTAGATGATGATACCGAGTGTACTGATGACATATTCAATCTTAACACCGAGTGTGATAAAATATCTGTCATCGTCACCGAAAATATGCAAGTTCAAGTTGCTTCTACTCTTCTCATCGTGAATATACTTAATGGACTTGGTTATAAAAATCATGACATGCTGGAGAAGAGGTCTGTAGATGTTGATCACAAGGAGGTAACTACATTTTTTATTATGCCATGACTTTGGTTCTTCTTTGTTTGCTCTTTGATTTATGATTTTTTTTTTTTTAAATCCAGGCTCTATCTCTGCTCCATTGCTTGCTCTACTCAGAAACTCCTTTGACTGATGTCTTCTTGAAAAAACTTAGCTCTTGTGGTATACCAAGATTGCCTGACATGCCAACCCTCACTCCCGTGCAAGGTAGAGGTATGGCAGAACCAAAACAAGTTGTGTCACTCACTGTACTTGTTAGGAAGCAGGACAAGAAAGTTATTTATGCTGAAAGCGGACCTGAGTTTGTGGATCTACTTTTCCTTTTCCTGGCTATCCCTTTGGAGTCTGTGTGGGATATAACTAGGAGCAATACCAAACTGGGATGCGTTGACAACTTTTGTACAAGCATGAAGAGCTTGTTCTCTAGCGGAAATGTAGTTTCCACATGTATGCTTCCTCCTCTGGAATATAGTTTCCGGAAATCGTTGCTTGGTGTCCCTTACAAAATGAATAATTTCAGTGAGTCACCTTATTACAAATATATAGTAACAGAAAGTTATGAAGCTGAAGAGACATGGGAATGTGATGATCTCAGTGGCTTTGTGAAGAGATGTGCAAGATATATGATCTCAGATGATCTTACCATCACAGCTGCACACTCGTTTTCGACAATCTCCTTTGTGATGGAGTTGAACGTGGACTTTGATGACATGGAGTCATATACAATCAACATTAGCAAAACACAGGTATGTCACTAACTACACACTATCCTTAATATTTCACAAACTTTACCTATCTTCTTCCTTGATGTGTATGTTTTCTGTTCTGATATCAGATTAATAATAGTGAATCCGTCTGACTCTAATGCAGGCTATCAGCTTACTTAGAGCTTCATTGATTACATCCACTCCACTGACCACAGCTTTACGGGCCTTAATCTGAAGATAAAAAAGCCATAAGACAACGTTACATTTTTGTTGACCAGGTTTATTTTCAAATGACAACGTTACATTTTTGGTTCTCTCGCGGTTTTTTACCTTTATATGGAGATCATATTATATTTCAACAGTAGCCCAAATTTTTGCTTTTGAGCCTGCTTAATGTTGATCAAATTTTTCAAATCAAATGGTAAACTCAACTCCAATTTATGATTAATTGAGGGAAGAAACAGAGTTTTTACATACAATATTTTTGATATCAATTATTGGCTAAGTTGTGAAAACGAGTCCACATTGGCACATTTTCAAACGAGTAATGAGAAACTCAAACGTCTTAGCTTATAAAATATGGGTCCAGAAACAAGAGGACAATTCACTTGGCCAGTTAAAAGAGGACATTTCACTTTGGTTATCCGAAAAATGTAGACTTCGCCTTTTCACCGACTTTTTCTTTAGATTTTACAAAACTAATTTCAACGAGGCAAAAATATCTAACGTCATGCATGACTTCTATGATGAATTTACTTGTGTTAACCATCTAGATATCAGTGGAAAAACATGCATACTTTCTTCTTCTATATACTTTCCTATCTATCTAAAATTTATTAACCCGTTTGATAAATATTAGTATTTCAGTATTTGATGTGTTGAGAGTTTATAAATTGTAGGTATCAACCACTCATCTAACTAGTAGTTTAGATGTATGTTAAGTTTTAAAGATATATTTTACCGCTTTTTGCCATTTTTGGGATTTCTTAAAGTATTAGTTAGATGAGTGGTTGCTTATTACTTTCTGTGAGTGGTTGAATATATAAGCAAGCAACAATGTGTTCGGTTCGGTTTAGCATTTTTAAATTATGACAACGAATTCAAACAATAAAACAAACAAAAATCAACGTAAAAACTAAAGATGTCCATAACCAAATTAAGACGGTATATAAGTTTTATAATGCATGTTAACAAGAACGTTTTGTCCGGACGTCGGGTCATATGATAGAAATCATTTTCAATTTAATTTAAGCAAGCAACATTTATTTGAGTTTGGTTTATCATCTCAATCTTAAAATATGCGACAAGCTTTTGTTCGGTTAAAGTGGCTTTTTCAATGTAACTTATTGGGTTTCGGAGTAGCTTAAGGAGTGAACTACAAACACTCTTGTCTCAATGAAGTAATTCTAAAATAATGGAAGAACGCAAAACATGGAATTTAGTTTTTCTAAAAAATTAGTTTTCTTTTTCTATATCAAAATATCAATTCTCTCGATCGTATTCGGTAACAATACAAAATGGTTTATTTATTTTGTCAACTTTATAAAGGAGGATTTTAAAGATGGGAGTAGGACACGAGTCGCGCGACTTTTCTAAAGATTTTTGTTTTTATCTTTGATATTTTTCTCTGGATTAATATATATCTCTTTGATTTTTATTATTCTTTTTCTGTATTATCCAGATTCCACTAAAAATATCTGTTATTAGGTTTAATTTCATTTTCGTTGTAAATCTCGATCGATTGTAGAAATTTATCGTGGCTATAAAAAATTCCCCAGTGTTTGGCTTCCTTTCATGCAAAGCTACCAAACTCTTCCTCTGTTCTGTTTTTTTTCTCTCTCTCTCTCTCTCTCTCTCTCTCTCTCTCTCTCTCTCCCCCTCGAGCTGGCTTTTGTCTACTCATCACAGTGACTCTGCATGCTTCAGATTCTCCAAGGTCTCGTCTGATTCGTAATTACTTTCTCTGTAGCTAAAGATCACCGCCAATAATTTGATCACTGGCCTTTGTCGATATCATTCTCTCTCTCTTCTCTGTTTTTTCGAGGTTCGAATTTTGATGTTTTTACCTGTCAATAAATATGCAATCAATGAGAGCTTATTAATTCTTCGTAATGTAACAGTAATTACTCTTCTTAGATCTATTCAGTGAAAAAAGTCGTTCCGTTTAAAGGCCGTTTCGCTTTCTCGGGGCCCAGATGATCCGTTTTCTAGGTAAATCTAGTGAAAAAACCTGAGAGAAGCCATCTGTTTATTGTTGCTGTTACAAAAACTCGCCGCTTCAAATTTTCATTGCTGTTTTCCGGGAAAAAAAGTGAAGTTTCTTGGCTTTATATATATGCATTCCAAAAGTTTCAATTTTTTTTTTTTTTAAAATGGGGTTTTTGGATTATCTGGAGACTCGGATTTAAATTTTGTTGCTTTGGTGAGTATTTGTCTTTTTGTAATGTTGGCTCTAAACAATTGATAGTTTTTTCCTGTGAATAAATCAGACTGATATAAGCGACATGCATGGTCTTGAAATCAGCCAGTGAGTGAGGTCTGGTTAAAAGTGTCTTCTTGTTCTCTGTTCTTGGGAGAACACAAAAGGCAGTGTGGAGCCTTGTGAGTGCTCTGTTTGTTATAAAGATTTGAAATTTTCTTGCATAATTAGTCTTAGTTTTAAAATTGTGGTTTGTTTAATGGCCTAGCAGATAGATTATGGAACATGGTTTGCCGTCTATGAAGTCGTTGAAATCATTGAAGTCGCTTGTTAAGAAACGAAACAATTCTCAAGATGGGGTAAGCTTTACTTATGTTCGGCATTCTATGCTCTGTTTCAACGACCACTAGCTTTAAATCTATTATAAATGGTTGAGTCTTGCAGAGTAAATCCGGGTGGATGAAGCCTTTTTTGGCTCTTATGTGTACAGCACTTTTGATCTTTTGGTATAAGACCACAAATATTCAATTAACAGAGGTAATTTGTGAAATCAATGTTTATGTCTTTCGATGTGTGGTGATTTGAGATTATTTGATAAGTTAACTCCTTATTTTTTTTCACTTCTACTCTTCAGATGGAAGATTCAGATTATCCTTTTGACATGGCACAGGTAACACTTTGATACTCTATATAGTCTTATTTTCTTCATTTGTCACGCATCACCGGTTTAATGTAAAGTCCAATCCTGAATTGTAACCAGGAATCTGAACCAGTCAATGAGAAACTAAAAGGCTTGCCTCATGGTATCATACAGCCGAGATCAGACCTTGAGTTAAAACCTCTCTGGTCTAGTAGTAGTGTGAGATCAAAGGTTAGAGCTTTTGCATCAAGAATCATCATGGCATATCACAATATAACATCTCTCTGTAGTTTCTGATGAGTGTGTGTTGTGATAATGTTGTGATAATTAAACACAGGGTGTGGAGATGACTAACCGTAACTTGTTGGCGATACCCGTGGGACTTAAGCAAAAGGGTAACGTGGACGCTCTTGTAAAGAAGGTATTCCAATTTTTTTTGCATGAGTTGATCCTAATTAATCCTAGGCATTGAAGAACAGAGGTTTCCTCTTAATTTTTAAAATCTTGTGTCTTAGTTTCTTCCAGCGAATTTCACGGTTGTTCTTTTCCATTACGATGGAAATATGGATAAATGGTGGGATCTTGAGTGGACTTCTAAGGCCATACATATTGTTGCACAGAACCAGACTAAATGGTAGCTCTCTATCTTTCTCGTTCTCTATTCCCACTTGTTCTACTTCAACTTTGGATACCAAGTACAATCGGTTTATAGATTTCACTCTCTTGATTTTTAGGTGGTTTGCGAAAAGATTTCTCCATCCGGATGTTGTATCCACTTATGATTATATTTTTCTTTGGGATGAGGATCTTGGAGTAGAGAATTTCTCACCAGAGAGGTAAAATATAGTTTTTTGTTAATTTTATTTACTA
Organism: Microthlaspi erraticum; assembly: GCA_902728155.2. Taxonomy (NCBI): domain Eukaryota; kingdom Viridiplantae; phylum Streptophyta; class Magnoliopsida; order Brassicales; family Brassicaceae; genus Microthlaspi; species Microthlaspi erraticum. The sequence goes on from CACVBM020000555.1 coordinate 996,248, forward strand.
CAAGCAATCATGAGTGTCATGAAACTGAGCGTGACTCCTTTTTCTGCAGATATTTGAAAATAGTAAAGTCAGTGGGACTGGAGATATCTCAACCGGCTTTGGACTCAAACTCGAGTGAAATCCACCATAAAATCACTCTCCGTTCTAAAAAAAAGATATTCCATAGGTTCAAATTCTTCATTAGGCTAGAGCTTTAATTTTTGTTTGTTTTCAACGTATTTGGTACTTCTATACAACATGATGCTTAAAACACAGGAGGGTTTATATCAATAGAGGCACTAAAAAGTGTTCAAATGCGAGCGAAGATCCTCCTTGCACAGGGTAATAGGCGATGGAATAATTTATGGGAATTCTTGGGAATGTTTATAATATTGATACACTTTCGTTTTGTTGTTTCCTCTGTTTTGTAGATTTGTTGAAGGAATGGCTCCGGTGTTTTCAAGAGCTGCTTGGTTTTGCTCTTGGAATCTTATTCAGGTAATTTTCACCTGGTGGTTATTTATCTATAGAAGTTATTTTTGGGGACACTTTTTGACTTGGGGACAATTCTTGTAGAATGATTTGGTTCATGGATGGGGAATGGATATGAAACTCGGGTATTGCGCTCAGGTGACCTTTTCTTCTTTACAAAAACTCAATCTCGTTCAATATTTTGTGGTACTAATGATCTTGCTGCAAAGATCAATCTCTAATCCTTGTTTGTAGCTGTAGAATCTCGGTTTTAGCCAAATTATGCATGCTTCATTTTCGCATTTGTCTATCCGATTGTCTTTTGATTCATGAGCCGGTTTGAATGTTTGTAGGGAGACCGGACAAAGAAGGTAGGGATTGTGGATAGCGAATATATCTTTCATCAAGGCATTCAAACTTTAGGTGAAAGTGAACATTCTAACAAAAAGGTATCATCATTTTCAATTCTTTTGGCCTTTAACTATTAAAAAAAAAAAAAAAGCTCACACCATTATGATTCTTTTTCATGTAGAGACGTGGCCATGCAAGCTTTGATTCGAGAACCTCGGTGAGTTAGTCGATGAATTCTCTTATCAAACTCTTCTTTTGTGTGTTGTCGATTAGAAAGAAAACTTAGCATCGTAGTGTTTGTGTATGGTTTTGATGAACAAGTAGATAAGGAGACAGTCGACATGGGAGCTACAAACTTTTAAAGAACGATGGAACAAAGCGGTTGAAGAAGACAAGAACTGGATCGATCCGTCGTCTTCTAGCTCGAAGACGAGGAGGAAGAGTAACGGTAATAACAGACGGTTAAGGCGTGGTAGTAGTAGTCATCGAAAGAAGTGAAGAGACAGCAACACCATAACACATACAATGATGCAAATAGAAAAATAGCAAAATTAAAGGACTCTAGTCTCTTATACACATTTTCTTTTACGTAATTGGTTAATAATATCATTAGTTTATTTTTTATACTCTTAGTCAGTGTAGCTTTTCTTTGAATAATATAAGGGGTTGACGTTAAAATTAGTAAAAGCTCAAGTCCATTATATGATTTCAGTATTTCACCAATATCGACTAACTATTTTAAAATCAACTAAATATTAGTCATATTAAAACCATCTGTATTTGATTTCAATATCCTAAATTATTCTTATTGGATTGTGACAAATATACTGTTCTTCTCAAATATACTGTTCTTCACTTCGGTTAGTTATTTTCCAACTAGAGTTATTAGTGATGAAGATGCGATGAAGACTCAAAGGTCACTTTTTCAAACCTACGACTACTTCAATTTGAATTTCTCTACATCTCTATTTTTTTCTTCTCCACTAATTGTTCTATTTTTTGTGAAGCCACATTTATACATTTTGGAAACTTTTACAAAAGCAATCCCTGTTTAAAACTCCAATATATTTTTCCAAAATTTGATGATATTGCATTAAATAAGTTTAAATATATTCCAAGCTTGTTGACCAAAAAAAAATAATAATAATAAGTAAATAAATCCGAGATGACGTGGTAAATATGGAAGAGTTCGTGTGTATATGTATGTACATATTGGATGTTTGTAACTTGTTGTCTTTTTTCGGTTTTGTTCTTTGTCTACTTTTCAAAATTGTAATCCTCCTCTAGGAGGCACTCTGTAAGATTTCTCAGATCGATTCCAAGTCTTTGTCTGATTCGAGACAAGCTTTGAGTAACAATGGCTGGTCGCTACGATCGAAACCCATTCGCCGAAGGAGAAGAAATCAATCCTTTTGCTGTAAGCTTTCACTCTTCTTCTCTTTGTTAGATTTCCCCAGTGAAACTCCGTCGTAACTTCTCTTCAACATAGCTTCTGGCTTTTCGAATTTGGTGTATTCGCATGTTATCAATCTTACTTAGGGTTTATTTGGGGTTTCTCTTTGTATGCGTTTGGTTCTGCCTCTTTGGATTCTTCTATTACGTTTGCTGCTACTGTTTTTAGAGCTTTAAAGTTCGGATATTTCTGAGGAATCGATAAATGAATGTTAGTGGCGAGAATGTAATCCAAATTTGTTGAAATTTCGTAACTTTCTGTTGCTGAAACTTTAGAATTGACGTAATTGAACACTTCATTGATTCGATTCTGGCAAGTCGTTCACTTTAGGGCTGTTCTTGATTTCAGCTCTTTGCTGCGTTTATTTGTCATCTCTGTCCAGTGATATGTGTTCTTCTTAGATTCTGAAGGCTAAATCAATGTCTAATGACTGTTAATTTGCTTACATTCTTAGAATCCTGGGAGTGTTCCCGCTGCTTCCAACTCCAGACTATCGCCTTTGCCTCCGGAACCTGCTGGTTTTGGCTATGGTCGCACCGTTGACATTCCTCTTGACAGACCGGGGTCCGGTACTCAGGTTCGGTTACTGATCGAGTAAATATCATATACATTTTGGGATTAGTTGGATATTTAGAGAAGTTCTAATGATTCTTCCTTGTTTTATTTCTTCCAATGTTTGGGATACAGGATTTGAAGAAGAAAGAGAAGGAGCTCCAAGCCAAAGAAGCCGAGCTAAACCGACGAGAGCAGGTATGAACATGTGGCATCTTCCAAATTTTTTGCTTAGAGAAAGTACATCTTTTGTTTCCGTGTAGGATCTTAAACGGAAAGAGGATGCTGCACAAGGTACATTGTCTTTTTATGCGAAAGCACCTGTTGCAAATTGCAATACTGTACCTTAGCGAAGTTGAATTTGGTGTTAAACTGTAATATTAAGTTGAATCTAAAGCATTAGTTTACTTACCTATATACAGTCTTCTGATTTTGCTACTTATGTCACCTTTCCTTTGTAGCCGGAGTTGTTATCGAGGAGAAAAACTGGCCACCCTTGTTCCCACTAATCCACCATGACATTGCAAATGAAATTCCCATTAGTCTCCAAAGGCTACAGTATGTTGCATTTGCAACGTATCTAGGTACGTAAACACACGCACTCTTCTTTTCACTTCACCTACATAGGTTCAGTAAGCAAACTGTAAGATGGTAAAAAAAAATTTACTCTTGTGTGTCCATGTCCAACAGGGTTGGTTCTTGCACTTTTCTGGAATATCATCGCCGTTACTACAGCTTGGATCAAAGGAGAAGGTCTCTCCTCTTAGTTCTCTTACACATGTCTTCTGTAATGGGCCTTTCCTTCATATTTTACAGCCTTGAGTGTTTGGTTATATCTTTCAGGAGTAACGATTTGGCTTCTCGCGGTTATTTACTTCATCGCTGGTGTCCCAGGAGGCTATGTGTTATGGTATCGACCTCTCTACCGTGCCTTGAGGTTCTTGTTTCTCATCCCTATTCACTAACAAAAACGTAGGCTTCCACTTTCTCTTACTCGATGTTTTCTTTGGTGTTGGATTACTACTGCAGAAATGATAGCGCATTGCACTTTGGATCGTTTTTCTTGTTCTACATGGTGAGTCCCTTGTTTTCTTTGTATAGTTCTTAGCAGACTTAACCTGGAAATTCATCTGACACGTTTCCTTTTATGGCCACAGCTCCACATACTTTTCTGCGTCTTTGCTGCAGTTGCTCCTCCTGTTGTCTTCAAAGGAAAATCACTTGCGTAAGTTTCCTCTAAAGCCCCTTCAAGACACTGTTTGTAACTGCATATACGCATCCTGCTATTCAATTTGTGTGATGATCTTCAAATTTACAGGGGCATATTACCTGCAATAGATATGTTGAGCGCTCAAGCATTGGTCGGAGTAAGCTCTTTTTTACCACTTATGATCTCTCTTAGACTCTCCTGATCATATTGTCATTACTATAGATCACTGATTTCTTTGTTTCTCTATCACAGATCTTCTACTTCATCGGGTTTGCGTTTTTCTGCCTTGAATCAGTGGTCAGCATTTGGGTTATTCAGGTCTCTTTCCCAATCTCTAAAATTGAAAAAAAAAAAGAAATATAATCTCTGGATTAATGTAGTTTCTGAGGCAAAACTCGTTTAACATTTTGTTGGTATATGGTTCAGCAAGTATACATGTACTTCCGAGGAAGCGGGAAAGCGACTGAGATGAGACGAGATGCTGCAAGAGGAGCCATGAGAGCTGCCGTATGATGCAAACATGTAAAATCTCCTCAAGCATTTGATTGTGATGCGTTTCTTCAGTTTGTTTAAGCTTCGCTGATCGATTTTTTTTTTTTTTTTTTTTTTGTCTTGAGCTTTTCTTGTTTTCATCAGGTGCTCTTATAGAGTAGTAGTGAACTAGTAATTAGTAAAACTCATGTATATTTGTGTTCTTGTTCAATTTGACTACAGATTTCTTGCACACTTTTACTCGTCTCAAATATATATCGCTAGTCTTGCTATGAATCGCGTTATCCAGATGCAATAATGTTCTGAGCTGTGTCATATCCCATTTACCAACACCATACCCCTACTTATTTTTTTCACGTGAATTTTGTTATTAGTCTGGAAACTATTTATTTATTCAACTTTCGGTTAACTGCATCGAATATCTTGAAGCTTTCTTTGATTTTAGGCACGTGAATTTAGTGCAAAATGACATTTATCTATTAATCACGAAACACTTTAAGACTGGCAGAATCATATTTCTCCCTTTATTAATTGACCAATCAGCCCTTACGAATGGGTAATGACAATTTATTTTAATTCTAGTGGGATTTACAAGTTGGTGTCCACTTTAAAGTAAAAGCTACTTATTTTTTTCAATAACTAATTATCAACTACAAGCTTGCAGACATTGATTCAAATGCAGTGCACCTGAATATATAGTCTATCTATTAGTATGCTTTTTAGATTATAATCATGATTTACCCACTCACAAAGTAATCAAAAATATCATTAATTTCCATCATCAACCAGTGTCATATGAATAATCTAATCTAGTCCAAGAGGCGGCAAGGGACAAAAAGCGTCTAAGCAGATGGTGAATAATAAATGGGTTATTTATTTTGAAGACCAAAAGCAAGGTTACATTGAAATTTATATATAAGACATACGAGTCCTCTTGTGATTGTCACTCGAAGCAAATCAGAACTTTCTTGTTTTTCAGTTTACTTACTTCTTCTTCTCTACTTTCCAGAAGACTTCTGAATTCACTTTTTATTGACTCCGATAAGCAGAAAATGGAAAGGATAGTAAAAGTTAGCATGACCAACGGTGGAGATGGAACTAGGAGAGGTGGCAGAGAACACAGTAGCCGTCCGATCCCGAAGAGAGGACAAGTCAAAGTTGGAATCTTACTTGGTTTTGCAAATTCTTTTGCTTCCATCTTTGGTTCTACGAGAAACTTCCATGGTCCCTAAATTTAATCTTCTGCTTCTCATTTCCCACAGAAATATTATCATTTGTTTTTCAGAATTATTCTGTGGTTTAGTAGAGTGAGATTTTCATATGTTAAAGATTGATGATCTTGTTGAGTGTCTAGGTTGTTGAGTTCATTTTCATTTTCTCTTTTCTTTTTTGTACAAATCCTATGTAGCTTCACATGATGAATAGCTATATTTTCTACCTTTCCTTCGAGTTCTTATTTTATTTTATCAGTTTGATCTTTAAAGACCAGGCAAATTCATCCCAACCCAAGAAACTCGAATGAAAAGATGTTGGCCTTGAAATACAATACGAGTAAAAATTTTAATAGTTCAACTAAATAATCTAAATTTTCAAGAACCATATGAAACAATCAAATGAGGAAATGGTACTATAGAGCATATGATCTATTCCAGTCCGCAGGCATTAGCTGTCATATGGATATATAGCTACTACGAAAAGAATGTCCGACCAGCCTTATTTAAATGTGTGAAAACGATCTAATAAATAATCTCCTAATCAGATGCTATGATGATCCGGTCTGGTACGGTTCGGTTCAAGTAGCAGCAACATCAGCATGAGTATCACTAAAAACCAGGTTTAGGATCATGGCTAATCTAACTCCTCCCTGAACAATTCTCTTCATCACTATTGGCATCCTTGTATTGAAATACTCCTCTGCAAAAGACACAAAATTGAAACTAGACTTAATTCGATAATTGAACTTCATAATTTGGTTCGGTTTTGTTTGTTTGTTTGTTCTTTGTGTACAAGAAAAAGAAGAAGCAAATAATGTACCTGATAAAGTTTCACCGGACTTCACGCCTTCGTATCCATATTTACATGCCAACTTTATACTCTCCGACGCATACCTTCAAGTACAATTCAAATTTATTCATCTTATATAAAGTTTTTTTTATATATGAGAATTGCCCTTTTATCTATAGTTATGAACTTGCGATGTAACCATCTTAATTATATAAAACTTACTTGTGTGGACAAGAGATGAGATCGTTGCATTCTGTCCACGAAGCTAGATCGTCGTCCCATAACCCCTAATATACGTAAAGTGATAAGTTTATTTACGGGTAAAAAAAACGACTATGAAAATAATAGTAAAATGTAAATAAGTTTGTGTTCTATTACATTGGTGATGTTCTTCTCAAGATCCTTTTGGAGAAGATCCAAATCCTTGTCGTAGTATTCTTTTAGAGCCGTGAGAATGATCTCTCTGTCCCATACCTTCACATTTTTTTTAATCATTAAGTAATCCTTTTTTCGTAAGGTGATTTTTCAAAATTTGTAAGAGTACAAAAAAAACTTACATGATGTAAATTTGATTTATGCCTGTACCAACGTAAATCTATCGAGTTTCCTCCTTCATCAGTTGTGAATCCGACATGCATCGGCTTTTTTAGAAGAAAATATATAACCATGATATATGAACTAATCAGAATAAATATCTAATAGCTAGGAAGATAGAACTATGTATATGTGGAACGGTGAGGACTAAACCTGGTGAATATCTCCCATGAAATGAGACAAGAACAAAAGGGCTTCGGTCATGTTATCTAAGATCGACCAAGAAAAATACACAATTAATATAAGATAATTTAAATAAAATTCATGGTTAAAATTTGAATGTCATTACTAATTTACTATAGTGAATAAATAAAAAGTTGTCACGTACATCGACGATCAGATGTTCCTTCACCGTAATGCTGTAGCTGTGACGTGAAATTTTGGATTGCTCCATCCACACACATATCCTTTAACCCATGTTGATCATGACAATCCCCTGTTTTATTTTATTTATATTCAAAACTAAATTATTTCAGCTTTTTCGGATAATATAGCGTCTAAGATAGAATTATAGTCAGTAATATTTTGAAAATATCCGGTTTTGGGTTTTGGTAGAACTTGGCTCGAGAGAGATAAAGTCGGGATTATATCAAAGTTAAACAAAAATGTTTGGGTTATGACTTAACTGGAGAATTCGTAAGAGCAGGCTTGGTCGGGAGTGTCGATGAAATGGAGAGGGCTGGTCCAACGGTACTTGTACCAATGTCGGATCTGGTCAGGCCACACACACAATGCCGATAAATCTCCATTCACGTAATCCGGCAATAGGTTCTCAACTACATGTGCCGGTCCTGCTTCTAAAAGATTCTGTTCACACAACATAAACACACACACACACAAGAACCTCTTTTAGAATTTCAAATCTCTTTTAAGAACTTTAGATTTCATATGGCTTGATATCTCAATAGTCTTACTTGTATGCATAATCATCTATATTAGATACTGGTGTGATTAGTGAAATTGAGTATTTGTTTTCACAACAATTCGAAGTCATTCATACTTTAAAAGAAGTAGAAAGTTGGAAAAATAAAAAATGATGTTGATTAAAATTAAAATTTTCTAAAGCTCTTGGGTAACCGGACTCGGGACATAAGCCAATTATCCAGTCAACTTTGTTTAATAAGTATAAGCTTCTGTCCTATTATCCGGTCCAAATTGACTGATTGACTGACACAAGACAAACATTAACCAATTACTTGATTCAAACACTACTAAGATCATTTACTTTACCTGAGCAATTCGGCATGTAAGCATATGACCTTCTTTGCTCCAACTTCGGACTGAAGATACCGAACACAAAAACAATACACCTAATAGAAAAATCAATTTCGTCGATGATCTAAAAGTTGATGCCATATCTTCGAACTTCAAATCTTGTTGTAGAATGATCTCTTCTTGTAGAACTAAGAACGTCTTCTCTATTTTCTCTTCTGTTACAATAACTTGATAGAATTTGCAAACTGGAGATACATACATATTATAAAAAGAGAGACAAGAATGGACTTACAAGTAACATACATGATGTTGAGTTTGTGTACAAGCAAGACGTTGCGAGTCTCATACGATTCTTCGTAAAGTTGACAGTAGGAACACGAGATATAAGTTATAAGATAAGAGTCGTTATGTAGCAGCAGCATCTTCAATTTCATGCGTGACATGTATCTTTATTTATATAAAATCATTTAACTAACGCCTAATTTGCCAATATTAATCATTTGTGTTACTGACCGAATTGAAATCGGAATCAAACCAAACCGGACTTAAACCAGTTGGAACATAAAATAAGCAACAAAAAAAACGACGAAGGACTTCGTTGACTTTTTCTTTTTGGTCACGACTCACGAGGACTTCGTTGAATTTACCCGGTCGTCATTTATAGATGGACTAATACACAAATATTAACTCAAAGCTCTATTTTTAAATGGACAAGAAATACAATACTACTGTATAATGGTTTGTATTTTGTGATAAAATCGTAGTATTGCTGTTTTGTTTATTTACCCTCATTATCTTAAGATCATGCAAATAATACTTTGACCTGATCGAGAAGAATAAAGGTATTTATGTTTCCAAAACACCATAAAAGCCCATAAATTTAATGTTTATTGCCCTAAATATTTAACGTTTTGCATGGCTTCTATGATGAATTCGGTTGTGTTAACCGTCTAAGTATCAGTTAAAAACTTTGCACATTTTTTCCCTTTTTTATGCTTACTTTGTTCTTCTATATATTTTCCTAATTAATTTAAACTTTATATACTCTCCCCGTTTGATAAACATTAGTCTTTGATATGTTGAAAGTTTATAAATTGTAGGTATCAACCACTAATCTAACTAATCATTTGTATGTATGTTAAAAGTTTTGTAGAAATGTTTTACCACTTTTGCTAATTTGGGATTTCCTTAAACCTTTTAAGTTTTAACATGCCTAATATTATTACTTTTTTTGGTTTAGTTTTAGTTTTTAGTTTCCCGCTTCTCATTCATCCATGAGTGTCCGTGAGCTCGAATCATACCACAAGAGCTTCTAGGAGAAGTTTTACAATAAACTTATCAACAAGCACTACAGAGGGCAGGAACAACATTGGCTCAAAACTCTTGTGGAAAAATGAACCTGAAGACCATACATTACCACCTTCTACCTACAACCACGGAGGAGGAGAAGAAAAATTACTTCTGTCCTCAAGAATTCTAAAGTGGGTGAAGGGAGTAAGAATCAGTTATGTTTAAGACCTGCTATATTTTATGTTTAAGACCTACTATGTTTTATGTTTAAATCCAGTTAAAGACCTATGTTCAAATCAGTTATGTTTAAGACCTATGTTTTATGCTGAATTCAGTTGTATTAACTGTCTAAAGTATCAATCTAAAAAAATTGCACAGTTTTTCCTTTTTTTATACTTACTTTGTTCTTCTACATATTTTCCTAATTAATTTAATTTTTATATACTCTCTCGTTTATTAAGTATTAGTCTTTGATATGTTGAGAGTTTATCAATTGTAGGTATCAAACCACTCATCTAACTAACAGTTTAGCTGTTTAGGTATTTTACCGCTTTTGCTAATTTGGGATTTGCTAAAACCTTTTAAGTTTTAAGTAACATACCTAAAGCATTAGTTATATGAGTTGTTTGATTATTACTTTGTGAGTGATTGAATATTTAAGCAATTAAAATGTTTATCGGTTTACATTTTCTAATTGAGACAACGAATTCAAAAAAAAAACACAAAAGTCAAAGTAAAATCTAGAGATATTCAAAATAAAATTAAGTCGGTAAGCTATACAATGCATGTTGTATAATGGGCGTACGTATTGTCCGGAGGTCTGGTCAAACAATGGGTTGCGAGATTAATCTCCACAATTCAACATATCATCTAAATCATTTTCTAGCACGTATATATGATTGAATGTGTTTACATGTATTTGAGTTTGGCTTATCATCTTAATCGATGCCTACCTAGTTTGCCAGTATATGCCATTTGTTTTACTGGTCGAATTGTAAATCGGAATTTGTTTGTAACATTTGAACTAAACCAAACCAAATCAAATCGGACTTAGCCGAAAAAAAACCTTTTCTCTCGACCCAATTTATTTTCTCCGGTTATGTCAAAGCGACGAAGGACATCTACTTGAATCCTCTGACAATTCGGTGAAGTTTTCTCTACTTGAATCGTCTTCTTCGATAATCAACCCACTTGTTTCAATCAGGTTAAGCCCTCTCTCTCTCTCTTATGCTTCGTCTATTTCTGCGAAATTGTTACTCCCGATTCAGCTGTCTCGGTTTAATTTAGAAATCCCCTGGCTTGTTCTTGAACGATTTGATTCTAGGTCTCTACAGTTTAAGATCCGTGTCCTAATTTGAATTGACAGAGAGAGTTTTCCCAAAAAAAAACATTGTTCGATTTGTGTTGGAATCATGATGATTGAGTAAGTGTGTGCTCAGCTTGTTTCATTTGCTGCAGAATGATAGTTGATTTGACATTAGGAGGAGAGAGTTAGTCAACGAAATCATCCCACGACTTGATTCCAGCTAACCAGACTTCTAAACAAAACTCAGAAAACTCTGTTCAAGTTAAAATGAAAATATCCAACAACCAATGTAGATGCTACAATGAAACAAATTTACCTATAACTATAAGCAGAAATTGTCGCCTTAATCGAACCAATAACCATTTGAAACTCGTTGATTGGTCCTTGAGACAAACAAGCCTCCTCTCAGTAGATTAATGATGATGACTGCATTTTTGGTCAAGTAAATTTGACATTTTTCTCAAAGTGTAAAGCATTCATGTCTTGAACACATTGTTCCTATCTTAATCTTCTGGATTTTTTGGTTTTTGTGTTGTGCAGGGCATCGTGCTGGAGATATTGGTGGGATTGGGATTTATAGAGTCACATCATTTCTGGTTGGAGGTGGAGCAGCTTGAAGAAACTCTCTTGTTATCGACTCACAGTTGGAATGTTTTGCAGCGCCTAAAAATGTGTTCAAAATGTCCATATAAGACTAACAAATGTTTGTAGCCGTTGGCACGTTTCAGTCCCCTTGCAATTTTTGCTCAAAACGTGTGTAATTAAGTTCGAAATATCTGATCACAATCTTTTCACTTGTTGAATGGTTAACTAAAGGCATGGTCTTATAGATCTCACACCCATCTCACGCATCATTTATATAGGTGGACTAGTAAACAAATACTCAAATCTCTATTTTTAAATGGCCAAGAAATACAATTAATACTGTATACTGGTTTGTATTTTGTACCCGTATGTCGTTGTTTAACAAAATCATAGTAATTGTACACTTTGACCAGATCGAGAAGAACAAAAGAATTTGTGTTTCCAATATCCACACAACGTAAGTTTAACCAATTTTGTTTATCATAGTGTTCCTTATTTAACAAGTTAAGCAGATTGATGGATGAAATAAGTGAACAAATGGTACATGCCATAAAAGACTATAAAATACCTATCATCACTCATGACTTGAGAGCATAATATAACTAATGAGTCACTACAAATTTTTAATTTTTAATTGACAAACACACAACAATCTAAAATATCAAAGTGTTTTTCACATTAAAACAAAGCACACAACAATCCAGAATATTAAAGGGTTTTTCACAGCAAAACAAAACACACAAGAACCCAAAATATCAACGAGTTTTTCACATCCATATTTGAAAGTTAAAAAGAGAGGGATGGAGAAGTTAATGAAGTCTTAAGGAGAGATAAAGCCTGCATTGAAAGAGACGGAATATTGAACACATCTTAACAGAACAACTAAGACATCAAATGAAAACTATAGACATAAACTGAAAGGACAATAACCTCTTGTTTGGTGATATTGACTTCAAAAGCCTTATAGGCTCTAAAGCTCTTCATTAGCTCGAAAATCGTGACGGTGGATGAGCTTGAGTTGAGTGCTCTCACAGTGAGATCATGCAGCACAACCTAATCAGCTGGTTGTGTCACAAATCCACTTGATGTTTTACGGCACTCTGATAATTGTTTTTATGTTATTACATGACTTAAATTGATCTCTAATTTGTGAATTGTTGTTTCCCATTTACATTCAATAGTGATAACATGCATAAATCAGAGATCAACTTAAGTCATGTAATAAAACTGTGTTTTTTCAGTGTAAAATTATAGCCTTCAAAGACAATGATGGGGTTATAAGGGTAGCCATTCACAACACCACAATACTAACTACTTCATATTAATCAACTATTCTCATTTGATAATTATCAGTCTTTGATATGTTAAGTGTTAATAATCGTAGTAATCAACCAATCATCTAACTATGTTAAGAGTTTTGAAAAATGTTTTAACGCTTTTGGTAAATTGGGATTTTTTAAAACATTTAAAGTTTTAACATACATAAGTATACGTTATATGAGTGGTTGAGTCATTGGATATTTAAGCAATTTAAATTTTGGTTGGTTTACATTTTCCAGTTAAGACAATGAATTAAAAAAAAAAGATAAAACCACAAAAATCAACAAAGTAAAATCTAAAATCTAAAGATTCAAAATAAAATTAAGACATAAGTTATACAAGAACATATGAGTTGTCCAGATGGTAAAACAAATGGGTATGCGAGATTAAGCTCCACAATTCAACATATCATCTAAATCATTTTCTAGCACCTATGAGATTAGATTTAAGTGCATTTGTTTTACTGACCGGACTGAAATCGGAATTTATTTTTAATTGAACTAAACCAAACCAAATCAATCAAACCGGACTTAGCCAAAAAAAAAAAACCTTTTTTTCTCGACCCAATTTCTTTTCTCCGGCTATGTCAAAACGACGACTTTTTCCTTCTTGGTCAAGTCGACTTCGTTCAATTTTTACCAGTCAAACAATTTTCAGTCCCTCTTTGTGTTCCAAATACGGTGAAGAATCCTACCATCACAATACGGTGAAGCAAGTTCTCTAATTGAATCGTCTTCTTCGATAACCAGACAACTTGTTTCAATCAGGTTAAGCTCTCTCTCTCTGCTCCTTTGAATCCCGATTTAGTTGTGTCTCGGTTTAATTTAGAAATCCCCTTGGCTTGTTCTTGAACGATTTGATTATAGGTCTCTACAGTTTAAGATCTGTATCCCAAAAGAAACTTTGCTCGATTTGTGCTGAAATCATGATGATTGAGTAAGTGTGTGCTTAAACTTGTTTCATTTGCTGCAGAATGATAGACCTATCTACTCTATCTCCAGCGGAGATCACAGTGGTGGGATCAGTGTTCTGCGTCTTGCTCTCTATGCACTTCACGATGCAGCTCATATCACAGCATCTCTTTTACTGGAAAAACCCAAAAGAACAGAAAGCCATTCTAATCATCATCCTCATGGCTCCTGTCTACGCCATCAACTCCTTCATCGGCTTGTTAGATGCTAGAGGAAGCAAACCTTTCTACTTGTTTCTTGACGCCGTTAAGGACTGCTACGAGGCACTTGTACGTTTCTTGATCCAATTGCTTCTCTCTCTCTATTGTTTCTTGATTTGTTGCATTTGCTCTGTTTATTTCAGGCTGTTGCTAAGTTCTTGGCTTTGTTGTATGTTTCTTGATTTGTTGTGTATTGCTCTGTTTTGTTTTTCAGGTGATTGCTAAGTTCTTGGTTTTGTTGTATAGCTACGTGAACATATCGATGAGCGAGAGGATTATCCCTGACGAGATCAAAGGGAGAGAGATCCACCATTCGTTTCCGATGACTCTCTTCGTTCCACGGACCACACATCTTGATCAACGCACACTGAATCAGCTCAAGGAGTGGACATGGCAGTTTTGCATCATCCGTCCAGTGTGTTCTATCTTGATGATAACGCTACAGATCCTCGGGGTTTATCCACCGTGGTTGAGCTGGATTTTCACCGCCGTTCTTAACGTTTCGGTGTCACTGGCGTTGTATTCTCTGGTGAAATTCTACCATGTCTTTGCCAAAGAGTTGGAGCCTCATAAGCCACTTACAAAGTTCATGTGCATCCAAGGGATCATCTTCTTCTGCTTCTGGCAGGTAAATACAAAGTAGCTTTCTCCTGGTATAGCGAACCAATAACAGTTTGAGACTCGTTGATTGGTCCTTGAGACAAACAAGTCTCTCTTCTCAATAGATTAATTATGATGGTTACTGAATTTTTGGTTAAGTGGATTGAACATTTTCTGAGAGTTTTAAAGCATTCTTTGTCTTTTGCTGCACATTGTTCTTCTCTTAATGTTTTGGAGTTTTGTGTGTTGTGCAGGGCGTGGTGCTGGAGGTATTGGTAGGATTGGGAGTAATAAAGCCGCATCATTTCTGGTTGAAGGTGGAGCAGCTTGGAGAAGTTCTGCAAAACGTGCTTGTGTGTCTTGAGATGATCGTCTTCTCCGTTATGCAACAATACGCTTTTCACGTTGCTCCTTATAGTGGAGAAACCGAAAAGAAGATGAGAATGAACAATGGGGATTGATTTTGAGAATAGGGATTGATTTTGAGAATGAGACACCTTGTGGTTGTTGTTAATGTGAATGTTACTGATGCTCTGTACGAATATCTCGGATTGTATAACAAAGAGTATTATAATTCAAAAAATTAGTTGTTGTTGTTGATTTTTCTTAATGGAGTGATGATTACTAGTCCCTACTAATACAGTGGTAATACTAAATTGCAGAGAAAGACAAAACACAACAATACAAAAGCTGTAACGATAAGAGGAAAATATCTGCTTCCAAAGATCAACTCTGTTAGGGTGGAAAATATCTATTTCAGCTCAAATGTCATATCGATGTGCAAATATCTCTACTTTATCATATGTCATATCGATATGCAACTAATTTATTTTAATATTATTTATGTCTAACATAGTGTCTCTTAACTAGTTACACACAGAATAGTCAAAATATTTAAAAACATAACACAACTACTTTACCTAAACTTAAAACTTTTCACTAGGGATTATGCACTTGAAGGAGGACTTTGTTTTTATAATACGCAAGTAGAGCATTCGAAAAAATCTCCTATTTAAAAACAAGAAACTTTTAAGCTTTTAAATATGCGTAGAAAGTGCGACCTATAACTTTAAAAATCGAATATTTTTTTATTGATTAAAATATAAATATGCATGTAATAGAACAAGATTTTACAAATAGTTTGAGACGATCATGCTTTGAATATTAGTAGACAATAGTACATGTCGTAAAACGTACATCTATTTTTCCATTTTAAGCATTACCCAAGCTGCTATTTCGAGATGAACACTCCCATAGCTCAACAAAAACTTTTCGGTCGGCCAAATTAGCCACATTTAAATAGATTAAGTCTCATCTTTAGCCAAAAATATATATTCAATGAGTTTACATTGTCAACGTAAATGAAATATTCGATACAACCACTAGATGCAACCACCCTTGCCCAATTCAGTAAAATGAAATCGGGGATTTTCTTATCCGTGACTTTATACACATTCCTTTTGTCCATTTTGTTATTAAAAATCTAAATCCAAATTAGAAAGACAAAACAAACAAAAACATATCAATACGAAAGACCACGTCGCGCCACTTCTTTGTCCTGTCTCATCGACGCGAACCTCTCGTCGTTGCACTTTTTGATGAACACGTCTGCTCTTCGATTCAGCTCATCTCTACTCCGAGACACCGCCGGTGACAGGTAATAGTTAGTTCTGTCACCGAACGTCTCCACTTTCTTCAGACCGGTTTGTTTTGTCTTGTTCGAATCACCAACGCCAATACCGAACGTGTCCGGTCTCCGGTAATAACTAGTCAACGGCTTCCCTTCGGTTATCATCTTCCACGTGTTCTCTAGCGTCTCGTGCCTCTTTGGCTTTGCTACTCTCAGCGCTTTCAATGAGTTTCGCTCTGCAAATTAAGAATTTACCTTTTAGCAAACAGTGTTTTGGAATTCAAATAAAATATCTAAACTGGTGGGTATGACGTCACGTCACTTTCATATTTTTCTTTAATAAAATAAAATTAAATCAAATTATTTACCTGCTGTGGTGGTCTTGACGGCAGGTTTCCGTTGGCCGATCCTCGCCGTAACCAGAGGCTTCTCCACCGGAGTCAGATTTTTCGATTCCGCCACCACCACTAAACTCTTATTTTCCTTTTCTACGGTCGCCGCTAGCTTCTTGGTAACCACCTCTACTTTCTCCTTCTTCTCAACGATGATCTTCGCCGGCGGAATTTCGGAGACGAAACTGAAATCCGTATCCTTCGTCTCCGGCCGCCGCGGAGGATCTTGGTGGACGTTATGCTGCTCAGTTTGATGACTCTTATAGTCGCCGCTGTATGAATTCTGGTTGTCCTTTCCGTCGTTGTTGCTGGAGATGATATGGTAATACTTGGAAGAAACTCCGATGACGAGGATGATGACGTTGGTGATGACGTAGAGATACGGAGGTTTCAGCCACGAGAGAAATGAACTCAGAAGGATCGGACCTCTGGAGAAATCTACGGCCACAACAGGAACAATGACTTTTAGATGCATAGCCATGGCTATGAAGCCAGTCGAGATAAGCACCGGTTTTATCCACGACGCCATTTTTTTTCTTTCTCTTCAGATTTTATTGAGTGTTGTAGTTGTTGCTACGGTCTTAGCTTAGATATTGATATTCTGTTCGGTTTATATAGAGTGTGGGATTAATGGGATAAGTGCGATTAGGTAGATGAACGGTCAGGATTATTGCATCCCCTTGTACAATAAAACAATATTAAAGAATAAACTTTTTTTATATTGTTTCTGTCTTATCGATACGTAAACAAAACTTCACGTGTCCACACTCGTCGTCTCTATCTCCAAATTTCATCATTAAAAAAGCTTAATATAATTCTCTTTTTTTTTTTTTACGTTAAATAAAATTCTCTTATTTTCTCATTGGTCAACCTAGTATGACTATGAGTGTATGAGTATGACCATCGTTTATAATTCCCTGTGTTCCTATGGTTTCCCACGCTATGGCCACGTCTTTTTAACCTTACATCGCCTTATGTATTAACTGGAAAACAAAAACAAAGAATAATATCGCG
The DNA here is from genome assembly GCA_902728155.2 of Microthlaspi erraticum. Taxonomy (NCBI): domain Eukaryota; kingdom Viridiplantae; phylum Streptophyta; class Magnoliopsida; order Brassicales; family Brassicaceae; genus Microthlaspi; species Microthlaspi erraticum. The sequence goes on from CACVBM020000555.1 coordinate 1,013,877, forward strand.
TACTATTCACTGAATCTGTATTTGAACGTGTATTGGTCGACAAAAACAAAATATCTTACCATTTTTGCCATTATAAGCTGTTAAGAATGTAGGGCCATTAATTCCGTAATGCAATCGTCCAAAACTATTGTTCGTCGTTAATAATTAAGTCATGCCACTAAACAAATTAATTTATAGCAACACTAAACGCATGTAGTGCATTACCTTTTAAAATGATCTCACTTAACCAATGTCAGTGGATTAAAATGAAGGATTTCATAACGAAATTCTACATCCAACATTCTGTCATTATGAGATTATTCCGGAAACCCACTATCTCGTCTTCTTCTTTGGTAGAAAGAGACTCACTAACAACACCCTCGGACATTATTTCCTTAAGAGCTAAGCAGTAAGAAGGAGCCAAGGTAGATGTCAACTTTCTAACTGTCGTATATTTGACTCGTCTCAAGTTGCTCTCCACTCTTTTTACTATTTTCTTTGTCCACCACTATATTTAGCAGAAATCAATTACGTAAATAAATCTACTACTCCCACAAACCACATATCTTACTCCTTACATCTTTTAAATTCTACATTTTTAAGTTTTATTTTATATTTTCTATATTGATGAATAAAAAAATAAACGTGGACGTATATATATCTTTAATTTATAATCTAATAACGTTTTCACCGAAGCTTGAATTTAGATTATGTCACAACGAACAATACTAAATTCTAAACTTTAACAAACAAAAAATGTATTAACTTCTAAACTATCAAATTAAGACTTGGTCAAACATGTTACACTATATTGAAGCTTATTTTCCAGCTCTTAGTATGAAATATAAATTAGTGGTTGAGTGAAAATAGTTTGATTTGGTTGTTTTTACGTATTCTACTTGGATTGATTAATTAAAATTTGAAAATATCTACTGAATTTGGAAATATCTTACACTTCTGGTTAAATACTATCGCCATTGTCACTTAAAAAAATATTTATTAAAATGATATTTTGATTAGATATGGATTTACATTACTATCTTTGGTTTTATTCATTTGTAATACGATTTTCGTTAAAAAAAAAAAAAAAAAAACGATTTTCGTTTAAAAAAAAAATTGTGCAGACAATGATATTTTGGTTATACAAAGATCTGTTAGAAGAAGTAATTATTTATTATTTGTGGTGTTTAGTGACGATAAGAACTTTCAAAAGCTTATTTTGACTTTAATCACGATAACATGTGCCCATAATTTCATTTGATTCACATCTCACCCAATAAGAAACAATTAGAAGATACATAATTTGCTTATTACCGACATAAACAAAGGAAATGCAAACGAAACTTCGTTGAAACACAGAGCCAGCAGATAACGACACCGATTTCCTACTGCCCTGTGACGTAACTGTAATGGAGAGAATGAGTCCCCCGAGTTTGTATGACGTTATCTGTCAGCCGGCCGTTAGATTTAACGGCGTGATGTCGGCTCTTTCAGAGGAGAATATAATGTAGATACGTTGCTTGGACCCATTTATAGACTTAAACGTCCAATACCACGTGTCTGACAACGAATGGATAGATAGGTATGTTTCATACGTGCTTAAGTTAACTTTGGGTGTTTTGTGTTTTTCTTTTACAAGAAAAGACAATAACTAAATAGAAACAAAAACAAAATCGGAATGTTTTGATACACATTAAAACTTTAGGCGCTTATCACTTGTGCAGCATTTCTCTTTTGACATGGTTGTAATCTGATCTCTAACAATTTCTACAATTATCTCTAATTGTTGATATGGTATTTTAAGTGTTAAGTTTCAACAAATCATATTGTCAGAGTGTCAATTGTTAAACACTAAAGCGATTCTTCTTTCTTGAGGAAAGGGTTTATACTTTATAGCGCGTAACAGCTTGTTCTTAATTGACAACTAGCTCGTAAAAGCTAATCACTACTTTTTTCACTGCCAAACATTTTGTTTTTTTTGTTTTTTTGATAAACAATGAGAAACATTTGTTCCCATGTGCATTTAGTTCAATAGTTCGATTTGCATCTTCTACCTCGCAGCTTGCAGCTGAATTTAATACCCTATATCATGATGATGAAGCGATTATTCTTAACAAGACTTAGCCTTGATTGTTTGTACTTGATGTATACTTTTCTCAAAATAATTCGCAACATTTTGAGCAAAAAGAATTTCAGGTAAACTGTAAACTCAAACGTCAAATGGCAACGGAAAGTTTGAGTTTACACTTTTGGCAAAATGTTTCATGATAAACAAAGATGTTTTGTATTTAACAAATGTGATGATTTTCCTGTTTTTCCTTTACATAAAGTTGTATTTGAAACAATCAACAAAGAAGATACATCGTCATATTCTCTGATTGTTAGCGTTACCCACAAAATTTGAATCATCAGAAGCTACAAATAATCACATTCGAATCTCTATTGCTACCTCCAAAATCTTATCCCTCTTACTTTTTACTTCTTATATATTTCTTCATAGTTGAAGGATTTTGGTTTTCCTCACAATCACAAGCTGTTTGGATCCCCTAAACTTCATAATGTGAAAAAAATAGTTATCTTAATCGCTTTTGATTCATTTTTGTTGTCAAAAGAATACAACAACAACAAAAAAGACAGTCAAAATAGTAAAAACGACTAATAATAATTTAAGACAAATCTCGTGTCTAAGCCACCACTTTGTCCAATCTCATCGACTCCACCAGCCTCTCTTCCTTACACTTCCTTATGAACGCTTCTACTCTCCGATTCAGCTCCTCCCGACTCGGCGACATCTCCTTATTCATCTTCACCGGCGGCGTCACCGTCGAAGACTTTTGATAATTAGTCATGTCCCTGAAAGTCTCCGCTTTCCTCAAGGCGGGTTGTACTTGTACTTGCACCTCGCCGCCGTCAAGCCCGAACGTGCTGGATCTCCGGTAATGACTAGTCAACGTCGTTGACTTTCCTTCCTCCGTTACCATCTTCCACGTATTCTCCATCGTCGTCTCGTTCCGTTTTGGTTTCGCCACTCTCAACGCCTTCTTCTTTTTGATACCCACTGCAAGATAATTTAATCCGCTTTTAAATTACCTATTTACCCCCATCTATTTACCTCTATTTTTTAGCTTTTTTTACCAGATATTGTTTGAAAAAAATATCTAACTAGCCGTTATTTTCAATGACGTCACACTTTCCTCAAAATTAAATATTTTAAAAAATAAAATTTGAAGAGTGATGAGTCACTGTCGCCAGTACCTTTTGGTATCGCTTTGACCGGTTTCCGGTGGCTGGATCTAGCCGGTTTCTCAGTCGGAGTGAGATTCTCCGATTCTTCCATCATCGGCGGCACTTGATTCAACTTCGATGTCCGCACCACAGACTCATCTCCACTGTTGACCAGTCCTGAAGTCTCCTCCTCCTCCTCCTCCCTCTCTTCAAACACAACCTCCGATTTCTCCAAATCCGCGACACGAATCGGCGGCGGAAATGTGACCACGACATTGGAATCCGCACCCAGATCCACTTCCTTAACCTCCAGACGTCTCGGTGGAGCTTGGTGGACGATCTGCTCAGTGAGAATCTCATAGTCTCCACCGTGTGTAATCTCGTCGTCTTCGCCATCGTGATAACTGGAAGAAGCTACAATAATGGTGATTATGACGTTGATGACAACGAATAGGTACGGCGGTTTCAGCCACGAGAGAAAGGAGCTCCAGAGGATCGGAGATCGCGATAAGGAGAAATCTACAGCCATAGGAACAGAAGCCTTTAGAAACAGAGCCGTGGCGGTGATTCCGACGGAGATTAGCACCGCCTTGATGGCCGTCGACACCATTTTTATCGATTTGGTCTTCTGTAGATCTATCGACTATTTGATTTATATAAGTGGAACTGATTGGAGAAGCTAGGCTGCGCTATGATTTAATTTTGATATATACCGTTGGATCTAAGAATAATAAGATGGACGGTTGGGATTGATTAGGGCAATGGCAAAATCCACGTGTCGATTTGCAATCTCCCAACAAATAATAAGAGGAAAATAAATGAAACATTGTAAAAGTAATGCCTATTTAATTGTTTCACAAGTTGTGTGACCACAACATTTTAACCGTATCTCACTCTCGACCAATATTTCACTTTCAGTCGCAAAGAAAACTCGAACGATTAGTTCATATTCGAGAGATACTGAAAAAAGAAAGAGAATCAAGTAGTTTTGTTTGTTTATCCCGACATAAAATTTGGTTTGCACGATGTCGAATAGATCCTATAGAAATATAAAACTAAAAGAATGATTTGATAACATATTTTACTTCAAATGTGTTTATTCACGAGTTTTTGATCATCCGATGGAAGAGCGATTGAACTTGACCGTAGAATAACATATTACCGATACGATCTTCTTTTAATTGGCTTCCTCTTAGACCAACAAAGTCGATAATTCGATCACATTTCATCCAAAAGTAACCAATACAACCGAATATCTAGTCCAGCTTCATACGTCTCATCGACTCATCGTTATGTGACTTGTCCTCGCAGTCGCAAGAATATGTGATAGATATTTTGTGTGTGTGTGTGCGTGTTTTTTCTTTTCTTTTTAACGGATATTCACTGAGAGTGTGAGACCTTTATGTCTTTTCGTGTCCCATCATTTAAAAGGTATGGTGGGTGTGTGATATGTAATTTTTTGTTACAACAATTCAATTTCTTCAACCAGCTTGATAGTAATAGACGATATTTGTTGCCATGTAGTGAATGTAAATCAAGATGATTGTACGGTACAAATTAAGGCATCTATCTACATTAGACGTCCTTGTTACGTTTACAAACCACATGTTGGCCCCGTAATTTAACTTATTTCGCTGATAGCCAAATCTTTATACAACATATCAGTTTCGTATCATGTACTGTTCCCTAATAACATTTTTCAACAAAACAAAATAACTATAATGAATCCAAGATATAAAACAACTGGTTTACATAGTAATTTAATTTGGTTTCTTGTGCTAAATCAACAAGTATTATCAACGTTAAATATTCTAACTTTAATAGTAAAGAACATGCATGAAAGCAAACTTATGTAAGTGAATGAATGTCGTCGATTCAGTGAGTAAAATAATTTCTTATTTAAATATAAACAGGTCTAATTCAACGTAACAAAAAAAATATGCATAATGGAAATTACTCTTTTGTGATTTCTTTATAGGCCATATTGCTGAATGTCTGATAACAAGTGTAAACTAACTCCCACTTACGAATCTAAGATATAATCATTCCAAAACGTTCATTACTTAAGAATGGCCATGTCGAGTTTGAATGATATGAATAGGTAAAAGAAGCTTTCTTCAAAGTACAGAGCAACCACCAAACGTCAACATTTTTACTTTGGCCATCGATTTATATGTATTTCACACGTTTGTACGACATCACTGTTGTTTCGGTCGTTAGATTTAACGTTTAGAGTCAAAGCTTTGAAAAAAAAAAAAAAAAGTCAAAGCTATTCGGTTGACTATGCCACGAAAATCTTAAGAGCTTAGACACGTGTCCGCTTACCGACGTGTCACAGTTGCAATCTCGCGCCAGAAGTTTCGTTACGAGGCACCGTTAGTCCTCCGACTAAACCATGATGGACCACATGTTGCATATCTGCGTGACCATTAGTTCCAAAATTTTCGAGTTTTTTTGTTCTTTGGGTGTTGAATGATAAGAAATCTCTAGTCTCTTAAACATTACAAAATTTGAATGATAAATGTGATTCTTACCCGCCAATTTCAACCACATTAAACAGTTTAAACGTTTGAGAATTCGAGTCATAAGAACTCAGAAGCTACAAAAGCATCAATTTCAAAGGAGCAAGGACACACACAACACAAAATCTCTCTATAGCTACCGAGAAGTCTTGATTCCTCTCGCTTGTTTCTTCTTATCTCTTTTCTTCATAGTTTTGGTGGTTGACTTGTGTCTCCTGTTCTGCTTCATTGGTTTGGTTTTCCTCACAGGCACAGGCTGTTTTGTTGGGGCTTTGGCCGTGGAACCTGCTTCTGTTGATTGGGTCTTCTCCTTGCGAACAGGCTTATCATCCTCTTCACGAGATATCTCGCTTGTCGTCACCGTTACTGTCAGCTCCCCTGTATCATACATTGTCGTGCCTTTTGATCCACAAAGAAACACAACAAAACTCAGTACAAGACCGATCAAAAGACAAAATCATACTGAAGCAAAAGCAATCAATGGAGAAAAAAAAGACATTCAATAATGCTTATATTGCAACTTCTCGATTCCAAATTTCCAATCAACCATTGCATTGATAAAGAGGATGCAGAAAGTGAAATTTGTACATAGTGAAGACTAATATGATTATGAAAATTTACCAGTAGTTGAAGCATCAGGCTCTGCTTCTTCGTTCTCTGCATCCTCTTCAGCTTCCTCATCTTCATCTTCAGCTTCCTCAACATGACCTGCGACCATGAGCTCTTCCAATTTCCTCTGATACAAGATTCAGAACAACATGAAACAAGACAAGCTCGAGGCCAAGAATCAAAATCTACATAATTGAGCATTTAACAGTCTCTCTGACATATCATCCAGTATCAATCACTAATGCATCATAGACAGTATCTAAAGAAGTAAATTAGGATCCGTATTTGCAAGTCAAAAACAAAAGAAACGCTCAGGTTTCCATAGAAATGAATCACAGAAACAGTTCTTGGCTGATAAAGTAGACTAATCTACAAGGCATGGATGATGAAATGTCAAAAATCAGAATGAAGCTTCAATTGGAGAAGCAATCCTCACCTTTCTACGGGCCTCGATACGCTTTTTACGCATAGATTCCTCCTGCTGCTTATGTGCTTCCTTTCTCCTCTTCTTCTTCCTCTTGTGAAAACCATTCACAAAATCACTAGCAAACAAAACAAGCAACACGAAGCTGGAAAGTCAGCTAATTTCGCGAACAAACAGCGATTAAATATAGTTAGATTGAATATGTGACTTTGAATCCAATTATCGCGATTGAAACAGCAGCAAGTTTAGAACTTTTCCCGATACCTGAGATCCTTCTCATCAAAAGAGACGGTGACGCTTTTGTTCTTGCGAGCTCTCTTTCCAATGTGTGCAGCTCTTGTCGGCGGAGCCAGCGAACCCGCCTCTTCGTTATCCATCGGCGGAGACTTCCTCCGACCGGAAACGAAACGATTCAGGTCACAAAATTAGGGTTTGGAGGTTTAATCAAACCCAAGTCTTAGCAGAAAGACGAAGAAGAAGCAGAGAGCAAAAATGAGTGGGACTTTTAATTGGGCTCTAGGCTCGGCCCATTATAGGGGTATTAGCGTCTTTTAACAAAGCGAGCTAATTTGGTTAAGATAAAGTTATGCCATTAACTAATTTTAGACAATTACCAAAACTGCTTGTGACTCTCATTCTGACATAACAAAATAAACCTTCCAACAAAACTAAACTTCTTCCTTTTCACTCAAAAACAAAACACAAAAATAAATAAAAACCCTCCTCGATCTTCCTCGTACTCGGGCAGAGGATGAAGATTGTGACAATCATCATCAAAAACTAGAAAGAACAAAAACACACAAAAAAAACTTTGTATATTATTTATAAAAAAAGAGTGAAAAATGAACGACTTATTCTCAAGTTCTTTTAAGAAGAACCAGGCTCAGTTGGGAGATGTCGAGGCAGGTCAAGAAACGATGAATCTCGACAAATTCTTCGAAGATGTCGAGAACGTAAAGGACGACATGAAAGGAGTCGAGAGTCTTTACAAGAAGCTTCAAGACTCAAACGAAGAATGCCACACGGTCCACAATGCCAAGAAGGTGAAGGAGCTACGAGCTAAGATGGATGGAGACGTAGGTCAAGTCCTTAAGAGAGTCAAAATGATCAAGCAGAAGCTCGAAGCTTTAGAGAAAGCGAATGCTAATAGCCGTAATGTCCCGGGTTGTGGACCCGGCTCGTCTACGGATAGGACACGGTCGTCTGTGGTTAGTGGTCTCGGGAAGAAACTCAAGGACTTGATGGACAGTTTCCAAGGTTTACGTGCTCGTATGAACAATGAGTATAAGGAAACCGTGGAGCGCAGGTCTTTGTTTATTTTAGGTTTCTTGCATTGCAAGGCTAATGTTATGTATGTCTTCTTGGATTGCAAGTTGTATTTATCTTTGTTGGAATCGGTGTAGGTATTTCACAATAACAGGAGAAAAAGCGGATGAGCAAACAATCGACAACTTGATTGCGAGCGGTGAGAGCGAGAATTTTCTCCAGAAGGCGATTCAAGAGCAAGGAAGAGGTCAGATCATGGACACGATATCTGAGATCCAAGAAAGACACGACGCGGTGAAGGAGATTGAGAAGAATCTACTCGAGTTGCACCAAGTTTTCTTGGACATGGCAGCCCTAGTGGAAGCGCAAGGGCAACAATTGAACAACATAGAGAGCCATGTGGCGAAAGCAAGCTCGTTTGTGAGAAGAGGGACGGATCAGCTCCAAGACGCAAGGGAGTACCAAAAGAGCTCGAGGAAATGGACTTGTTACGCCATCATTCTCTTCCTCATCATCTTTGCCCTCCTTCTTATTCCCGCTCTTCCCCATATTCTGCTCATGTTGAAGTAAAATTGCTAGAGAGTTTGATCTTGATTCTCAAAATCATCTCTTTGCTTATTCCTTCTTCGTGTTTTTGGCTTTGTGGGAAGGGATAGTTAGATTACGGTGAAAACCATGGAAAGGAATTTGTAGAAAAAGTTTTGAAACACACCGGTTCATTTATTAATGTAAATATATTATGGCATCCTGACTTTTGGGTCTATTATTTCCATCTCTAGTGCTTGGCGTGACAATGTTGTGTATATATGTATATAGTCTTATAGATCGAGAAGCATATGCAATGTAATTGTTAGATGATGTGTGTAAGTATTTTAAGATTGAATTATCAACAACTTTCTACTCCATAGAATGGGACCTCAGATTTTACATCTTCGTAGACATTCTTTCAAGTTTACTCTGCATTGGGTTCTTTCTAAAAGTAAAGTCAAATAAATCCTCATTAATTATTCTTTTTTGTTTTTTTTTTCGTATGAATCATTATTAAGAGGGTAATAATGTAATATTATACTTTTGTGTCCTTGCAATGGATGGTTTATCTCGGCAACTGCGCAATGCTTTTTTTTGGCGGGAGTTTTGGTTGTCATACAAATATTCTTTAGTCTATGCTTTCGAATATTATGCTTTGTGGCCCAATGCACTTATTTTGTCAAAACGTAAAGGACTGGTCTATCAGTTCTATCAGTAAGCCACATTCCTTTTAAATGGAATTGATAACTCAGTTACAAAACTTACAATGCGTTTTACAAAGTTCAGAAATAATCCAAGTTTAAATGTTTGGGGCTTGGTTTCTCTTCTACCACCAAACCTAAAAGAACAAAATTCCTCAACCTCGAACAAAAAAATCATTAAATTTAGTGTTACAGACTACAGTTACTCAGATATGTTATTTACTCTGTTACAAAGTTAAATTCAGTGTTGCATGGTCATCTTAAATTTAATGACGTAGCACGTGCTGTGTCACCGAACTCCAATATATTTATTCGAAAGCCTCTTTTTGATGTATAAATAAGAATTTACAAGAGTTGGGAAAAATACATTTGAACTAGTACGATTTAAGAAAATTAATCAAAGGTTGTGGTACTCGACTACTCGTTGATAAAGAATTTAATAATAAAACCAAAAAAAAGAATTTAATAAAGACACCACACGTGGTTCGGGGAAAGAACAGAAAACAGTGGTCAGAGAATCAGAACTGTTCTGCTCTTGTACTACGTTCATGGAATCCGAGGAAGTAACCAACAAAATCCGCCGTATATGCATTAAACCGAATAAACGAAGAAGTGAAGAACCATGTCGCCACGTCATCACATGCACCTCCCACGTTGGTTTCTTTGCGAATGATTGCCTGCCACATGGCATATTCAACGGCTAGTTCTTTGTGCCATGTTCTTTTTTTAACCGCAATGGCTGTACTTACCATAAAAAAAGGAGATGTACATTTTTTTTTTCAAATATAAGAAAGAGATATCGAAAAAATCACTCATTTTTCTCTCATATATTTTGTTGAGCGCAACAACCTTGTAGATATTTGAGGAAGATAGATAGCTACAAAATCAACAGAAACTTCGGATCTTTTCTCTAAAATATATCCCTCACTTGTGTTTATTTAGAAGGTATGTTTTCTTGTTCCTATATTCGTTTTTCATGTTTTATTTCTTCCCAACCTCCACTGTTTTCTCTTTATGCTCCCACTGTTTCTGGGTCCATTGACTCGGATTTTTCAATTCCAAATATCATATTTTTGTTACATTTTTTCTGATGCAGGAATCGTAGTTTGTTTTTCGTAATTAATTTGAGCGAAATGGCACTGGGAAAGAAGAGATTAGGTGCTGCGAAATCATCATCCAACTCGAATCGAAACGTAGTTGGTGATGGTGGATTAGGGTTAGGGTTAGAATTTGTTAAGCACAAGAAAAGATTTGGGAGGAAGAGGGTTTTGAATTCCGGTGGGAAGATTCAGGATTCTCGGAATATCTGCAAAAAATCAGTGAGCAAAACTCGAGAGCTTGAAGCTCTTCCTCAAGATATTCTGGTATCGTCTCCTTTAAAATCAATCTCAAGTCACAAACTCGTTTTAATCGGTTTCTAGTGATATTTGTTGATTTTTTAGTGTTCTTGTGCTGATGATTAGGCAAATAGAGCTGAAAGTTGAATCCGTTCTGTTCTCTGAAAACGAACTCATTAACTCAATATTGAAAATGGAAAGTTTTCACTTCTTCTCTGTGGAAAATGTTTCAATTTGTGGAAAAAATCATTTAATTTAAGGTTTGTAGTTATATCTGCCAGATATTTTTTCAAATTTACTGAAAATTTCTATTGGTTTATTTGCAGATAAGGATAATATGTGGAGTGGAGCATGGAGACTTAAAGCAATTGTTTAATGTGTCGAAGACTATAAGAGAAGCTGTAAGCAGATAGCATCATTATTTTTTGAAGAGATTGTTTGAAATATTGTGATAGAACAGAAGAAAGTGATTCCAATCATTTGTTTCCTCTCACAGACATTGATAGCGAAGAAATGGCATTTTGAATATAGCACACCAAGGAAAACTCTGTTTTTCCGTGGTGGGTTTGATTCGATGATCGATACTGGAGATGAGATGGAAGTTCCATTGCTGAAAAAGTACCGCCGTTCGAGAATAACCGGCGAAAAGAAAGTTTCTAAAATCTCAGTGGCTCTTTTCAAATGAATCTTGACAACTTGGTTTCGAGGATCAAGTGTTGCCCCCTCTATTGTTTCTGGAAACGTAGTCAAAAGATTCGACACCACACACAATCGCATGATCCGGGTTTTTCTTCAAGAGCTTTGGTTGAAGAAATGGTTTTAAGTTAGAGACTTCTTTATTATTCTTCTTGGGTTTTTGGTTTGTTAGGTCTCTGTAAATTGCTGTTAGATAGAAAGAGGGATGATTGATAGGTCTTTTGAAATGCTAAGCTTGGCACTTTATGTATATATATGCTAAGCAATAAAACGTTAGTGTTGTTGTAGATGTGAAGCAAATATGCAGTTATATGCGTTTGTATGGTAATTCAGCTGAAAAGGGTGAAAACTATTTGAATTAACTAAAGCTTGCAACTTGCCGGCTGACTTGCTGAGTTCATTTTTACACTAAAAGTTACTAAGCTGTGTTTTTACCGTTTATGTCAATAGCAGTACTAGTACTACTTATCTTCAGTTTGTTTTCAACTGGAGACAAAAGAAACCGCTGCCAAATACAGTTACCGTTCTCAAAATTACTAGTAACGAATAATGGTATTATTGTTGAATTTTTTTTGTGTTCATATAAAATTTAGCATACATTTGTTCAACATAAGAATCATGTCACAAAAGGCTCGTCTAAACTAAGGCCCATACACAAGTGGCCCATTTTGATATGCTTTGATATTTTTCGATTTAAGAAAATGAAAAGCCTACGACTCTGCATGAATCATATGGAACTAGATTTTGGGATTAGCATTATCAAAAGTAAAAGGGATGTGTTTGGAAGCAAATACAAATGGAAGCACATGGGTTTGGCATGTAACGAAACACAAACTCTTGATTAAAAAGCATTAAAAGATAAATGGTCTCTTTCATATAGACAAAAGAATTACGTGAGAGTGTGATGGATGAAACAAAAGATAAAGATCGTGTATATGCAAGTTTATTGTTAGGATTTCCAATTTTTAAGACAGGGTTCAAATAGTAAAGAGAAACGACACATACAAATTTATATTTTGCCATCAATGTGAGGGATATGTTCAAATTCCAAATACGGATTTCAGTATAATTATACTTACATTTTTGCTGTCATCAAAACCTCCAAGTTGGTGGTGTTGAAGTAAAGAAAGGGGACCATGTGCGATTGGGTGGGCATATGAAAAAACATTTGCTGCCAAGGCCGCTCCATAACTTCAGAAACGATTCTTTTGGAGATGTAGTTTAATAATGTAATTAGTAGATTTCTTACCACGTAATTCTTTTGTCCCTAGCGGTTCATTATTGATTTATAGTCTAATCTTGACTAGCACTTGATTAGTCTGATGAATTAATTATTCATTTGTGTACGAAGCTCAGAGGATATTAGTTTGCTCTGACAGCAACTAAAGTCTAAAACTAATCAAGTAGTAACAAATTTTCTAATCAAATAAGTCTTGCATTCTGTATGTATTTATAACAATGCACGCATTATTTGTTTCCCTTTATTATTTTAACATTTTTCTTCTCCTACGTATGAATAAGTGAATTTCTATAAAAGTCAAAAGTCAGCTAAAGGAGAGACCAGCAAGGTCTTGCTGTGAACTTGCTTTGATGGCACCATTAGTTTCAGCCGCTCGGCACGCATGAACATGATTCGTCCGTCAACGCCCTTCTTTTTAATTCTTTAATTATTTAGACAAGCAATTACAAAGCCAAGTAAATTTCAAGGGGGTGCTGAAGACTTGAAGTGTCAAAATAAGGGAAAGAAGTTACAAAGTTTCAGGATTTAGGAACTCTTGTTAGAAAGGTTATCAAGTGCGGAACATGGTCTTGAATGTTTTGGTTTTATCTCTTAAAACGCAAGTCTATATACGATTCTCGATACATAGAACTCTATATTCTAAGTCCATAATTTATCCATCAGATGTATCTTCTTCGGTCATTGTATAGAGATTGACACTTGATTTTAGTTCAAGTGTGGTCGGGAGCTTCACGGCAAAATAAATCTAAATGAGGAAAGTCATGCTTCGACTCTTCAAGTCTTCATAGTTAAACGTCGATAAATTCGTATGAATATCTATTTTAAATTCAAATTAATAGGATTTCCTATTGATACATAATATTTTGGCTTCTTAGGATTTCCAAAATATTTGTTTTTAACTTGGCTTTGTAAGGAGACAGGTCGATAGCACAAATATTGGATACTCATTGCTATCATTTATAGGTAAGGTAAACCACACAAAAAAGACAAGTAAAACTGGGGTTGAAAACCATATCCGAAACCAAATGAAGTTAAACAAAACTTCGCTTGGTTAGTGAATTTAGCTCTGATTTCATATAGCATGATTAATCCATTTGAAACGATCTTATCTCTAGATAATATAAAATTGTTCTATCTAAAAGACTTTAATCAAATTGAAACACAATACTTACACTTTTTTTCGATTAACAATATTCGTTAAGATAAAATTGTTCTATCTAAAAGTACTTCTCCTGGTGGCTTTTACAATTTATTTTTGGCTAAGTTTATTGTCAATATATACACAAGATACTAATCAATCCAACCCGAACAAAGCAAAACCAAACCATATAGTACTCCAAAATCGATCTAACCAAATTTTACGGAAACCCAGTGTTGAACTGTCAACCAAAATTTAGCGCGTGAGTCAAGCAGGGATGGGGCCGGACTCGAGTCTTGGAGACTTGGAATTGGAATACAACAAGTCAACAACTTAGGGAACGGCTTTTGTCAAACTAACAAGACACAATGGGCGCCATTTGCTAGTGAGTAGTGACTAATGCCTATCATACTTGACCCTTGACTTCTGTTTTTGCCCCTAGCTCTCTCTTTTTTTTCTTTCTTTTGGCTTTAGATTTTGAACAGATAATATAATAATAGTGCATGAGATATTTGTGTATTTTTCCTCTCTTCTAATTACCACTAAAAAATGTGAAACCGCCAACAATTTGTATATGTTCCTTTAAATTGTCTTTACATTAGAATAGTCGAGAAAGTTTGAATAAAATGCTCACAAACATAATTTAGTTCAATTTTCATAGACTTCGTTTTAAAATACCATCTTTTATTTTCCCTTGAGAAAACCAACGGAACCATCTTTTTCCCCTTTTGTTTTACAAATTTAATTTATTTTTCTTTGGTCAAATTTAGTTTCTATGTTTGTTTTATTCGTACAAAAGTATCATACATTTTCTTTACATGCAAATAAATATCCTCTCTTTACCACGCTTCTTCACTACGTTAATATTTAAGATAATCCATCAAACAAGTCATAGTTTGTCTCTTTCATATATAGATAATTATATTTCATTTCCTATATTAAGTATTTACACAAAATTTTCAGTAGATATGACCACTGTAATTTGAAAATTTCACCATGAGTTTGTATTTTGGAATATAAATAAGAAGGCCCGTTGGTTGTGTTCATAATCATAGCGAAATCTTACTCCAGAACTCGGAAGTGAAAACTAGTGCCGGGAATCTGGGAAAGGAACGAGCCCAGAATTTAAAAAAAAAACCCTTTATTTTAAAATAATTTATTTATGCCCTTTGACCTTTTACAAAAGAAAATCCAAATTCGCTCTCCATAATCTATCGCTTTACTGTCTTTTATTATTTTTCTTACCAATAAGATGAAAATATTGGCCAGTAGATTATACAGTATACAAAATAGATTATGTAAAGTAATATCGTATAAATTCGAATATATCCTAATATCACGGAATATGTGAACGTTATAAAAACTTTGAAACTTTAGAAAAAAATCATATGGATAAGCATTCCACGTAACTAGTGGTGCATCCAGAAAACAAAATCTTGAGTGGTCGAAATCGCAAACTTTATATCTGTAAAGAAAATTTTGAAGCCACGCTATATGAAAAACCATGCTGCATCCCATGAAACAAATTAATTCTAGAAACATGATCCAAAACGAATTAAATGTTATCCAGATAGATAAAGATAATTAGTTGGACCGTCGAATGAAATGTGATCCTTGCTGATTAGTATCTGACGTGTACAATTAATTTCCCACCAATCCACCGACCTCAACTCTTTTTGTGTAAAGTTTAACTATGATAACTTGTGACACAATTTTTTAACGTTACCGTTATCTGGCTTTTAAAGTATTTTTGCAGATAAAAAAGAAAATTGGTAGCGAATATTTCCACGATAGCTTATGTATGAACTGATATTAGTCAAATTATGGGTACGAAGTACCGACGTACTCACGTACAGTGGACAATATATTAGAGTGCTGTGTTGTTTTTTTTTTTTAAATGTCGATATAAAGAATGTTATGCTTGTATCGTACTAGGTTACTATAATTATGCTTCTACTAATTTATAATCCTTTAAATGGTTTGGTAAAGCCACTTCGGTTATCTTTTACTTTTAATCTAAATAATTGTACACGTCATGTAATACCCAATTTGTTTTTTTTTTTTTTTTTTTTTCCGAAAGAACAAAAAGTTCATTAATTAGATATTTTTGGGATGTCAAAAACATTTTTTTTTTCTGATTTTTGATAAAATGTCAAAAAACATTGATGAGTTGCATTATCGCGATTATTTTTTTTGTTTTTTTTAAAGACGAACAAATTGTCGATGTGTGTTTGGAATTGGATATAGCCGTTGAACCATCAAGTGGGTCTTCAAAGTCAGCGAACTGTATTTGATTTACATTGCGTACATCGGCGACAATTTTATTCACACTTATTCAGTTTTTAAGTTGGACTTGATATATTCAGAAGCTTTCATTTTTTCCAGCTAATGAAATATAATAAAACTAATGTGACGTATGAATGATATGTATATTTTAGCAGTGATTCCGTTATATTCAACATTCATGTTAAAAAATCTATACCATCAAACACAGAACATTGGAAAATAATTCACATGTTCCTAAAGTCAATATGTACGTGATGCAGTTATAACATGTTCACATAACGGTCAGCAAGTTGCTCAAAATCATGAAACAGCGGCACATTATTCAATTATCTTATGATGTGGATAATTAGTAAATCATTATTTATGAGAAAATTAAAAGTTTACAGGATTCACAGCTAAGAAAAGACAGCTCAACACTTTTCCTCCTTCTCTTCCCCACTGTCTATATAACTCTAATAAGTAATCTCTGATCTCTCCATCTATATTCTTCTCAATTTCGCTTCCACTCTCCTTTGTTTGCAAAATATCACATCTCAACTAAAAAGGGTCATAAAATAAATACTGTAGGGGTCTCTTTTAGAATTTCTTAAAGAAATGCCTGCCGGTGGATTCGTCGTCGGAGATGGCCAAAAGGCTTATCCCGGCAAACTCACTCCCTTTGTTCTCTTCACTTGCGTCGTCGCTGCCATGGGTGGTCTCATCTTCGGTTACGATATCGGTATCTCCGGTAAGTAGCTCACTATTTTCCAAATTTTGTATTTTCACCTCAAAAGTTTCTCTTAGTCATGAAAACACCCACTCACGTCAGAAATTAAGTTATGATTGTCATTCCATAAAAATAACATAATTTCTTCTTATGTTTTCTTAATTCGCAAACACCCCACAAGACTCAAAAATGAGAATTATCAACAGTATCCTTAGGTTTTAAAATTTTAGAAATCGCCCCTTATTTTCTTTAGAGTCATGAGCACCTCTTCCATGTCTGATCATTTTTTTTTTTGGGAATTTCTGAAAATTATTTTAAAAAATCACAGGTGGTGTGACGTCGATGCCGTCTTTCCTCCGGCGGTTTTTCCCGTCGGTGTACCGGAAACAGCAAGAAGACGCGACAACAAACCAGTATTGTCAGTACGATAGCCCAACGCTTACGCTTTTCACTTCCTCGCTCTATCTAGCGGCGCTAATCTCGTCCTTGGTGGCTTCCACCGTGACGAGGAAGTTCGGACGGCGGCTCTCGATGCTCTTCGGTGGCATACTCTTCTGTGCCGGAGCTCTCATCAATGGTTTCGCTAAACACGTTTGGATGCTCATCGTCGGTCGTATCTTGCTCGGTTTCGGTATCGGATTCGCTAATCAGGTCCGTCACTAATAACCACAATTTAAAACTATGACGATTTAGCATAGTTAACAACTAACCACTAAAATACTAGCAGTAACCATAAAAGTATTTCTATCAAAATCGATTTAGTACTTTTTAATATTTTCGATTTTTTTTTTTGCATTTTTGCATTTTCTCCTTTTCACCTTTAAATCCATGCTCATGGGAGTAAGGAAAAATCAAATTAAACTCATCTACTCCAATTAATGCACTGAAACTTATATTTACTTCCTCATAAATGTACCTTGGTTCTGAAAAAAAAGTGATGGACCAACCACCACTTTCATTGAACATAATCATCAAATAGTTAGGTCAAGTTGACTTTTTTTTTTCTCTTGCCTTTACTATCAGTTTACACTTTACAACGACGATCATTATTTTCCACGTTATATTCATATGATAACGAGAATTATTGAATTTGTCATTGATTTGTGATCGGCTGAATATCCACAATCCCACATGGTCTGTTCTCCAACCCCTGATGTCTCTTTCTCTCTGTTCAGTGATTTAATTAATTGATATATTGTTTTTGACGTCATATCGTATAACATGTTCATTGCAACTTTTTGATCACTCATACGGATCTTTAGTCAGGAAAAGGCAATATTCGGACCGTATCTTCTTGAGTTTAAACAGAATAACGAAATTGACCCTGTTTAAACTCTGTATTTACAATCCATACCCTGCTTGATTCCAAACAATTCGGAGTCTTCTCGCTTTAAAAAAAGACAAATTCGGATCGTATCTTGTTAATGACGTAACTAACCCTGTATGATCTTTTTATTTACAGGCTGTGCCACTTTACCTATCGGAAATGGCTCCATACAAATACAGAGGATCGCTAAACATAGGCTTCCAGCTCTCAATCACAATCGGAATCCTCGTAGCCGAAGTACTCAACTATTTCTTTGCCAAAATCAAAGGCGGGTGGGGATGGAGGCTCAGTCTCGGCGGTGCGGTGGTCCCTGCCCTGATCATAACTCTCGGCTCCTTGGTCCTCCCTGATACTCCCAACTCGATGATCGAGCGAGGCAAACACGAGGAGGCCAAAACCAAGCTGAGACGAATCCGTGGCGTCGATGACGTCAGCCAAGAGTACGACGATTTAGTCGCCGCTAGTAAAGAGTCGCAGTCGATAGAGCATCCGTGGACGAACCTCCTCCGCCGTAAATACCGACCACATCTCACGATGGCCATTATGATTCCGTTCTTTCAGCAGCTAACCGGAATCAATGTGATAATGTTTTACGCTCCGGTTCTGTTCAACACCATTGGTTTCACTACTGACGCTGCTCTCATGTCCGCGGTGGTCACTGGCTCGGTTAACGTAGCCGCCACGCTAGTTTCGATCTACGGTGTTGACAGGTGGGGCCGTCGGTTTCTTTTTCTTGAAGGCGGTACACAAATGCTAATATGCCAGGTAAATAACTACTTTTCTTTATATCTTGTTGGATCTAAACACATTTGCCTTTTAGGTTAGATTGATGTAGATGCGTTTACTAATGTTTGTATATCAATTATACTAATCAGTATATGTTTATTTAATTTTTATTTTTCTTGTGTGATTGTAGGCTGTGGTTGCAGCTTGTATTGGGGCCAAGTTTGGGGTAGATGGGACCCCTGGTGAGCTACCAAAGTGGTATGCTATTGTTGTTGTAACGTTTATATGCATCTATGTGGCGGGTTTCGCATGGTCGTGGGGCCCTCTAGGGTGGTTAGTACCTAGTGAGATCTTCCCGTTGGAGATAAGGTCGGCGGCGCAGAGTATCACGGTGTCGGTGAACATGATCTTCACATTCATCATTGCGCAGATCTTCTTGACGATGCTTTGCCATTTGAAGTTTGGGTTATTCCTCGTTTTTGCCTTCTTCGTGGTGGTCATGTCTATATTCATATACATATTCTTGCCGGAGACGAAAGGGATTCCGATAGAGGAGATGGGTCAAGTGTGGAGGTCACATTGGTATTGGTCAAGGTTTGTGGAGGATGGTGAGTATGGGAATGGGCTTGAGATGGGCAAGAGCAGCAACCAAGGAACTAAACATGTTTGATTTTTTTTTTTTCCTTTTTGGTTTTTCTAAATGAGGAAGCTTTAAGAAAGAAAAAGGATTTGTAATTTCTAATTTCCGTAAAGAAAAAAGTGTATCAGTCTAGATATGTTTATGTTTATATAATTCAGTTTCAAATCCATTGTTGGTGTTTATTTTGTTTGGGCGTTTGTGATGTAACCAGAAAATAAACACCCCGATCAGGTCCTATCATGGCTTACATAGAAATTAAAATAATATAAACATTCAACAAATTTTAAACGTTATTTAATATTTTTTTCAGCTGTGTATTATTGATATATTTCAAAACTAATAGTCGAATCGTATTTAAAAATATTCGTAATTAGAATCCCTAATTTAGTAAAAAAAAATTTGTTAAAAAAACTAATAAATACTTGATAGTTATTTTCTGGTCAGTAAACAAGAAATCAGCTTTCTTCATTTTGCAGAACCTTTCATCATCTTCTTTCAAATACATTCTCATGTTTAAATTTGAAGAAACGATAGATCGCATCTGCATGAAGAACCACGTCTCCATAGACATGAGCCTCTTTGAAGATGATAATTTCATCTCAATTTCTGCATCCGAGGTAGAATCTCAGAAGTACGGGATGAAATTTCTTAGCATTTGTTATGATTCGGAAAGGCCCAAGCTCAAAAGACTTTTCATTGGGACTTATAGGATAAAGCTGATTGCTGATCAGTTGAAGCGCTTCTTTCTGCCATACTATATTTGTTTCTGGGACACATGATATTGCGTTAATTGCAGCACAAGCATAACCAACCCCGACACAGGGTTTTATGCATATGTCAAACAGAACAAGAAGAAGTTCGTGATTCAAGTTAGTCTAATTCATTAAATTTATTGATTTTCATTTTGTTGTTTTGATTGGTTGTAATTTTTTTGATTGGCACAGTTTATCCGAAATTTGAAGAATGTTAAACAAGCTTCTATCAAGGCAGTTAAGGAGTTGAGAGATAAACTCCAACGACATTAAAATCCAACAAAACAGAATACAAAACAAGATGCCAAAGAAAACCTGAGGAGAAGATAACCATTGTTTTAATAAAATGCAGAAATTGTTGAACTACAATGACGAAGAAAAGATTACAAAATTAGTTTGATAAAACAGAGAGTAAACTTTCAAAATAATAAACAGCACCTACGAGTTTGGTAGGTTTGAAGAGTAACCATAAGATTTAGCAGGGAGATCATGTATCACAAGTGTTTTCAACTAATATATGTTATAAAAACCAAAATTTATAACATATTTTTCATCATTTGCTAATATGTTATGTATGTTATAAATTTTGGGTTTTTATTTAATTGTTGTATTTTGCAGGCAACATGCTGAGGCTTGTAAAGTTGCACATATTGTGCTCTACAGATAGGATAAGACATGTTGTTGGCAAAAAGAACGCTACTCTTAAACGCCATAAGAAGAGTCACTTCAGCAAGTATCAGCTTGAATGCAATAGCAGCAACACAAGGATACATTGATGTCACTGTATCTGTCTAAAGTTCACTATAGATATTTGAGAAGAAGATTAATTCAACACTATTATCTAGATGTGGGAAAACGAGGAGTTATTATGTAGATGTGGAAATAGTAAGAGCAAAGAAATATTTGGTATAAAAGGTGGGATAGAACCAACACATTCCTCTTTGTCCTTTAGGTATCACATAAATTTGTAAAAACAAAGTTGAAAATTTACGAACATTAGAAATGTAATAATCAATTTTGGAGTTGTTCATTTTGGGACTTGCTTTGCCATTTCAACTCATTTGAAACAAGAATCATAAACAACAATACTTCCTAGAAAATTCAATAGAAATTAAAGAAAAACATGTGTAATGTAAAACAAAACTTTAGAATAACTATATCGAACAAGCGGATAACACATACATTCTCATGTTTAAGTTTAAATAAACATGCCATATTTCTCAAATATGCACATGTGATGTACATATGTCTCCTCTGATGATGACAATGTTCTTCATCACAATATCTGCAATCGAGGTAATGTCAGATTTCAGAAGCCCGGCAGATTGTTAATACTTGCTCTGAAGAAGAATGAAATGACATTTCTGAAGTTTATAATTGATTTTGGCAAATAACTCACAGACAACTCCTCTTAAGATAGAAGTTGAAAAGAACTTAAGCTCTGTTTCTGGAACTACGCTGGTTTTAAAGATCGCGGATATTTCGCTGATATTAGGAGAACCAACCCTTCGGGCTTATATGCATCTGTTATCCAGGAATCGAAGAAGTCAACTATTGAGGTTAATATTCATTAAATACTGTTTTATTATTCATCTATTGTTTTGATTTTAATTGGCATTAAATTTATTGATTCCCTTTTGATTTGACTGTTTTTAGTATTGATATATTGTTTTGATTTTGTTTGGCACAGTTTAAGGGAAATTATAATGCTGTGAGGAAAGCGTTTATTAAGGCAATTAAGGAGTTGAAAGCAAACAAATTCATCAGATTAGACGGCACAATTCCACAAGTTCATTGGCTAATCTTCACTTTAGCCATTCTTTGTTTTACGTATGAGTCCATTTACAGACATTTGTCTCATACTTTACACAGTGAGGGTGTACATATTTTGGATTTTAGTGTCGAAACATTCAACAAATTTTAAACATTATTTAATATTTTTTCAGCTGTGTATTATTGATATATTTCAAAACTAATATTTGAATCATATTTAAAAATATTCGTAATTAGAATCCGTAAGTTAGCAATTTTATTTTCTGGTCAGATTGAATTTTAGTTAATTACTTTTCTATCCTATTTTTTTATTGGTCTGAGAATATATAATTTTGATGAGCGTGAAGTGTTCTTGTTAGTCACTTATACACCATATAAACAAGAAATCAGCTTTCTAGGAATCAGTCACAAGTCTCGTCTCATCTTCTTTCACATACATTCTCATGTTTAAGAGTAAATAAATATGCCATTTTTTACTCAAATATGCACATGTGATGTACATATGTCTACAATCTCAAATTTCTCAGTAAATTTTGGGCTTTTATTTAATTGTTGTATTTTGCAGGCAACATGCCGAGGCTTGTAAAGTTATTGTGCCCTACCAATAGGATAAGACATGTGAGAGAAAACACTCAAACTGGACAGAAAATTTATTCAGAGCATAAGGCTTGGGAAAGGTGTTTCCGTGGACTTAACACCCGATGATGACAATGTTCTGGTCACAATTACTCCAATCGAGGTACTCTCAGATTTATTTCCTTTTTTTAATTTTTTTTTTTGTTAATTTTACCTTAAAACCTAATACTAATGTTTTTGCAACGTGAGAAGAATGACGGAGACTGAAGACCTCTCTTTCTCTTAGATTTCTCTTTTTCTTTTTTGTCTCTTTGTTAGATTTCTTATTGTCCAAGCATGTCTTCACAATACGTTTTCTTTAGTGTAGTTTGATTCCTCTGTGCCCTTTCTAGAGCTGCTAGAAAGGCGTTTCATAGCTATTTCTTCGCCATCTTTTAGCTTTCCCTGTAAACAGAAAAAGTTGGAGAAAGAGTCATGTAGAGAACAAGAACAAGAATGAGAATAACATAAAAGAGCAAAACAGAGAGAGCATAATCTATTGTCTTTTACCTTATATACTGTTCCAAATCCACCTTGACCGAGTTTATATGAGATGTTGAAATTATCGGTTGCAGTTTGTATAATATGCATCTCAAAGTCAACACACGCCTCGTGTTGTTAGGAAATAGCATACATAAGCGATGACAGAGGAAGCATAGTATCAGTAGGGTGCTCAAAACTTTGCCATAGATACGTGCCAGTTACGTTATATACGAGAACAAGATTTCCGTGTTCTGAAAGCTCGGCACGACATTCGTTAGATGCCTGAGCTCCTTCTCCAGAGAACTGTTTGTTTCTCGTCAAGCAAGATGAGAATTCCATTGCTGCTTATTGAAAGACCCACCGTGGAGCTCGTGACTGGATTTTCTCTGCTATATACCCGAGGTGTGACTTTCTTGAACCAGATTCCAACATATTGATGTTCTTGAGAGCTGTTAGGATTGAAGAATCCTAGTTCAAAAGTTCCATCTGGAGAGCTCAGAGTTTGCCTTATCTGCGAATCCATAACTCGAGAACATGGTTAACAAAAGCAAACAAGGAAAGTAGAAAATAGCCATCTTTGCTCTCTATGTGTGTTGTGCAAGAGATCTCTTCCTTCAGAGACTTCAATGTATGAATATGAATAAAAAGAAAAGTTTTTTTACAGATGAATGAAACCTAAAAATGTCCATATATTCAAACCACTTATCTTGACCAAGCAATCTTATTGTCATCTTTTTACATTCAAACATCCTAAATAACAATGGTTTGATCGATCGATACAGAGAAAAGAGAAAAGAAAAGACAAGCTAGTTATTAAGTTGATAAAACAGAGAGTAAACTTTCAAAATAAGAAACACAATATCCAGGGGTGGCAGTTGAGAAGACTCGATCATAAGATTTGGTATGGAGATCATGTATCACCACTGGTTGCGAGATATCACCACCTTGAAGCAATAACTTATCCTCATTCAGTATTGCTAATGGTAAGCAGGGCCGTACCAAGGGCCCCAAACCTGTGTCCCCATACAAAGAAAACGTTTTGGTGAGATCTATGGACCACATCTTCTTCCATGTCTTGTTGCCATTGCCGCTTAAAGAATCGAACGACGTCCATATACTTTGGGTGGGCCAGATTTTGTGGGATACGCACAAGCGGTTATCGAGGATGCACATGATGACGTCGTTAGAGTCAGGTGAATGGGGAAAGGGAGCTTTAGAGATGACTTGAAAAGTTTCCGTTTGAAGATCAAAAGATAACACCTTGGTTTCTTCACATTCAGTGAGCCAATAAAGTGACCCATCTAAATACACTGGCTTCTGGTCGTCAACGATCCTGTAAGGAGACGCAGGGAGAACGTACCTCCAAGCATTGGTGCTAAAATCAAAGACTTCACAAGTAGTAGCGTTGTCTAGGCCAAACTCAGATGAATTACATAGCCAAACCGGCTTGTATGTGCCCTTGAACTTGTCTTTACCGAACCCAAGCTTAGGACGTGGGCACCTATGCACTCTCCTCTTAAACATGTTGAGGAGGAGCTGTTGAGCGTTAGATAGAGGAAAAATTCGATGCCATCTAGTGGCCGGATTCACCACCATACTCGGTCCGTCGATATTGAAGATGCATACAAGACCGTCACAACTACCATGGCAAACCATGGTGATCGGGTCAGGGATCCTGAGCTTAAAAACAATGGAATCTCCCAACACCATTATCGATTCATCTTCTTTATAATCAGAGATCACGTAGAGGAGGAAATCTGGACCTCGTAATTGCCTACGCTGGATCAACTGTCTTTGTTGGAAACGTCGGGAATCAATTGTCGATTTCCAGTTCTTGGATACAGACTTGAATCTCAGCAGAGACCACACAGGAAGTCTCTCGAGGATCAACTCTACCACATCGTGGGGTAGCAATTCCACACTCCAGCGATTTCTTCTCAACAACATTGTGTATCTTCGTCTCTTATTGATCAACAGATACCATCAGAGGGTTTATATTACAAACGAGCATCCGACTACGGCTAGGAATAGGAGAAAAGGAAAACTTCAAGTCACTACTTTCTTTTCCACTTGGGAAAAGGAAATTCCAACATTTTTCTCTCTATTTCTTAACCTATGATTAAGTAAATCGGAAAACCCCCACAAGTTATTACAGATTTCATCAAATTAATAGTTCATGGTACCAAAATATATATATATATATATATATATATATTTTTTTTTCTAATTACGGTGGTGTAAAAAGGATGTCGGCTTAAAGGTTTGACGACCAATCTACATAACTAATAAGGTTTGGACACTTTTCAGTCTTTGACACGTGGCACCCTTTTTTTTTTCCTCCCAACGCCAAAACGACGTCGTTTTGCGTTGTAACTTTTTTTTTCAATTTTCGTCTTACACCAAAACGACGTCGTTTAGATTGCTTTTCTTAAAAAAAAAATTAATTAAAAAAAAAAACCTAACCCGTCTCCCCTCTTTTCCCCGTCCGTCCGTTCACCAATCCGCCTTCTCTCTGCTCCCGACTTCTTTTCACCCGGATCATTCTCAATTCTTTCCGGATCTTCCTGTAATATTTATTAATTAGTTAAAGAATTATGTTTGATGGTCACGGGAAATAAAGAGAGAGTATGTTTTGCGACCTTTCTCTCTCGAGAAGAAGATACGATGATCTGTGAAAGACTTCAGATCCAAGTCGATTGCGTCTCCCATTCATTTGTGCCTTCGATTTCGTCGAAACTGACCATGTCTCTTCACTGGATTTCAGATCCAACTACGGTAAGATCGTTCGATTCTGGAGTTTTCATCCTCTTATCTTCGAGATCTATGTTGCCATTGATCTCTGTTGTTAATTTTTGACATGTTTCAGCTTATGAGATGATCTTACATCTGGTTAGCTGGATTTCACTGAAAACTGGTATGTTCTTCCCATGTTTTACTTGGTTAGTCATGCATCCGTAGCTTCTGTAAGTCGACAATGTCTTTTACTCTAGGAATGTTCACAGGTAGATAAAAGAATGAACAAAATTATGTTTAGTTTTATAACTTTATAATGCTGTTCCATTGGAGAAAGGTGAGCCATTTGAAGTAGTAGTAGCTTCGAACGGAGTTATAGTTGGAGTAGCCGCCGAGGTTGCATTTTTATCTGATATCTGCTCAATCACTTGATTTCCAAAATCAAAAGTGTCTTCAAGTTCCTCAGTTTCTTGACTAGGAGCTTGAGGAGTGGTTATTTCATTTATTGGAAGGCTCTCTGGTTGATCCTTAATGAAAACAACAAAACTCTCTGCCGGATCCTTACTGATGGGATCATATTTACCGTTTGTACAGTAATATGTCATAGGACTTTAACAAATGGATGGATTCGTGCTCCCACCTCTACACTCACTGAAACGGCAACGTGTTTAGAGTTCCTTAACGGATCGGTTAGTGTTTCATCATCTCCCTGTTTTCTCTTCTTCCCATCTCCTGGACTGTTAGAACCAGCTTTACTTTCAGAACTCGCTTCATTGGTGGTAGTAGTAGAAGAAACTTTATACTCTGAACGGCGTTTGCTGTCCCATGTTCCTTTAGAGTTACGTCAACGTCTATTTCCACCAAGAAACTTTATTATAACTTTAGAATGCTTTTATACGTGCTCAAATTCTCAGTCTTACTATCTTTTCTGTGTTTTGATAATTGGGGAACTTGTTGTCTTATTGCTTTTGGGTTTCTGATCTTCTCGGCTATTATGTTGTTATTTCAGGTCAGATACGCTCTGTTTGGAGTCTGCTCAGGAAGATGTGGTGTTATGAAATCTAAGTGAGAACAATACAAATTCTACCTGCTTCTGTAAATGTCAAACTAATCAGATAAATTGTTAATATTTCTACTCTCTTTTGTAATCACCAAACACAAGATAATGTATTTTCAAATGTTATGTTTCTTATCATATACTATTTTATCTTTCATTTTATTTTTAAGTTCATTGTCGTTTTGAATTTATCTTTATCACAGTTCTTTAGTTTAACTAAAAAACAAAACAAGAGCTTAAGTGGCATTTGTACATTGCGTCGGTTTCAAAAGCAACTTGAAAAAAAAAGTGACGTTACTCTTTTGACGTTAATTATAACGTCGGTTTTCTAAATGACGCAGACAAACTTAACGTCATGTTACGACACTTACCAAACCAACGCCATGTTATTAGAGTCACTTTAAAAATGACGTTAACTCATATATAAACTGACGTTAAATGGCATGTTTTTTGTAGTGCGAGGATAACTGATTCGAGGACCATTTGGAGGTTAGAGTAAGTCGTTGTAAATATTAAGTCCTTGTGGTTCTGAAGATTGATTTAGTGCCTAACAATGTATATTTCAATTTCGTGAACAACCGTTTTAGCATATAAATATTGATTAGTTAAAATAAACCAGCGAGCAATTTAACCAAGACATTAGAAGAAAACAAAAACAACGAGCAAATATTGAAGCAATAATTAAATGGTACCATTATTGGAAGAGAAGATTAAAATGTAGGATACAAATTTACAAATCTTCCATAAAATACTAAATTTTAAAAGAAAATCCCGCGCGGGTGCCTTCCTAGTTATGGTGTAAAAAGGATGATTGGCTTGAAGGTTTGACGACCATAATTGTTAAAACTGGTTACTCCAATCTTATGTTCTAATAAGGTGTATCATTAATTATTAGTATATGAAGATTTCCCTAAAATAAGTTTTACATTTATCTACGCGTTCTTCTAATTGCAAATGATGATTCCGTTTTTTAGTTTTTTCAAGCCTTTTGTTATCGTTTATTCTTATTTTTTGGTCATTTCCCTTATTTAATTGAAGGTTAAACCAATTTTAACTGTTTTTTTCGTTTTAACCGTCTTATGCATTATTTTTCAATTGTTTCCATTTTTATATGTTCCAATCATTTTTCTGCAGTGTTCTTGTAGAGAAGTTTTCTTAACGAAACCAATAATTGTCATTCTAATCAGTATTTAATAGTTTTACATTTCCTAATAATAAAAATATTAATGTTCCTTGCAATCTTCTATTCTTCATAGTAATTTTACCTTCTCAATTTAATTTACTGGAAAAATTTACTGCAAACTCTTCACAGCAATTAGAACAAACATAAAGTGGGGGCAAAGTATCAGAATCATCAATCCCACAGGATCTCGTATGCTGCCAAATCTCACAAACGTCACAAGAAATCATCCTCTCTCCATCATCATCTCTAGCTTTGCAAACACATTTCACCATCCACGTATGACACCCACCTTGAAACTTGAGCTTCGATTTCCTCAATCCCAAACCCTCTCACTGTCAAAGCAGAGCAATTCTCCACTCTTCCAAACAGCAAATTCCTATCATCTTCCTCAAGCTCATCGATCTCATTCACCGTGAAGTTTGTTAGAATGCAATAAGTATCTCTGAAAGTGTCTTCAATAGCTTGTTTCAGATCAAAGACTGTGGCTTGCAGCAAGACTGTGACTAACTCTCCTGGTGGAAGCTCATTGATCTGTTCTGATCTCAGATCAATCAAACTTGGATCGATACTTTAAACAAAACGCAAGATTTGTTCATTCTTATCCCATACAGGCCACTCCTTTACGAACTGTTTACTGTCTAAGATCACTTGGCTTGCAGACCTCACGGTTTCAGATTCAGGGTAATCCAAAAGCACATTTGTGTTCTGGGTTTGATTCAGTGGCAACAATCCTCAGAGGAACCACCTCTAACGCAGCTTCTTCTCTCTTCGGCCAATCAGTTTCGTCGCATCATGATGATCATCACCAAGCTCCTGGATTGTGTAATGTAGTATCCTTGTAAGCGGATCAACATAACGTCTGACCAAAACATTCCCAACAACAACATTGTTCATCAACTTCAACACGTAATCAAGCAGACCAGTGTCTCCAATATGTAATCTTGCTGCATCCCTCACATCTTGACGAGTCATACCGTTCTGATTCAACGTTTTCATCTCTTTCAGTGACTCTACAATCACTTCAGCTGCGTATTCAAGTCTCCTCACTGGCCATCTACTTCCCAAATTAGCTGCAACATCGCTATAAATCCTAAACCTCTTAGAAGACTTCTCATTCTCCACAGCATCACTCTTCTTCAAGAACAGTCTGTTGGATCTTTTTGAATGAGGACTCTCCATTGTAGGAGGCAAAACCGCTGCACGAAGCTTACTACTTTGCTGAGCATGTGACTTTATAATGAGCATAAACCTCAAAAGATCTCTCAACGTTTTCAAATGACCTTCACTCATGTCTCTGTAGTATCTGAAGATCTGCTTGACCTCTTTGAACTGTTTATGCTCATTGAAAGCAGATTCAACCTGATCAAGTTCAAGAGAACCTAGAAGCTCTATAGCATTCTCGTAATCGCTCTTGGTCACACCGTAGCTTCCACCGCAAAACTTGTATCCCCACCTTCCAAACTAAGAATGGCCGTACGCTACTCCATATAACAACCGAAGATCTAGAGACCTCTTCTTAGAGATATCTTCAACTGTAATCATCCTGCAAGAACACACACACACACACACACACACACACACTCATACAATTCAATCTCCAACCATTGAAAAAAAAAAATGAATATTGTATACAATGTTTCCATTTCTTTTTACCTTGCTCCAAGGTTTGTACATATTCGATCCCAAAGATCCACAATTTCTCTTCCGCATAAGTGTTTTGATCCACCTTCCATGCCATTGACGCATATCAAATGACCATATCCATTGGTGTGAATCATTCCGTGTAAGAGATGCGTTTGCAGATCAAACACATCGTCTTCTAGAGGCATATTCCACTCAGTATCATTCGGTATGATCAAATGGTACTTTCTCTTGGATACAAAGTGGTTACTCCATCCTAACATAAACACCAATTCGCAGTTAAAGATCTCTAATGCAATCATTAATCATATACAGAGAGATAATTGCAAAACTTACATCTCTAGATCAATGTATACTCATCAAAAAAGAAAATACCCAGAAGCTCAATAACATCAAACCGTAACCCAATCGCTAATCACCACCATTTACAATGACAAATGCGAAATTCCTATTTTTTCGACATACTCATCAACCAATTACCCAGAATCTCGATTTTCACAGCAATTCGTAACCCAAATCTACTCAAAAAAACAAATACCGAATCGATTTATGTCACATTACGACTAACTAAACCTCAGTATCAATTTACAACATCCGATTCCAAATCCGGTATCAGAAAATTGAAATCGAATCAAACCCAATAAGAAACTGAGAACCCAGAATTACGGAAAACGAACCTGTGCATCTGCAATGGTCACAGTAAGGCTCCGGCTAGCGAATGATATCTTCTTCGACTGTGTAAAGTGGAATCACGGTGTTCTTCGTCTCGTGGCTGAGAAGCGTGCACCAAACAGGCATACCGCGGATGCTGTAGTCTTCAACCTCCGCGAAATCACACAGGAAAGCCCTAATGTTATCACGGAAACTTCCAATCCGGTTTGTTGTGGAAATTGATAAGGAGCAGAAGCGGCGAGAAATCAATCTAACCGAAATGTTTGTGAGTGTGCCACGTAGCCATCTCTCACGCGCTACGTGGCAGTCAGCTGGAGAGATTTTTCATTATATATAAGATTTTTCATTTAAGTTAATTGCATAAAAGGCTAAGCAGCGTCTTAAGAATCCAGCGTGTTGCACATGCTCTCAGCACGTGAAGTTTTGGCGCGTGTACTGTTCTTCAGATAAATACCGTTATAAACAAGAAACGTCATTTCTTTCTCTTTAAACAAGACCCTTTCACGAATCACAACACTCGTCTGATCTTCGTTCACGAATCTCTGTTAGGGTTCTCTCTTTCCTCGAGTCGCGTCAAGGTAAAAGTCAATTTTCTTCTCTTTCGTCCTCTCATCTTTCTGTTCCTCATTGTAATTAGTTGGGTATTTGAGGTTTTGTTAGGGCTTTGAACTACAACTTAGGATCTAGGGTTTTCTGTACGAACATTCCATTACGGAATCTGATTTTAGCTTTTGGGTAAGTAGGACAATCGG
This sequence comes from Microthlaspi erraticum, assembly GCA_902728155.2. Classification (NCBI taxonomy): domain Eukaryota; kingdom Viridiplantae; phylum Streptophyta; class Magnoliopsida; order Brassicales; family Brassicaceae; genus Microthlaspi; species Microthlaspi erraticum. Next base: position 1,044,888 of record CACVBM020000555.1, read on the forward strand.
GAATTACACTTTTCTCGTTTTTAACTGTAACGAAATTGAGGTCAATTGATTTTGATTCGGTTCTTTCTTTATTTTGCAGCTTTCACGAGTCAACACAAGTCACGTCTCGTCTTCTTTCCTCGATCGAATCGCTGCAAGGTAAAAGTCGATTCTTTTTCTCTCTCTCTTCTTCTCATCTTTCTGTTCGTTACTGTTTATCGGTTAGATACTGAAATTTTGTTAGGGTTTTCTGTACGAACAGTCCATTGTGAAATCGGATTTAGCTTTTGGATAATTAGGTCAATCGGAAATGGATGCATACGCTTGACTTTCGCGTTTTTAACTGTAACGAGTTTGAGGTCAATGGGTTTAGATCGATTCGTTTCTTTCTTTATTTTACAGCTTTCACGAGTCAACACAAGTCACGTCTCGTCTTCTTTCCTCGATCGAATCGCTACAAGGTAATAAAAGTCGATTCTTTTCTCTTTCTTCTTCTCATCTTTCTGTTCTTTACTGTTTATCGGTTAGGTACTGAACTTTTGTTAGGGTTTTCTGTACGAACTGTCTATTGTGGATCGGATTTTAGCTTTTGGATAATTAGGTCAATGGGAAATGTATGCATACGCTTGACTTTTCTCGTTTTTCACAAGTCTTGAATTTGAGGTTAATGGGTTTTGATTAATTTCTCCTATTTCTCTACTCTTTCTTTGCTTTCTCGGTTTAGAACATAAATTTGTTTTTGGGTTTTGCCGTTCTTGAATTTCGGTAATTTGGGTTATAGAGATTTTGAATTCAACTTTATCGTCATTTGCTAAAATGTTAATTTTTTTTTGTTGTTGTATTTTTTGTAGGCAACATGTCCAAGCTTGTAAAGCTGCACATTCTGTGCCCTACCGAGAGAATTCGGCATGTTGTTGGCCGAAAGGAAGCCACTCTTAACTCCATAAGAACAGACACTTCAGCAGATATTAGGTTGAATGCAACAGTAGCAGCACAAGGATTCGTTGATGTCACTAAATCTGCTTTCGAGGTATAACTTTTGTAGCTTCTATTAATTTTTTTATTTACTGTTTCTTATATGTTTACTGTTTCTTGTCACAGACTATTGAGGCTGAGGCATCGCCTACAATAGCTGCTGCACGAAATCTTCTTCCTCTATGCAGTACACATGCTGGATATGGTGGCGAATATATTCAAGTGCTGGTTGAAGATTCTGCAAAAAGCTGCTTAGACGATGTTTTTATCAGTGAGGTACAGAGGCGGTCATTATCAGTAATCCAAGACCTCAAGGCAAACCAAGACGCTATTATTCTGGTTAGTTTACTGGTGGTTATAATCTTATGTTTTTCAATAAATCAAGTCTTATGTTTGTCAATCAACTTATGATCTGATTTTATATTTTCCAGATAATGGGGAAAAATGAAGAAGTCAGGACTGCTTTCCTTAGTATTATGTGCAAGCTCAGGCACCACTTTGTTAGCAATACGTAAGTTATCACTCTCATAGTCATTTTCTCCTATTTCTCTAATCTTAATTTGTTTTACTAACATTGTCATTTTTTTTTCCAGATAATTGGAGAACACGAAAAGCATTTATGACTTCACGACTTCACGAAACACTTTGTTAGCAATACGTAAGTTATGAGTAGCATAGTCATTTTCTCCTATTTCTCTAGTCATTGTTTTACTAACATTGTCGTTTTTTTTCCCAGATAATTGGAGAACACGAAAAGCACTGTTGACTTATTGACTTCTTTCCTCCCTCTCCTTTTGTTTTTGTTATTTTAGAAGAATATTACTACAATTTAATACTCCCCAAGATTTTCTAGTGTATGGTTTCTTGTCTCGCCACCCAAAATGCCTTTGTGAACAAATAAATGAATATTATTTTCCAGTATAGTATTTTTTTTGTTTTCCCGTCTTAATTCCTATTATTCGTCAATTAACCGAAATAAAAATTGTTTATTTAGATTTCGATTTAAGGAAATTTACATTCTTATTCCATCGAACAATTTTAACTTTCTTTAAAAAACAATTTCAATTAACATTGGCTGTGTGTCAGCTTTGGAAGATCCATTGTCGACGTGCATGGTCACAACTTGTTTGATGTTTGGTCTGTCCATTGCTTGGTGTTGAACACAAAGCAAACCTATCTGAACACATCTCACCACTGCTGCTTTAACTAAAATCTGACTCAGAATCAGCAATATCTTGATCCAGTAAATTCACTCCTCCGGTTTCACTCCATGATTCCGATGCCTGGTCACAACGATCCAAAACCCACAAAAACTATAAGAATCAAGAAACCATGATTTGTCTCAACGTAGACGTAGAATCAGAGTGGAAGTGTGTTTCTTACGTAAGCAAGAAGGTTTTATGTCTTCTTTTCCATAGCTAAAGCTCGATATCTCTTTTCCGGTGATGATTTCCAGCATCAAGACTCCAAAACTATAAATGTCAGATTTCTTAGAGAATGTCTCTGTCCACGCATACTCAGGAGACATGTATGCCCTGTTCGAGTGATTTTAGTTTAGTTTGATTCCAACATTTTCAACTTTAGGAAAAGAAAAAGAGTGATTCTTACAAAGTATCCCCTGCATCTCTATTCTTCTGAATTTTGCTTCCACTCTCCTTTGTTTGCAAAAACACACATCCCAACTAAAAAGGGTCATAAAAGAAAATAAAATACTTTAGGTCTTTTAGAATTTTTAAATAAATGCCTGCCGGTGGATTCGTCGTTGGAGATGGGAAAATTTGCGTCGTCGCTGCCATGGGTGGTCTCATCTTCGGTTGGGATATCGGTATCTCCGGTAAGTAGCTCACTAGTTTTTCAAATTTTGCATTTTCACCTCAAAAGTGTCTTTTAGCCATGAAAACCCCAGTCACGTTAGAAATTAAATTATGATTGTCATTCCAATAAAAAAAATATTAACATAATTTCCTCTTATGTTTCTCTTAATTGACAAACACCCACAAGACTCAAAAATTGAGAATTATCAACAGTATCATAGGTTTTAATATAGAAAAAATCGTCCCATACGGTGTCGGTGAACATGATCTTCACATTCACGCGCAGATCTTCTTGACGATCCTTTGCCATTTGAAGTTTGGGTTATTCCTCGTGTTTGCATTTCGTGGTGGTGATGTCTATTTTCGTATACATATTCTTGCCAGAGACGAAAGGGATTCTGATAGAGGAGATGGGTCAGGTCACATTGGTATTGGTTAAGGTTTGTGGAGGATGGTGAGTATGGGAATGGGCTGGAGATGGGCAAGAGCAACAACCAAGGAACTAAACATGTTTGATTTTTTATTTTTATTTTAAAATGAGGAAGCTTTAAGAAAGAAAAAAAGGTTTGTAATTTTAATTTCCGTAAAGAAAAAAAAGTATATCAGTCTAGATATGTTTATATAAGTCAGTATCACATGCTCGTAAAATTATGCATATGAGATCCTTCGTTTCTAAAACTATATGAGAGGTACGTAGAACGGTGTGACCATTTCTTATTTTTCCTTTAATTTTTTGTTGTTAAAGATAAATGATAACATTTTTGCGTGTAAATATTTCATGAATTACATAAACAGAAAATCATACACAATCAGAGAAAAACAACGGTTCCGTTGAATTGCTTTTTTAACTAGTCACGTTTCTTGCAATTTATATGAACATATGCTTGAACCGAAACTAGGAGGTTTATTTTTATTATACGATCCATGATAAACACCCGGATGGGAAGCTGAATCTAATAACTTTACCTACTGTATTTATGATTATCATACGTTAAATGTCATTATATATTTATAAGAGTAGTGTCGACCTTAAAATAGTGGCGTTTTTGTTAATCGAAAAGACAATAAACATGCAGAGAATGTTAAGTTATAACGGTTAGATTAAAGTGACAAAACCTAACATTTATAACCTAAGGAGAAGAAATTCATCGCTAAATTGAAATGCAGAAAATGTTAAAGTTATAAAGGTTAGATTGTTGACAAAAAAAAGAAGGTTAGATTAAAGTGCTGCAACAAAATGAATGGGAACCACGTTTATGGTGGTTTGGTTCCAGCATCTCTTATTTTTCTTTGGTTCAGCATTGGTTTGGTTGTCTATGGACTCATTTATAAGAGGACTAAAATAAGTTAGTGGTGAAATAGTTGACTTTATATTTTCTTGCATTATCCAATTTAAAATCTCAAGTTTAGGCTAAATTTTCATTAAAAAGTGTGTATATATCTTTCTAACGTTCACTATAAATATTTGAGAAGAAAATAAACTCAACACTATTATTTAGATGTTCGAAAAGTATAATCTATCATTTAGACTAGAGGATTACCCACGTCTAATGCGTGGGATTGAATAAACTTTAAAATTTTCATATTTAAAATAAATTAGTATTAAATGGAATGTCATTTTAGAATAATGTGTGGAATTGTTTTGAAAAAATGGATAGATATTTAGTTATTAATTTATGTGTTTTTAAGTTGTTTCCTATTTTCAAATGCACGAAATTGAATTAACTTTAATTTATTCACATCTTAAATAAATATTATTTGATGGATATGTCATTTTCTATATTGTATGTAGACTACTAATACATGTTTTGTTTCTTTATCATTTCATATGTAACAAATAATAAAAATATTGGTTCCGTTGTTGATTAAGAATATTTTAATTTTTGTTTCTTATAATAATGGATGGATATTTAGTTATTTATTTACGTGTATTATTATATCTTAATTGTTTCACATTTTCAAAATACATTTGTTGTATGATTTGTATAAAAGATTATGATTTAATTAAATCTAAAAGACCTTTAGAAAAATTGCCAATAAAATTTAGTTAGGCAAACCTTTCTTAAACTTCATATTGAAAAACCAAATAGCAATATCCACTACATATTGCATTCAAAATACTTGTCCAAAAAAACATTGTAGGATTTTAATGCAAAACATAGTTCTGCTATTTTTTCACCAAAACATAAGTTTGTAAATATCCCCATGGACATATTTAAAGATGAAAAGTTGTTTAATTGGAAAATAAATTTCCCCTATACTGAGAAAACCTATTCCAGGTACCTAAGTATGAATGTATGATGTTAATATGCAGTTTTTTCCTACAATGGTCCAACTAAAGAGTTTCAATAATTGTCAAACTTAAGATATTACATGTAGAATGTATAAATGATAGTCGAAATAGGAAACATGTCTATTTGCGATCACCTTCTTAATTTGTGAATACATCTGTCTATAGGTTGTTAAATACACATGTCTATTTAAAATAATTATCTTTAAACTGTGCCTATTTGAAATAATTATCTTTAAACTATTCTTTTAGTCTCTTATTTCACGAATACAATTAAAAGCTGCTTCAAACTTCAAATTAAATTCTTTATTGTATCCTTCAAAGATCAGTTTCTTACTACGAATTTTTTTCTTTCACCAGGGATTGGAATTCAATCTCAAAATCATTCTTCACAACTCCCTTTCGCTTAACCCTTCCTCTTGAATCTCTTTACTTTAGTTGCAATATAAACGATAAATTACACCATTTTTCTACGTATTTTTTTAATAATATATCTGCTTTAAATAATTGCAGAAACATGATAATTCATTTCCTACTTTAGCGAAATACTACAACATTTATATCAAGGTCCAAATGTGCTCATATATAGAGATAATAGCCACTTTACAGAGTCTTTATATTCTAAATTCATTAAACACGCAAAAATATGAATATAGCCCACTTTTAACAACCTTTTTGTTGTATATACAATAATATCAGTATGGTTTATAGTAAACATTTTTACCGTATAAATTGTTATACACATGTAATGATACATAAACTACATGCAATGCATTGACTCTGTTAACAAACATTGTTACAAAGTTTCCACATGAGAGATATTAAGCTCAAGCTCGTCCCACTCCGAGGATGGTTGTTCCTGCATAGATCAATGCTCCAAGACCATAGGAAACATAAAGACAGTCAGATAGATGTAACACTTAACAGTAAATGGGCAGTTTGATACGCTGAGAAAAGTTGATGTTAAGTAAAAAAGCTAACCTTCTCGACTAAAGCAGATCTTATCTTAAGCCAACAGAAAATTCACTGTCTCCACCACCAAAGAATCCAATAGGTCCAGCATACTTACCTCTATCAAATGATTATGAAAGAAAAAACAAGAATATGTATCAAACCTCAGTATATATGCATACTAATCAAATCCAAACAAAAATATAATTCGCATCTATTATGAGAAAAGCTTATTCGGCACAGAAACTCTTTTTTTTTTTTTCCTGAAACGACGTAAGTGCTAGAAACTATGGCAGGAAGAATTAAATCATATTATACCAAATTGCTTAATCACCAAAAGTGCTTCCTCTACTGGACATCCATAAACAGCTGGCGTTGGATGCAAAGCAGTTAAGATGTAAAACTGAAAATATAGATATATACATTTCATAGGTAAGAGAAAAAAGAAGTAGTAGCCTTTTTCACTCAATAGTATTAGAGTTAAGAGAAACTAATATCAATTTCAAATAACTTACCCGCAACCTATGAAGTGAGTTAGATATCATCATGAAACCCGTCATCTAACCTCGTCTTCTCTTCTTAGTTGTACTGCCAATTGAGAATGATGCTGCATTCTTGCAAGCTTTCTCACTGTTTTTAGTGGTTTCACAATTACCCGGACGTCACATATGGTCTGCAAAGCACAAAATGAAAATTATTCATAAGATACAATAATAATCAATGGTAATATTCTAGGAGTAACGAAAAGGAGAAAACAACCACCCCAAATGAAACTGAAATAAAACGAAAAGGAGAAACAAAAAACAAAAGTATTGCAAAAAAAAAGAAAACAAAACGAAATTTAAACAATAACTGTAAGCATGCTAACCTAAAAGAAAAACTCTGGACAATGAAGAAGAAATCTAATGAGATTTTTGGATGTGTGATTTTGCAAGGCTCTCAAGAAGTTTATATAGCGGTGTGGTTCGATTCCAAGACCTTGAAAGTAGGTTAAATCTAATTATTGTATATCTTCAAACTATTGAATTAGGTAAAGAAATTGAGCTTTAAAATCGAATATTTGACACAACAAATAAGGTAATACGTGCATATAAAAAGGTGCAAAATATCTCCATTTTCCATACTCTAAATAAGGTAATACGTGCAAAATATCTCTCGAATATTTTAGTAACCATAACAGTTTTTCGAATCTATGGATTCAAAATTATTTAAATTGATCACCTTCGCCGTCGATAAACGGATCCAAAATTGCACCTATGATTAATTGATCACCTGCACATCCAAGAAATACATAAAAAACCACCCCATAATTTCCATCATATATTTAAATTGTTCCATAAGAAACAAATTGTCCTCACATCCAACAAAATCTATAATTTTGATCCAGCGCAACCTTTCCTTTGTCCTCAGACCCATTCCCATGGACATTTCCGTCAAATCTCCGTCCTTTACAAAAATTGGTTTTCCATAGACCCTTTTCCTTTGTCCTCAGACCCATTCCCATGGACATTATTCAAATCAAATTATTTCGAAATATCGAAATTTTCGTTAGAGAAAGCTCATTTTATGAGCGTAATCGCTTTTGTACTATATCTTTTGCTTTTCAATAAACAAAATCAGCAGATTTTAACAAAAATCTGAATTCATAAGGAACGAAACACAGAAATAAGAAAAATAAAAGATCATCCACCAATGATTTGAATTTCCGAAAGATAACTTTGGTTGAAATCCGTACAGATTATAGCATTTCCCCATAAGTCTTTCGTTATCTAAATTGCTAAAATTCAACTGAATATTAAAAAAGAAGAAGAGATGAATATAAAACTAATGTGATAAACATCGATTTGTAAAATAATAAATATAATACACAGATAACATAAATATACCAAATAGAAGTTTCTTGCTTCAATGGATTACTACAAACTCAGCACGTAGCATATTCAGAATTAGAAAAATAAAATACAAAGCTATTTTGTAGCATAGACAAAAAAAAGAATGAAATATGTGAGATGTGAGATGTGGTTGATGATACTCTTTATATATAGTGAGTAGATAGGTACTCGTTGAGATTTAGGTTTAGCAGAAAATATCTTTGGCGGCACACAAAAGGCCAAAACTAATAATTATGTAGGCCCAAAGTTTTAACCAATACATGCTTAAAACATGACATTTCAATTGTTGGGCCGAATTAGCTAATTCTTTAACTCGAACATGGTCTTGTAGTACTACTAACTCAATTTCATAAAATTTCCCGGTTTATTTTAAGTATACCAAAGGTCCGCGTTAGATCCATACAAAATTGGGTCGGACTTTAGAAATATTGATTTAATTAAATAATTCAAAAAAGAGTAAAAAAAAAAGTGAGTTCGCCGCATCAGTTTTCTGTATGGTCTTTAATATATGGTAGGATATGGAAATAGTAAGAGTTATTCCTATTAAACAAAAGTTTCCTCAATTAGTTATATTTGGTATGCTAGATTTCATTCTTGAAGAAATGGTATGTGAAAGAGAGTTGAAAATTTAGGTATCACATAATTTTGTAAAAGAGAGTTGAAAATTTACGAACATTAGAAATGTAATAATCGATTTTGGAGAATTATAAAATATGCATTCAAAAAATCACTAAACGAATCAAAACATTGACCAAGATTACTTCGGTTAGGGAGAATTAAAACATTTCAATAAGCCGACAAAAAAAGTATTTCATTTAAAGTTGTGTAACTATGTATTTTTGTAACAGAGTATCTATGACTGGAATTGGTTTCTTGTCACTTTTTGTCGCCACACCCAAAATGTCTTTGTAAATACTAAATACTAAAATTAACCGGAGTTTCCATGTAATAAAGTTTTTCTAACCGTAACTGTACCTTATATACGTTTTGTTTCATTTATTTGGAAGTACGTGCTGTCTTGGCAGGTCAAAAACGACATAGCGTTTGGCTATTTTTTTTTACTGAGATGGAAAACTGCACGTTTCTTTTAACACTTGAATTTCAGCCTTTGACCCTTTTTTGCTGTTACTCTATTGGAAGAGTTTTTCCTCCAAGAGAGGTAAAATAGTAATAAAAGTAGTCTTCCTCTTGTCTCTGTGTGAAGACTTAGAAAAATGTTTTGTTCAACGAGAGATTTTATTCTGTGGTGACTGGTGAGACTTGGGGGTAATAATGTTTGGTGGTTTTATTCATGGAATTGGCAATTCCCAATTAGACAATTAGTAATGAGAGTGGAACAAAACCACCAATGTTGACTTTTCTTGAGATGCAGAGAAAATTTGGAATGGGAAGAAGAAAGTGAGAGGACTAGTTGCGTTAGTGCGATTTTAATGGGGCCCTTTGTTTATTTACCTTTTGAGTAGATTTGTAACTCGCAGATTACAGATATACAAAGCAAATATTATTTTTTCCATTACTTTTTGACATTTTTGCTCACGCTCGTTGATTATAGTAAACAACACGTGTTTGAGAAACCACTAAATCAGGAGTCTTAAGTTATCGTAAGAAAGTGTGACTGAAATTGCACTAACGCAACTAGTATTGTAAGAAAACTAAGAGACTTCATACAGATAAAGGTCATTCTTGAATTATTTATGTAGAACACTAGATAAGATTCCAGGTAAAATTAAATGCAACATGAAAAGTTGACAAAAACTGTTGGAAAGCTTTAAGAATCAAATATATCTTGTACAACTCATATATTTGTAACTGATTGTGTGGTACAGAACAAGACCAATCTCTCATGAACAGAAGAGAAATCTATAGTAGTTAGTGATGATACTAAGTTTCATAAGTTTGTAACTTGCTTTGGCCCTCCCTTAAGAACTTCAAGAATCACTTATTCATTTTCTTGTTTGGACGGTTTTCTGAAGTTACCAATGAAATTCACAAATTCTTATAAGATGAGCGACAAAAATCTCATATTCACAGAAATGTCTAATTGACACAAACGTCTGAGCGGGAAATAAGGGGCAACATAAATTACCTATTTGCCATGGTGATCTACATAGGACACTGTCGCATCAAACGAGTCCATAGAAGAAGGGCATTGACTTGGACAGATGAAAAGTCTACAAATTTTGTAGGTTAGTGAGAGGTGTAAAGTCATCATCGCTCTCAACATCACAAGTAATGAGAGGTGTTATATATCAACTTGGCTCTGGTTTGTCTTCTGTATAGTCACATGGAGACATACTACTTGTTATGATAACTACTATGTTTAAGAAACTGTAACCGCAACTGGATTTGGAAGGCTCTACAAAGCGAACGGGATTTGAAACGACAGGGTTTACAAGGAGATTCCAACCGCGACAGAGTTTATAAGGAAGTTCTCTTGTCGGGATGTAATAATGTAAAGTAGTCTAGCAAAAGTGAAAAACAATTGGTCTGTGTAGTATCACTTCTCCAAAGTGCTGAATACAACATTAAACTCCAACAAAGCAGAATACAAAACAAGATGCCAAAGAAAACCTGAGGAGACATAACCATTGTTGAATTACAGTGACAAAGAAAATAAGACAAATTAGTTTGATAAAACAGAGAATAAACTTTCAAAATAATGAACAGCACCTACAGGTTTGGTAGGTTTGAAGACTATATCATAAGATTTAGCATGGAGATCATGTATCACCAGTGGTTGCGAGTATCCATGACAATGAAGTAATAACTTAGTCTTCTCCAAAATTGCTATTGGAAAGAGTGTGTATCTCTCGAACCAAGAAAAAGTTTTGGTGAGATCTACGGAACACATCTTCTTCCATGTCTTGCTGCCGCCTGAAGAATCGAACGACCATATCACTTGCGTGGGCCCATTTTTCCGGGACACGCACAAACGGTTATCGAGTATGCACATGGTGACGCTGTAAGGGCAATGTACATGGGCAAAGGGAGCTTTACAAAGGACTTGAAAAGTTTCGGTGTGAAGATCGAAAGATAATAACTTGGTTTCTTCAAACTCGGTGAACCAATAAAGTGACCCATCTAAATACACAGGCCTCTGATGAGCACGAATCCGATAAGGAGAAGCAGGGACAACATACCTCCAAGCATTGGTGCTAAAATCAAAGACTTCACAAGTAGTAGCGTTGTCTAGGCCAAATGGGGATGAATTATACAACCAAACCGGCTTGTACGTGCCCCTGACTTTGTCTTTGACGAATCCAAGCTGGGCAATTCCGTAGCCAAGCTCTCCCTTCTTCAACTTGTCGATGAGGAGGTGTTGAAAGCTTGAAAGAGGAAAACTTTGATGCCATCTAGTGACAGGATTCACCACGACACTGACACTCTGTTCGTAGAGTGAGTAGAGGCAGACCAGACCGTCACAACTACCATGGCAATAGTCTCTGCCCGAGTAGGGAACCTGATCGTAGAAACTATTGATGACCCCAACTCAACACTTGGAGCATCTGTGTCCAGATCATCATCACCATAATAACTGAGCTCCACGCAAAGGACATCTGGACCTCGTGATTCCCTACGACAGAGCAATTGTCTTTCTTTGAAACGTGGGGAATCAATTGTCGATTTCCAATTCTTGGATACAGACCTGAATCTCAGCAGAGACTTCACCGGAAGTCTCTCGAGTATCAGCTCAACCACATCGTGAGGTAACAATTCCACCACCCTCGAGCGATGTCTTCTCAATACCATACTCGAGCGAGGTCTTTTCAACATCGTATTGTCTCTAATTGACCAAGAGAGACGATCGATGCTTTGTACATACGAGAATCCAGCTAGAGCTAGGAATCGGACAAAAAAAAAGGAAAACACCAAGTCAGTTTCTTTCCATGTAAGAAAAGGAAATGCCAATACTTTTATCACTATTTCTTAATCTATGAATAAGTAAATCGGAAAACTCAAGTTATTACAGAATTCATGAAATCAATAGTTCACGGTAACAAAAGAAGGCAAAGATCATAATCACAATTAGTACCTCAGGCAATGGTCGCATCAAATCCTACCTCCACAGGAATCGATTTCTCTCTCCCTCACTTCAGAACAATCTGTATTCTTCAGGAATCGATGTTGATGCGGCGGCGTTCACACAGGCGGAGGAGAGAGAGATAGATGAAATTCAGACCAAGTTAGTTACTTTCAAGTTGCAAAATAACCCTTATATTTTCTTCATTTTCTATTTTGGGCTTTGATTTCCATTTGTCATAACACAGCCCTTTTCGGGGGTTAAATTACAAAAAAAGTAAAAGAAATTTATAAATATATATATTTTAATCTAAAAATATAAAAATATCTGTAAATATTAATGCAATTTGATAGGAAGATTTACTAGTTTTTTTATTCTTCTTTCGGTTTCGAACTGCGAATTCAAAGATAACAAAAAAAATCATCAACTGTAATTGCTTTGTTTGATTTGTAATACAAAAAAATATTGTATTAGCTTTTTGTTGGTCCAAAACTTGCTAAACATGTTCAGATCCAACAATTAATATTTGAAGCTTAGGATTTTTTAACTTATTTGCAATTTTTATTTTGTTATACCTTGTAAGGATGGATTGAAATAAGTTATACTAATTTTTATATTTACTATTTTAGTTTAAAAATTTCACTGAAACAAAATTATAAAATATCAATTAAAAAATCACTAAAACCAATCACTAAAACATCGACCAAGATTACTTTGGTTAGGGAGAATTAAAGCATTTCAATAAGCCTACAAAAAGAAAGTATTTCCGTGAAAGTTGTGTAATCTACTTAAGCTGTGTACTTTTGTAACAGAGTATTTTTTTTTTTTGTCAAACTTGTAACAGAGTATCTATGACCGGAAAGTCAAAAGTCGTTTCTTGTCTCTTTTTGTCTCCAGTCCACACCCAGTCCAGTCACCCAATGTTCGCTTTTGTCTCTTTTTGTCTCCAGTTCCACGCCGTAACTGCACATTTTGTACGTTTTGTTTGGAAATACATGCTGTCTTGGAAAGTAAAAAAACGACACAGTATGTCAGTATTCACTTTTTTCTCTCTTTCTGAAATGGAAAAATAAACGTTTGCTTTCACACTTGAATTCGTACTTCAGCTTTTGACCTTTTCTTTTCCAATTAATTTGTATTATCTACTTATTATTCAATCCATAATAAACATCCGATTGGAACAACGTGGCATCACTGTTGATGTAACTGGTAAGATGCCCAACATGTGACACATCAGTGAATATTTTACATGTTCAGTTCGAGTGAAGATTCAAATGTTATTCGTTAAAGATGATTAGTATACATCATTCCCATTATTCGTCAATAAACAAAACAAGTGTTGTTTCTTCAGAATTCTTTTAAGCCAATTTACATTCTTATTTCCATCGATAACAATTTCAATTACATTTGGCTCCAGCTGAACCATATATGGACTTGGTTTAATACTTAATCGGAGCCCGGTTTCTCCTGAGCCGGTTTGTATTCATCATCAGAGAACAATTTTTTTTATGATCATTAGACTTTGGAGAAAGAGAATCCTCATCACTCGTATCCAAAGCAAACATTGGTTGTTTTGGCTTTGGAATATCCATTGTCGACGTCAGAATTGTCACAACTTGTTTGATGTTCGGTCTGTCCATAGTCTATTGCTTCGTGTTGAACACAGAGCAAAACTGTCTGACCAACTCTCATCACTGCTTCAACTGACTCTGACTCAGAATCAGCAATGTCTTGATTCAGTAAATCTACTCCTCCGGTTTCACTCCATGATTAATATGCCTGTCATAACGATCCAAAACCCGCAAAAAAATAGAAGAAACCAGGATTTGTCTCAACTTGAATGTAATCATCAGATTTTAAGTGTGTTTCTTACATAAGCAAGAAGCTTTTTCTCTTCTTTTCCATAGCTAAAAGCTCGATATCTCTTTTCCGTTGATGATTTCCAGTATCAAAACTTCCACGCAAACTCAGGAGTCAGGACACATGTGACATGTACCCCCAGTTCGAACATCGTATAATATCAGAAAAAAATTGTTCAGTATAACTAACTTCGATTCCAAAGTGCACTTAATGGAGAAATCATTTGTCAATCGTGTTTTTCTAATGTATTAGGAGTTATTGTCGTTCACTGACTCGTTGTACCATACAGTTTTTTTTTTGTTTCTGCTCTGTTTCATGTCTGTTAAATTAAAGGGCACAATACAACATTAAACTCCAACAAAACACAATACAAAACAAGATGCCAAAGAAAACCTGAGGAGAAGATAACCATTGTTTTAATAAAATGCAGAAAATGTTGAATTGCAATGACGAAGAAAAGAATACAAAATTAGTTTGATGAAACAGAGAATAAACTTTCAAAATAACAAACAGGACCTACGAGTTTGGTAGGTTTGAAGACTATATCATAAGATTTAGCATGGAGATCATGTATCACCAGTAGTTTCAAGTTTCCATGAAGATGAAGTAATAACTTATTCTTCTCCACAATTGCTATTGGTAAGAGTGTGCGTTCTCCGAACCAAGAAAAAGTTTTGGTGAGATCTATGGAACACATTTTCTTCCATGTCTTGCTGCCGCCTGAAGAATCCAACGACCATATCACTTGGGTTAGCCAATCTTTCCGGGACACGCACAAACGGTTTTCGAGGATGCACATGATGACGCTGTAAGAGCAACACTCATGGGCAAAGGGAGCTTTACAAACGACTTGAAAAGTTTCGGTTTGAAGATCGAAAGATAATAACTTGGTTTCTTCACACTCGGTTAACCAATAAAGTGATCCATCTAAATACACAGGCCTCGAGTGAGCACGAATCCGATAAGGAGAAGCAGGGACAACGAACCTCCAAGCATTGGTGCTGAAATCAAAGACTTCACAAGTAGTAGCGTTGTCTAGGCCAAATGGGGATGAATTATACAACCAAACCGGCTTGTACGTGCCTTTGAGTATGTCTTTACCGAATCCAAGCTCAGGAGTTGGGCAGCTAAACTTATTGACGAGGAGCTGTTGATAGCTTGAAAGAGGAAAACTTCTATGAAATCTAGTGGCGGGATTCGCCACGACATTGACACCACTTGGATGGGTGACGAGTGAGTAGAGGCATACAAGACCGTCACAACTACCATAACAGTACTCGCTGCAGCCCCAAGTAGGGAAGCTGACCGTAGAAAGTAGAAACTATTGATGACCACAACTCATCGTGGGGTAGCAATTGATCATTATTCTTTATCAAAAAAAAAAATGTAGAAAATGTTACGTTATAGTGGTTAGATTAAAGTGCTGCAACAAAATGAATGGGCCACATTTATGGTTGGGTTTGGTTCCCACGTCTCCTTTTTAGTGGTGAAATAGTTTTTGGTTTTTATTTTTTATTTTCCTGGTTTATCCACTGTAAAATTTCATATTTAAGCATAGTTTTAATAAAAAAGCGTTTATATATCTGTCTAATGTTATAGATATTTGAGAAGATTACTTCAACACTATTATCTAGATGTGGGAAAAGTAGGAGCTATCATGTAAATGTGGAATTAGTAAGAGCAACGAAACTTCGGTCAAATAGTTTTTTTTTTTTTTTTCAACGGTCAAATAGTTATATTTGGTATAAAAGGTTCTATAGGTATCGTTGTTAACGTAGACATATATAGAAAGACATTTCTGAAGTTTATAATTGGTCTTGGTGGACATTTCTGAAGTTTATCATTAACAACGAAGATACAAATAATTGGTCTTGTGTATAAGGCACATTGTGAACTTTATATCTTCGTTGTTAATGATAAAAATCATTTGTCCATTGTGTTTCTCAACGTTTGCTAGGAATTAATTTATAGTCGTCGACTGACTCGTTGTACCATACATTTTTTTTTGTTTGTTTCTGAGCTCTGTTTCATCATGTCTACTATAACCCTACCTTTTTCGTGATAGCTTGAGTCTTGTTGTTGTTCAAAAAAAAAAGCTTGAGTCTTGTTATATTTGTTCTTAGAACTAGTAACAGATCCAAAGAGTTCTGAAATTGTGAGTGCTGCCCGCGCTGAGTGTTGTTGATCAAGTGGAAAATATGTTTAGTGAACCGATTTTCACTCCACCATTTATCAGCATATTGTTCGTATATTGGAGTAATCGATTTTTCAAATCAATTATAATTTATTGCATACGTTAAATATGTTGAATGTTGTCGACCTTTAAAGAGTATAGTTTTTGTCAACAATGCTCAGGTTTATGGGGACCACCCAAGGCGAATTATAAAACTAAAAAAAATATAAATATAATTTAAAAGATAAAAAGTAAATTTAATATATTTTAAAAATAAATACGATATAATCTACTTCTTTATTCTTATAAGCAGAAAACTATATGGGAATCAGAGTCGAACTTCGGTTCCCACGCTTCCACTCAAACACCAACACCACTCTGACGCACGATACGTTCAGTGAACGAAGGCCCTTTAATTATTATATATCTTGCGGCATTGTTGCTGATGCGTATTATATACGCAAAATCAAAAGATATATATAAAGGGCATGTGTTCGTTCGCAAATGATTGAGCCCATCTCTATTGGGCTTTTTGATTTTTTGGCCCATTCGTCAGTCACTTTTGAAGAGAGCTCTCCCGCTTCTCTTCCTTTGTCTCTCATCTCTCTTTCGTCTCTTTTCTCTGAAATTCCCTTTCGTCTCTTTTCTCTGCGAACGAATTTCAGAGAAATTAGGTCTCAAGAAACATAATCGAGTCCGTCTGGAAGAAAAAAAATCGAGCGAAGATGAGGATTATGAGAAAGGGAGGTGTGTGGAAGATCAAGGAAGATGAGATTCTCAAGGCCGCGGTGATGAAGTATGGTAAGAACCAGTGGGTTCGGATCTCGTCTCTTCTCGATCGTAAGTCGCCCAAACAGTGTCAATCTCGCTGGTACGATTGGATCGATCCTGCAGTCAAAAATGTAAGTTGCGATCATTTTCCTTCTCGTTAATCAATCCTTATTGTAAAAGCTTGAATCTTTATTGATTTTCCCAAAGGAGAGATTTGGCTTTCTGGTATATGATATGCAGTCTCTATAATGGATTTCTTAGTTGCGAGCATAGTAAACTTGAGTCAATAGATCAGGAAGATGTTAGCTTGTTAATCGGAAGATCGGAAATTTAGCGAAAGTTTCTTTCTTTAGGTTGTTAATCGGAACTTTAGCAAAAGTTTCTGTCTTTAGGTTGTTAATCGGAAGTTTTTTTAGGAAACTGTTGAAATAATTTGATTTGGACATCACAGGCTACATGGAGCAACGAAGAAGATGAGAAGCTTCTACACTTTGCAAAACTTATACCTACCCAGTGGAGAAGTATTGCGTCTACTATGGGCCGTACAAGATTTCAGTGCCTTGAGAGGTATCTGAAAGTCCTTGATGTAAGGCACCGGACAAGAAAGACAAAGGGAATTGACTGTAAAGCAAGGGCTGAAGTAGAAGCACTGTTACGCAAACCAGATGCTGCAGCAGCTGCATTGCAAGCGACCAATCTGAATGATCCAGAAGCTGTTAGGAAGAGGTCAAATATGAGTTTACCACCACCTCAGAAGATGACTGCAGACAACGAGCTGGATATGGAAAACATGGGCTACGCCAGTGATTTTCTTCTTGCAGAGAATGAGGAGCAAACAGAACTTAGTGCTGCTACTAAAATGTCTGATACCCCTTCAATGACTCCTGCTGATGGTGGTCTTACTCCAAGGGATGGGTCTGCTTTCGCTTTGGCAACAAAAGACATGGGCTTGCATGAAAAAGCTAGAATCTCTGGTTTGACTGCAGAGGAAAGTGCAGAGGAAAGTGAGGAGTCAGGAGAAGACAATCTTAAGTTGACTCAAACGTTGGCTATGGCAACCAAAGAGACGAAAACCCTCAAATCCAAAGTGGACAGAAAGTTTATTCAGAGCCTAAGGCTTGGGAAAGGAGTTTCCCTGGACCTAACAACCGATGATGACAATGTTCTCGTCACAATTACTCCCCAATCGAGGTACTCTCAATTTATTTCCTTTTTTAATTTTTTTTTTTGTTAATTTTACCTAAAACCTAATACTAATGTTATTGCAGCGTGTTGACGAAGAAGAATGAAGGAGACTGAAGACCTCTCTTTCTCTTAGATTTCTCTCTTTCTTTTCTCCCCTTCTTGTTAGATTCTTCTTGTCCAAGCATGTCTTCACAATACGTTTTCTAGATTTTAGTTTGATTCCTCTGTGCCCTTTCCAGAGCTACTAGAAAGGCGTTTTATAGCTATAGCTTTCCCTGTAAACAGCAAAACTTGCAGAAAGAGTATCTAGAGAACAAGTATGAGAATAACATAAAAGAGCAAAACAGAGAGAGCATCATCTATTATGTTTTTACCTTATATACTGTTCCAAATCCACCTTGACCGAGTTTATATGAGATGTTGAAATTATCGGTTGCAGTTTGTATAGTATGCATCTCAAAGTCAACACACGCCTCGTGTTGTTAGGAAATAGCATACATAAGCGATGACAGAGGAAGCATAGTATCAGTAAGGTGCTCAAAAATTTGCCATAGATACGTACGAGTAACATTATCTACGAGAACAAGATTTCCCTAGTCTGAAAGCTCTGCACGACATTCGTTAGATGCCTGAGATCCTTCTCCAGATGACCAGAGAACTGTTTGTTTCTCGTCAAGCAAGATGAGACTTCCATTGCTGCTTATTGAAAGACCCACCGTGGAGCTCGTGACTGGATTTTCTCTGCTATATACCCGAGGTGTGACTTTCTTGAACCAGATTCCAACATATTGATGTTCTTGAGAGCTGTTAGGATTGAAGAATCCTAGTTCAAAAGTTCCATCTGGAGAGCTCAGAGCGACAAAGGACTCGATGTGGTTATATCCCATAACTCGAGAACATGGTTAACAAATGCATGTATTAGAGTGATCGACCTTTTAAGAGTGGAGTTTTTGTCAGCAGAAAGGACGGACAATATGATAAATATGCGACTATCTTTGGAGAAGAACATAATGGTTAAATCGAATTCTGAAACGCAGAAAATGTTAAATTAAAAAAGGATCATACACGAAGCACACGTGTACTCAGCGCACAACCCTCAGGAACCGAAACGTCATATCCTTCAGCTACAATGAGGACACGTTTACTGCAATAATTTGCATTACACTAATATCGACACTATTGAAAACAACACATCTAAATTTACTACACCAACAAAACAGAATACAAAACAAGATGCCAAAGAAAACCTGAGGAGAAGATAACCATTGTTTAAATAGAATGCAGAAATGTTGAATTACAATGACAAAGAAAAGAATACAAAATTAGTTTGATAAAACAGAGAATAAACTTTCGAAATAACAAACAGGACCTACGAGTTTGGTAGGTTTGAAGAGTAAATCATAAGATTTAACATGAAGATCATGTATCACCAGTGGTTGCGAGTATCCATGACAATGAAGTAATAACTTGGTCTTGTCCAAAATTGCTATTGGTAGGAGTGTGTCTCCCTCGAACCAAGAAAAAGTTTTGGTGAGAGCAATGGAACACATCTTCTTCCATGTCTTGCTACCGCCTGAAGAATCCAACGACCATATCACTTGCGTGAGCCCATTTTTCCGGGACACGCACAAACGGTTATCGAGTATGCACATGGTGACGCTGTAAGGGCAACGTACATGGGCAAAAGGAGCTTTACAAACGACTTGAAAAGTTTCGGTGTGAAGATCGAAAGATAATAACTTGGTTTCTTCACACTCGGTGAACCAATAAAGTGAACCATCTAAATACACAGGCCTCTCATGAGCAAGAATACGATAAGGAGAAGCAGGGACAACATACCTCCAAGCATTGGTGCTAAAATCAAAGACTTCACAAGTAGTAGCGTTGTCTAGGCCAAATGGGGATGAATTATACAACCAAACCGGCTTGAACGTGCCCCTGACTTTGTCTTTGACGAATCCAAGCTGGGCAATTCCGTAGCCAAGCTCTCCCTTCTTCAACTTGTCGATGAGGAGGTGTTGAAAGCTTGAAAGAGGAAAACTTCGATGAAACCTAGTGGCGGGATTCGACACGACATTGCCACTCTCTTCGTAGAGTGAGTAGAGGCAGACTAGACCGTCACAACTACCATGGCAATAGTTGCTGGCCGTAGTAGGGAACCTGACCGTAGAAACTATTGATGACCCCAACTCAACACTTGGAGCATCTGTGTCCGGACCATCATCGGATTCATCACCATAATCAGTGAGCTTCACGCAAAGGACATCTGGACCTCGTGATTCCCTATGACAGAATTGTCTTTCTTTGAAATGCCGGGAATCAATTGTCGATTTCCAATTCTCGGATACAGACCTGAATCTCAGCAGAGACTTCACCGGAAGTCTCTCGAGTATCAGCTCAACCACATCGTGAGGTAACAATTCCACCACCCTCGAGCGATGTCTTCTCAATACCATACTCGAGCGAGGTCTTTTCAACATCGTATTGTCTGTAATTGACCAAGAGAGACGGTCGATACTTCGTCAATATATATATATATATATCACACATACGAGAATCCAGCTAGAGCTAGGAATCGAAAAAAAAAGGAAAACACCAAGTCAGTTTCTTTCCATGTAAGAAAAGGAAATGCCAATACTTTTATCTCTATTTCTTAATCTATGAATAAGTAAATCGGAAAACTCAAGTTATTACAGAATTCATGAAATCAATAGTTCACGGGTTACAAAAAAAGGAAAATATTATAATCACAATTGGTACCTCAGGCAATGGTCGCATCAAATCCTACCTCCTCAGGAATCGATTTCTCTCTCTCTCTCTCTCCCTCACTTCAGAACAATCTGTATTCTTCAGGAATCGATGTTGATGCGGCGGCGTTCACACAGGCGGAGGAGAGAGAGATAGATGAGACTCAGACCAAGTTAGTTACTTTCAAGTTGCAAAACAACCCTTATGTTTTCTTCATTTTCTTTTTTGGGCTTTGATTTTCATTTGTCTTAACACAGCCCTTTTCGGTGGTTAAATTAAAAAGAAAAAAAGTTAAGGAAATCGATAAATATATATTTTAACCTAAACATATAAAAATATCTGTAAATATTAATGCAATTTGATAGGAAGATTTACTAGTTTTTTTATTCTTCTTTCGGTTTCGAACTGCGAATTCAAAGATAACAAAAAAAATCATCAACTGTAATTGCTTTGTTTGATTTGTAATACAAAAAATATTGTAATGGCTTTTTGTTGGTCCAAAATTTGCTAAACATGTTCAGATCCATCAATCAATATTTGAAGCTTAGGATTTTTTAAGTTATTTGCAATTTTTATTTTGTTATACTGTGTAAGGATGGATTGAAATAATCTATACTAATACTATTTTAGTTTAAAATTTTCAAAACAAAATTGTAAAATATACCTTAAAAAATCAATAAACCAATTAAAACATCGACCAAGATTACTTTGGTTACGGAGAATTAAAGCATTTCAATACGCCAATAAGAAAAAGGTATTTCCGTGAAAGTTGTGTAATCTAAGCTGTGTACTTTTGTAACAGAGTATTTATGACCGGAAAGTCAAAAGTCGTTTCTTGTCTCTTCTTGTCTCCAGTCCACACCCAGTCCAGTCACCCAATGTTCGCTTTTGTCTCTTTTTGTCTCCAATTCCACGCCGTAACTGCACATTTTGTACGTTTTGTTTGGAAATATGGTACCTAGAGATGTCAAACGGGCCAACCCGCACCCAAACGGGCCAGCCTGCCGCGGTTTCACTTTGCCGGCAGATCAGGCGGGTCGAACCGTTGCGGGCCGCGGTTTCCAAAAGCTCGGCCCTAACCCATACCGCGTTATATAGGCGGTTAGGCGGGTCAACCGGCGGGCCAACGTCCTTGAAGGAAGAGCCAGCTATCTGAATCAGTCATATTCACTACAAGTTTGTCAAAAACAAGACAAAGATATTAGCATTTCCTTCAAGTAAGTCAAAATTGATCACCAAAAGAAGCTAAAACATACGCTTTTCATGGAAAAGTGTAGGTAAGGAGCTTGAGAACATGCTCAGATCACGATAACCACTGCCTCTATAAAAAATTCCGATAACCACTGCCTCTATAAAAAATTCCACATGATCTACTCAGCAACGATGGCATGTCTAGATTTGACATAGCCAAAATTTTGTATAAAAAAAACAAAAGATGGTAATTTGCAGCAGAACATAATTTTTTTTTTTTTTTATCTTTTTCATACCAGCAGATAATGATGATTCCTTGGGTTCAAGCTCCATCTTTGTGGCGTCTGCAACTGCAAACAAAACAAGACACCAACTTTAATACAAATTTCTGTTTTTTGCATCATAAAGCACACAAAAGCTACTTCCTATGATAAAACAAGCTACTGAATGTTTCCTCGTTCAGACATATAGACAAAGCTAAACAGAGAGATTGAATATTCTATGAAACTCTCAGTTGGTCAACTCGATGAACAGAAACTTAGAATGATTTACTTCGGAAAATTTTTCTCCTTGTGACGACAAAACATCAACAGAAATCATCTCTGCAACAGACTCAAATTCAAAGCTTAAAACTTGCAACATCCCACAAAATGATAACATCTAAAACAGGTCAAAGACTCACAAATTCCTCGAAAGGAAAGAGTAGCAACTAGTTTTGTCGCTGAAATCATCATCAGTTTTACAAAAACAGGAGAGTAAGAAAAACCCAGAAAACAATCATCATCAACTACATGAACTAGAGAGCAATCAAACAAATAAGAAGAAAGGTATGAAATTTCCATATATACCAATCGATTGCAGAATTTCAGCGAAGAGAATTAGAGAGAGCATAAGTACCTACGAAAAATCGAAATTTGCTTTATGATAGTTATGTCTGACAATTTCCGCAGGTAGCGAGGGTTTCTAGCTCCGTCTGCAATTGGGATTTTGTCGATCGGGAAGTTGGATGGAGTTCCTTAGCGGACTGAATGAAGCCTTGATTTCGGAATTCATCACGAACTAGAAACAAAGACGCCAAGTAGAAACAAAACGATGAATGTACTGCAGCAGAAAACTGAGCTCCATCCATTCAGTCCTTTACTAATAAAAATGGCTTCAATGGAGTGAAAATCGTCCAACCATCGGCCATCCATTGGCTAAGCTCTGCAATTCTGCATGTGGAACTGGAAGAGATTTTTTTTTTTTTCTTTTTTTTTTTTGCGGTGACCCGAAAACCCGCCCGACCGCCGCGGGTATATCCGCCTAAACCGCAAGCCGAAATCGGGCTGGACCGCAAGGCCCGCTAATTTTCGGGTTTGAAAATGCCGACCCGAACCCGCACCGTAGCAAGCCTAAACGGGCCTAACCCGCGGGCCGCAGACCATATTGACATCTCTAGAAATACATGCTGTCTTGGAAAGTAAAAAACGACACAGTGTCTTGAAATGGAAAAAATGAACGTTTGCGTTCACACTTGAATCC
The DNA here is from genome assembly GCA_902728155.2 of Microthlaspi erraticum. Taxonomy (NCBI): domain Eukaryota; kingdom Viridiplantae; phylum Streptophyta; class Magnoliopsida; order Brassicales; family Brassicaceae; genus Microthlaspi; species Microthlaspi erraticum. The sequence continues at coordinate 1,068,259 of CACVBM020000555.1, forward strand.
GTATTGGAACAACGTGAGTAACTTGCAAGATGCCCAAGATGTGACGCATCAGTGAATATTTTACATGTTCAATTCGAGTGAAGATTCAAATGGTATTCGTTAAAGATGATTAGTATACATCATTCCCATTATTCGTCAGTAAACCAAACAAGTATTGTTTCTTCAGAATTCTTTTTAAGCCAATTTACATTCTTATTTCCATCCATAACAATTTCAATTACGTTTGGCTCCACACTGAACCATATATGGAATTGGTTTAATACTTAATCGGATCCCGGTTTCTCCTGAGCCGGTTTGTTTTCATCATCAGAGAACAAATCCTTGTGATCATTAGACTTAGGAGACAGAGAATCCTCATCACTCGTATCCAAAGCAAACACTGGTTGTTTCGGCTTTGGAAGATCCATTGTCGACGTCAGCATTGTCACAACTTGTTTGATGTTTGGTCTGTCCATTGCTTGGTATTGAACACAGAGCAAACCTATCTGAACACATCTCTTCACTTCTGCTGCTTCAACTAAATCTGACTCAGAATCAGCAATGTCTTGATCCAGTAGATTCACTCCACCGGTTTCACTCCATGATTCCCATGCCTGGTCACAACGATCCAAAACCCACAAAAACTATAAGAATCAAGAAACCTTGATTTGTCTCAACTTTAATATAGGAATCAGATATGAAGCGTGTTTCTTACGTAAGCAAGAAGGTTCTTGTCTTCTTTTCCATAGGTAAAGCTCGATATCTCTTTTCCGGTGATGATTTCCAGCACCAAGACTCCAAAGCTATAAATGTCAGATTTCTCAGAGAATGTCCCTGTCCACGCATACTCAGGAGACATGTATCCCCTGTTCCAATATCGAATGACTTTTAGTGTACTTTGATTCCAACATTTTAAATTTTAGAAAAAGAAGAGGAATGATTCTTACAAAGTTCCAAAGACTCTGCCAGTGTTGTCTTGATTTTGAGTCCCTTGAAACATCCGAGCCAAGCCAAAATCCGATATTTTTGGATTCATCTTCTCGTCCAAGAGAATGTTGCTGGCCTTTAGATCGCGATGCACAACTCTAAGTAACGAGTCTCGATGGAGGTAGACAAGTCCACGAGCAATACCTTGAATGATATTGAATCTCTTAGACCAACCAATCTCCAGCTTCTTCTTCAAATCTATAAAAATATCACAGACATTCAACCAAAACCGATTAGCATCTAAAGCCACAGAAAGAAAATGACAAATGAAGATGTATATAAAAAAAAGAAGGGACTAACCGAATAGGAAACTATCAAGACTCTTGTTCACCATAAACTCATAAACCAATAGCTTCTCTTCTCCTTCAATGCAATATCCTAAAAGCCGAACCAAGTTTCTGTGTTGTAGTTTTGAGATGAGTTTTAATTCATTCATGAATTCCTCTGTTCCCTCTCCAGAGCTCCTAGAGAGCCGTTTTATAGCTATCTCTTTCCCATCTTTTAGCTTTCCCTATAAGCATAATGAGTTGCAGAGAGAGAGAGAGAGAGAGAGTCATCTACAGATCAATAACGAGAATAAGAGAACAGAGCAAAACAGAGAGAGCATCATTTCATATCTTGTACCTTATAAACTGTTCCAAATCCACCTTGACCGAGTTTATTTGAGATGCTGAAATTATCGGTTGCATTTTGTATGGTATGCATCTCAAAGAAATTTAAACCTGAGACATCTTGTGATTTCAAATGATTCTTCCAAGAATCTTCTGAAACCTCCATGGCTACACGAGCTTGACCTAAGAGTTACATGTATCCATCCATATATTAGCACTTAAAGCCTTTGAGGATTAATCCAAAGCTCAATATAGTGTAACATCAGACAAGTGAAGAGAAATATGATAAAGAAAACAAATGAATAGAAAACAAACAGAGACATAAATAGTGAACTCTTAAGTTTTTTTTTCTGGATCCTCACCATTTTGTTTCACTCTGTATCTCCAACACCCAAATGCTGCTAGCCCCAAGATTATAATCACGCAGAGGCTGATAGCGCTAACAGAGATGATCTTGATTCTTTTGCTTCCAGCTGAGAGAATCACCAAGAAACTCAACTTTAAACTTGTGTCAAGAAAGAAAGCATAGTAAAGAAAGCTAAGAGATAACGTAAACCGGAAACAAAAATATGATTTGTGATACCTAACTCAGAACGTGCAAGACGGATGAAAAGAATCTCTCCTCCTTGAGTAAACTGAACCATGTCCAACAACTCATGTTTCCACACCAAGCATCCGATTCCTTTAATATAGGCAAACGCCGAGCAAGAACAATTGCCAAGACATCCTTGACGGCATTGTTCTGCGTCACCAGAGCTCGCCAGTTCGTAAGAATCCGGAGGCTTGATATTGGCGACACGGTAAAACCCGTCTGTTGTGTCTTTGCTTTGTGTTGTTGAAGAATAGTTTCCCTGACATGATGATGATAACTCTGTTCGTCTCACACACCCACGCGTCCAGTTTCCGCTATTCCACTCATCATCTGACTTTGGCACAAACCCTTTCAAGCATTTGCATATTGGACTACTAATGGACCTTATGCACATACCATTAGCTCCACACGTACCGTAGAGATCACATGAGCTTAGAGGACCTTCAAAATGCTTAATCCACCCGGTGTTGCCGCCATTACTTCGGCGAACGTTCAATGATCCATCCGATGCTAGCTTGATGTATGACACATCAAAGTTTCTCAGCGCACAAAAAGTCATAACTCCTGTACCATTCACCACATCTTGGACCATTGTTAATGGATTTACATAAGTTTCATCCATTTCTAATATCCCTGTGAACCTTGTTTCCGCCCAAGGCCCGCTTCTCCAGTAAGGTAATGAGCCTTTCCTTACAAGCCCTTGAGGTGGAACTTCTGGAGTAAGCTCTGCTACAAATTCCCCAGGAGATGGATCCGTGTTACTCTTCCAAGAAGTCAACACACGTCTCGTGTTGTTAGGAATAGCATACATGAGCGATGACAGAGGAAGCATAGTATCAGTAGGATGCTCAAAACTTTGCCATAGATGCGTGCCGGTTACGTTATCTACGAGAACAAGATTTCCGTAGTCTGAAAGCTCTGCACGGACTTGGTTAGATGTTAGAGATTCTTCTCCAGATGACCAGAGAAGTTTTTGTTTCTCGTCAAGCAAGATGAGGCTTCCATTGCTGCTGATTGTAAGACTCGCCGTGGAGCTCGTGACTGGATTTTCTCTGTTAGCTACCCAAACATATACCCGAGGAGTGACTTTCTTGAACCAGATTCCAACGTACTGATGGTTTTGAGTGCTGCTGGGATTGAAGAATCCTAGCTCAAAGGTTCCATCTGGAGAGCTCAGAGTTTGTCTTATCGACAAAGGACTCGATGTGGTTATATCTGCAAATCCATAACTTGAAAACATGGTTAACAAAAGCAAATAAGGAAAGTAGAAAATAGCCATCTTTGCTCTCTATGTGTGTTGTGCAAGAGACCTCTTCCTTCAGAGACTTCAATGTATGAATATGAATATGAATAAAAAGAAGAGTTTTTTACAGATGAATGAAACCTAAAGATGTCCATATATTCAAACCACTTAACTTGACCAAGCAATCTTATTGTCATCTTTTTACATTCAAACATCCTAAATTGACTAAAGAAGCCACACGCTTCTAATATTTACACCAAACATATCACATCACTTGACTTTTACAAATTTTATATGTGTTGGTATTGAATGCATGAATGCATCATAAAGATTTTAGTGTTATACTAAAGTAAAGTATTCCCTAAAATATTCACAATTCTTGAACGAGGGCAAGAAAAACAATTCCCCAAAAATTATGTATTTTTTCTTCAATCCTATGGAACCGTTGAATTTCTGGAATCGTATCCAGTAAACTACACGTCGATCAATTAAATAAAACATTGCAGAGAATGTTGACTAAAACTAAGAGAAATGCTCTGTCTGGGTTTATAATATTTAGTATAATCAAATGATGATCACACTCTATTGTGTGTGAGTTTAATTGACTTTAAATATGTGAGTTTGCAGAAGTTGATTCATATGTATGGCAGTTTGTGTTAAATAATTCATACTTAGAAACCAATTTATGGGTTCTTGGAATTCAAATTCTCTGGTTGTTTTACTCTTGGAAGGTCAGTTGGAGAACACTACTTTTGCAATTGTTTGGTTTGTAGCATGAAAAGGTAAATAGTACTTCTTATGTTCCAATTATAAGTAGTTTTGGCTATTAATTTTTGTTTCACAATATAAACTGTTTCAAAACTCAATGCAAAAAATAATAAGTAAAAGAAAATATAAAACAATAGAGTATTAATGATTTGCCTTAAAAAAACAAAAAGTTAAAGCAGTGGGGCTTATTGAACTAATGATTTGGGAGGATTTCAATATTTTCCCAAATCCTCTCTTATTGTATCTAGTATTTATAAAAATCATTCAAAATTCAAGGTTATTGGACTAATGATTTATACAAATTCTTTAAAATCCCACCTTATTGGAAAATCAGGATTTCATCAACAAAATCTATCAAAAACTGTTATGAGTGATTTGTGAGAGATTTTTAGTGAAAAACAAATATATCCAAATACCACCTTATAAGGTGGGATTTGAATAAATTAATGATTAGATTATTTTCCCTTTTCTCTTATAAGATTGACGAAATATACTGGACAATAATTAAAATTGAATTTTTTGTTTTGTTTTTTGAATATCATGAAATCTCACCTAATCACTTTGCAAATTTCTAAACAGAATTTGCAAATCAACTCAAATCTTAAAAATCCCTTAAAAGTTCCTTAAATTCTTTGTATTTGAATCCTCTCAAATGATTAGTTCAATAATGATTTGCCTTAATACAAAACTGATTATTTGTTTTCTTGTTGAAGGAAGACACATGAAGTGCATTTTTGAAGAAATGATAGCAGATTGCATGCAATAGACAACATCATTATAATCTGAGGTACACTTTTTGTTCACTTTGTTGTTCAGATTACTGCCTTTGTTTTTCGTTTATTTCAGTTATAAGCCTATAACTAAAACTAGAGCTTGTGTGAGCATAAACGTTACACACAATTATCATGTGGTCACACTATCTTCTGAGGAGACTAAAGACAGCAGCTCTCCTTCAATTGAAGCAGCCATCAAGTTTCTTCCGCACTGCATTGAAAAGATAAATTGTAGCAATTACCAGATTTGTCTACTTGTGGAAGAAAGTAAGAGAAGCTGCATCTCCGAAGAACTCATTGCACTTTGCTTGAATCAGACAACAACAGTAATCTGTCTCTCTCTCTTTGACAAAGACAATTTTCTTGTTCAGGTTTGTATTCACTTTTGTTGTTCATTTTTTTCGATTTTTATAAGTTATAACTAAAGCATATTACTTTCTCTTTCTCTATAGATAACCGGAGGAAACCATGCTTTGAAGAACGCTTTGAGGAACTCCATCTTCCAGTGATGTGAGAGAGAGAAGCAAGCAAGAGACGTGTGACTTCTTTTTTCATTTTGTTTTCACCAATTTGTGACAGTGACTGAATAGTGTGAGTGACATGACAATTCACAAGAGAGCATGACGTGACTTTTTTTTTTCTTTTTTTTTTCACATATAAGTTTGAACAGTACTCTATGTACCATATAATTTTGTATTCATGTATAGTTCAAGTTTAAGTAATCACACTCCATTGTGGTTTTGACATTTCAGTTTGCAGCAAGTCGATACATATGGGAAACTTTAGCGTCCATATATCGCAGTTTGTGTTATGTGATTCACAGACTCTGAGACTGAGACGACACGCTCTTCATCTTGAATCCGCAATGCAAAAACTGGTTTCTTTGGCCTCGGAAGATCACTTGCAGTTGTGATCATGGACACTACTTGTGCAATGTTAGGTCTGTCAATAGCTTGCTGTTGGATGCAGAGTAGACCAATCTGAACACATCGAGCGACTTCAACTGGAGAACACGAGCTGGTAATATCTTGATCCAATAGATCAACACCATCGTTCTCGAGCCAAGATTCCCATGCCTGATTTAAAACTAACAACATTTTAACAAATTGTGATTTGGATACAACAGTAAGAGGATACAACAAATTTCTTACATATTCAAGAAGGGTTTTGCCTTCCATTCCACAGTTAAAGCTTGAAATCTTCTTCCCGCTTATGATTTCCAACTGCAGAACTCCAAAAGCATATACGTCGGACTTCTCTGAGAACATCCCTGTCCATGCATACTCAGGGGACATGTATCCTCTGTTCAAATCAATCCCAAACAGTCTGTGCTAAGTTGACGTTATTATTAATACTTGGTCTATGATTGAGATTTGAGCATGTCACTGGGAGAGATACTTACAGAGTTCCAACAACCTTGTGAGTGTTGTCTTGATGTTGGTTTCCTTGAAACATCCGAGCCAATCCGAAATCTGATATTTTCGGGTTCATGTTCTCGTCCAAGAGAATGTTGCTGACCTTCAGATCTCGGTGTATGACCCTAAGGCATGAGTCGCGATGGAGATAAAGAAGCCCACGTGCCACACCTTGAATGATGTTGAACCTCTTAGGCCAATCAATCTGAAGCTTTAGCGTCGAATCTAGCCAATAAGATAAAGCACATTGACTGAGCAAAACAAAAAAGCCAATTCTCATATGATGATAAGAAAAGGAAAGACGTAGAGGCAAATGCAGCACAAGGAGCAGACCAAAGAGAAAAGTGTCGAGGCTTTTGTTCACCAGAAACTCATAAACTAGTAGCTTTTCTTCTCCATCGATGCAGCATCCCAAAAGTCTAACCAAGTTTCTGTGTTGTAGTTTTGAGATGAGTTTTATTTCGTTCATGAACTCTTCTGTACCCTGTCCAGAGCTGCTAGAAAGCCGTTTAACGGCTATTTCCTTACTGTCTGACAGTTTTCCCTAGAAGCAAAGTTGAAGACAGTCATCCACAGAACAATATATGACACATGCATGAGGAGAAGAGCAAAGAGAACAATTCTCTCTTACCTTATAAACTGGACCAAATCCACCTTGACCAAGTTTGTTTGAGAAATTGAAGTTATTGGTAGCAGCTTGTATGATATTCATCTCAAAGAATGTTAAACCTGAGAATTCTTGGGCATCCAAATCATTTTTCCATGAATCTTGTGATATGTTGAAGAACACCACCGAGTTGGCCCAACAAATCACATATGTCTGTGAGTTAGTATTATAATCTGATGAAGTGTAGCAAGCTAAAACTGAATAGAAAAACTTCAAGTAAATGTATATATACAAATGCAATACAGAAACTTCTATAAGCTAAGAGCAAAGAGCAACCATAATCTGTATGAGCAGATACATGCTTAAGGTGTGGTGTCGATTTGATCACGAGAGGAAAAGAAAGCACAAGAAAAGAAAGACAGCTACTATGTTTTCAGGTGTCTCACCATTTTGTTTTGCTCTGTACCTCCAATACTTATATGAGGCAAAAGCCAAAATCACAAAAACGGAAAGGCTGATAGTACCAGCAATAATCTTAGTTCTCCTGCTTCCAACTGCGATTTACCACAAAACAAAACTTGTAAGAAGTAAAAGACCACACTGCAATGGAAATGAACACTATGAACGAAGCTAAAGAGTGAAAATGCAACAGAAAAATGATGGAAAATTGTCTTTTAGCCTTACCCAGTTCTGAACTTGCAAGACGAATTGAAAGAAACTCTCCACCAGTGGAATATCTAACTGTGTCTATCAGCTCTTGATTCCAAAGCAAGCATCCAATTCCAGTAATATAGGCAAAAGCAGTGCAAGAGCAATTGCTGAGACAACCTTGGTGGCATTGATCAGCATCCAAAAAGCTTGCATATTTGTAGAGATCCGGAGGCTTTACATTTGCCAGACGATAGAAGACGTCTGCGCTTTTTCCTTGTGTCTGACAAGATAACTCTGTACGTCTCACACATCCAGAAGTCATGTTTCCTCGCTTCCAATCCTCCTTGTGTTTTGGAACAAACCCTTTTATACATTTACACTTTGTGGGATTGGACGCCACACACAACCCAAAAGGTCCACATGCACCATACAAGTCACATGAGTTCTTGGGAGTCACAAAGTCCAGAACCCAGCCTGTCCCATTGTACCGAAAAGTCTTTAGATATCCCTCTGATGTTATGATAACTCGTATAAGTTCAGAATTTCTCTGTAAATAAGAGAAGTACCCTGTTCCATTTCCTACATCTTGGGAAAGGCTAAATGGACTTGCGTATGTATCATCCATTTGTGGTACACCAGTGAACCTCGTCTTAGCCCATGGACCGCTTCTCTTGTAAAGCTTTGTGCCTTTCATAGTAACGATCTCTGCTGGCACTTGTGGCGTCATCTGAAGTACAAAATCACCAGAGGATGGATCACTGTGGCTTTTCCAAGAAGTCAATACTCGCTTCTCCCCAGTGGCAAGGTTGTACATCAGCGATGAGAGAGGCAGCATAGTATCACCAAGATTCTCGAAACTTTCCCACAAAAGACTTCCTGAAACATCATCAATCATGACAAGATTGCCGGTATCTAAGAGCTTTGCATGACACTTGTTAGATGTGGAAAGCTTTCTGGTTGACCAAACAACATTTTCTCTGCTGTCAAGCAAGATTAGGCTCCCATTTCCGCTGATAGTGAGGTTTGCCACATAGTTTGTGATAGGCTTTTCTCTGTTAGCCACCCATACAACCACCCGTGGAGTAATTTTTTTGAACCAGATCCCAACATAATGATTCTGAGAGTTTTCAGGAGTGAAGAATCCTAACTCATAAGTTCCACCAGGGGAACTTAGAGTTTGTCCTAATGACAAGGGACTTGCTCTAGTTATAGCTGCATAGCCACAGTTTAGGAGTATACTTAACCAGAGAAAGTAAGAAAAGAGAACAATACCCATCTCTCTCAAGTGTATCCCCATGTGTCCAATAGAGTTCTCCTTCAGATCTGAATATATGAAAAAATCTATGTTTGATTAACTTAAAACACTGAAGAACATTGACTCCTCTAGTTATATCGTACAAATGTTATACTCATTTTATATTGCATTGTTCATATTTTGACGCCTAGTTAATCTGAATATGCATTATTTGCGTCTCTCTCCGAAAGAGAGAGGAGATGCAATCTTGTCCTTTGATGTGTTATCTAGATAAATTGTAATAATTTATTCTCATTATTAACTTCATCTTGCATCAGCCCTGTCCATGTTCAACAGCTGCATTTTGTCTGATAGTACATCACATCTTTTAATGATTTGAGTTTTCCTATTCCTGAAACTCTCTATAGTATATAATCTAATAGAAAGATATTCTCAACCAATTCCAAGACAAACACTTTTCAGCTACTGGTAAAGACGTGAAAAGAAAAACAGAGCTGTAAAAATGAATAAATTACCTGGACGCTCCTAAACATGAGAGTTTGCTTCAATCTACAGCGAGGCTATCATTATTCGTAAGGGGTCATCTCACCAGTAATCTCCGCATGAGCAGGAACCGTTTTTGAAATGGTGAAACCGTTGCATGTCCCGAACAATTATCTCCCGTCCAGTCACAAGAGAAATGTACTTTGTAGCGTTGTGACAATCAGCACAAACCCGCAGGTTCTTTCTAACATGAATAGTTGTACCAGCTGTTGTATTCAAGAGTCCAAAAGAGATAGCCAGCTTCTCGCTGTGGCTACTCAACAACTGCTCCTTTACATCATCTTCCACACCGAGGATTAAATTCGTGTCAGGAACATAACCAGCTTCCTTGATTTTCCCCATCAGCTTCTCAAGAAAAGCATAAATCTTCCTGGAATTAGGATGAGCTGTGCTTCCGGAGAAGAAGCTATGCACCTCGTTCTTTACCTCTACCATACTGCAACCAGGAGTTTTGCGCAGACCCTGTCTCAACATTGAAACTCTCACTTGTCCCACTTTCTCCCACATCGAAGCTGCGCGATATATGTTTGCAAGCAGAACATGATACCCACCATCATCCGGATTCAACTCAAACAATCTCTCTGCTGCTTTCTCAGCGAAATCCACATTTTTATGAATCTGGCAAGCACCTAACATTGCACCATACACATTGACAGCTGGCTTAACAGGCATCTGCATAATAAAGTCCCATGCTTCATCCAACTGTCCAGCTCGACCTAGAAGATCAACCATGGCTCCATAGTGGTCCATTGACGGTTCTATACTGTAACTTTCCTTCATCATATGGAAACACTTGAGTCCTTCCTCCACCAAACCAGAGTGGCTGCAAGCAGAGATAACAGAAAGAAACGTGACACCATTTGGTTTGATGCTGCCTTCTCGCATTTCTCCAAACAACTCCACAGCAGATTTCCCATTCCCATGTGTCCCGTATCCATCTATCATCGCGTTCCATGTCGTCACGTGACGCTCACTCATCACGTCGAAAATCTTTCTTGCAGTCCTAATAGCTCCACATTTCGCATACATGTCGACTAAAGCCGTCGTGACGAACACGTTTTTGTCCAGACAATTACGCATGACAACCCCATGTATCCACTTGGCATGATGTGTGACTGACAACTCCGCAAGCGCAGTTATCACACTCACGTAAGTAAACGTATCTGGCCTCACTCCCCAAGCACGCATCTGGCTGAAGTAATCCAACGCTTCGATAGGACGACCGTTCTGTGCAAATCCTAATACCATCGCGTTCCAAGATACAAGAGTTCTGCTCTGCAATTTCCCAAACATAGAAGCTGCAGTATCAACGTCCTTGCACTTGCAATACATGGAGATCAAAGAGTTCACCACTGAAACATTTCTATCAAGACCCAACTCAACCGATAGCTTATGAACGAATCTTCCTCTCTCAAGGTCCCCTAAGTCAGCACAAGCATGCAAAGCACACATGACGGATACATCACTAGGTTTCACTCCTTCGTCCAACATCTTCTGAAACATCACCATCGCCTCTTTAGGATTCTCATTCTGCACATAGGCGTCAATCATTGAGTTCCATGAGACAACATTTCTTTCTACCATCCCATCAAAGAGCTCACGAGCAGTTTTCAGATATACACATTTCGCGTACATATCAACCAACGCAGTGGATACATTGACAAGAGAATCAAATCCAGCACGCATGGCATACCCATGAATCTCCTTGCCAATACTCACCAAACCCAAAGCAGAGACAGCAGGCAAAACAGAGACAATAGTGATGAAACTAGGCTTCAGATTCTCCTCGCACATTCGAGTAACCATCTCTAAAGCCATTCTCGGCAAACCATTCTGCGAAAACCCAGAAACCATTGTATTCCAGGAAACCAAGTCTCTCTCAGGCATTCTATCGAACACCTTGCGTGCCTCGTGTACCTGCCTACACTTTGCATACATATTCTCAAGGCCAGTCATGACAAACAAATCCGAGGAGAACCCACTTTTCACCAACAACCCATGAATCTCCTTCCCCATCCTAAGATCCGACTCGTCTCCGCAAAGTTTCAGTAGATAACTGAAGTTGTATACAAGTGGCTCAACATCGTCATACCTCATTCGAACAAAAAAATTCACAGCTTTCTCCAAATCGGAAACTTTAGCGTATCCTTTGAGCATAGTGTGGTAGAGAACATCGAGCTTATCATCAATCGGGTCGAAAACACGAGCAGCCTCGACGACACTGCCGTAGCGGCAAAACAAGCTGACAAGCTTCGTCTGGAAAAGATGCTCGTGGTAAAGACCATTCTTGACGACGAGAGGCAGAATGTGACGGAGGTGCTTCAGAGAAGAGCATCTCTCGAGGAGGAGAGCCGCCGGGTGCTCGTAGACATTAGCCGGAATGTAAGTTCTCTGGGATAGAAAATGGCGATGGTTAGACGAAAATGGCGAATTGGGGATTTGAGTAGCGGCGGTGGAGAGCTGCGCCAATTGTGAGCTCATGGTTTTGCTCTGCAAAATCAATCTACGATTGACGATTACAGGTCCAAAATCAATCTTTCTCTCGATTCTAAAGTTTTATCCTTTTCTATTGCCGATACACGAAAACTCTGTTATAACAACGATAATAACAGACATTATCTTCAATGTCTGGATTTCATTGATTGACAGTGACGAGAGCTGATCATGGAGTAGAAGATGAAGTAACTCACAGGTGATTCTGAATACTGAGTAAGACCAAGTCGTGAAAGACGAGAAATTTGACTTTTGGCTGCATATTTGGTGAATCAATCGTATAAAGACCGGCATTAATAGAATAATGGTGAATCTTGTTGCATCATCAAAGAACAATTCCACTTGACTTGACGCTTCACTATAACAATATTTGGACTTTTCTCCTGAAATATTAATGCTAACTACACCATCACAGCGTCATTTAACTCAAGTCCCTACCTTTGTTAAAAGCTGAATTCAATACTAAGATTTTGCCGTATACAGATTCTGTTGTGTTTGTTCTTTTTAAGAAAGATAATAAGAAAACAAACTATACCCAAATTGGGAAGTACTTTCTGTTCTTGAGCTGAAGCTATATGGGACTTCATGAGAGCATGAGTCGTTTTGTTCTTGTTCTTTCACTGTCTTGCTTCTTCTCAAGTGTCTGTCTGGCTCAGGAGAGAGCTTCCTTTTCCGGCAACCTCAGTGATTCTCAGGCGATAGTCTCCAGCTTCCGCACGTTCAGGTTCGGTTTCTTCAGCCCTGTTAACTCCACAAGTCGGTATGCGGGTATATGGTATAACAGCGTCTCTGAACAAACTGTGATATGGGTCGCTAACAAAGATAAGCCGCTCAACGACTCCTCTGGAGTTATCTCGGTGTCTGAAGATGGAAACCTCGTAGTTACTGATGGTCAGAGGCGTGTTCTATGGTCAACTAACGTCACTGTCACTACTCGAGGCCGCGGCAATTCTACTGTAGTTGAGCTTTTGGATTCAGGGAACCTCGTGCTGAAAGATGCTAACAGCGATGAGTATCTTTGGGAGAGTTTCAAGTATCCTACTGATTCTTGGCTACCAAATATGTTGGTAGGAACAAACGCAAGAACCGGAGGAGGGAACATCACAGTAACTTCTTGGAAAAGCCCTTCAGATCCTTCGCCGGGAAGCTACACTGCTGCACTTGTTCTTGCTGCATATCCAGAGCTCTTCATCTTGAACAACGATAATAATAATGCTACGGTGTGGCGCAGTGGTCCATGGAACGGCCAGATGTTTAACGGTTTGCCAGATGTGTATGCCGGAGTCTTTCTTTACAGATTCATAGTTAATGATGATACCAATGGATCAGTCACCATGTCATATGCTAATGATTCAACTCTAAGATACTTCTACATGGATTATAGAGGATCTGTGATCAGGAGAGATTGGAGTGAGGCTAGGAGAAACTGGACGGTGGGGTTACAAGTTCCAGCAACAGAGTGTGATATCTACAGAAGATGTGGCCAGTTTGGTACCTGCAATCCCCGGGAAAACCCACCTTGTTCTTGCATCAGAGGGTTTACGCCAAGGAATCTCATAGAGTGGAACAATGGAAACTGGAGTGGTGGATGCATAAGAAAGGTCCCATTGCAGTGTGAAAGACAGAACAACAATGGGAGTGCTGATGGGTTTCTGAGGCTTAGGCGGATGAAACTGCCTGACTTTGCAAGGAGATCCGAAGCTAGTGAACCAGAATGCTTAAGGACTTGTTTGCAGACGTGTTCTTGTATTGCTTGTGCTCATGGATTAGGTTATGGCTGCATGATTTGGAATGGAAGCTTAGTTGACTCACAGGAGTTGTCTGCTAGTGGAATGGATCTTTATATCCGCCTTGCACATTCAGAAATCAGTTAAGTATTATTCCTTAACTTCTCTCCTATCATTACTTAAACTGATTGTAGCTTTTCTAATTTTGTGTTTTCCTGCAACCACTTTATTAGAAACACCGGACAGGCGACCTGTTATCATCGGAACATCATTGGCAGGTGGTATTTTTGTTTTGACAGCTTGTGGTCTTTTGGCTCGTCGGATTGTCATGAAGAAGAGAGGTCAGAGTTAAACTAAACTTATGTCTGCTGTTTATTAGTGTTTTGGTTTTTGAGTTTCAATAATGTATTGCATTGGTTCTCAGAGCGAAAGAAAGGAACAGATGCAGAGAAGATTTTTGAGAGAGTAGAAGCTTTAGCTGGTGGTGATAAAGGAAAGTTGAAAGAGCTACCGTTGTTTGAGTTTCAAGTGTTGGCTGCAGCGACTAACAATTTCTCTCTGAGGAATAAGCTTGGACAAGGCGGGTTTGGTCCTGTTTACAAAGTAAGTATGACTCTTACTTAAAAGGGTAATGGCAACAAGAATTTCTGTTGAGTTTTGTATCTGTTTGCAGGGGAAGTTGCAAGAAGGGAAAGAGATTGCTGTGAAGAGGCTGTCAAGAGCATCAGGACAAGGGCTTGAGGAACTTGTTAATGAAGTGGTTGTGATTTCTAAGCTGCAACATCGAAATCTGGTGAAGTTACTTGGCTGTTGCATTGCAGGAGACGAAAGGATGTTAGTCTATGAGTTCATGCCCAAGAAAAGCTTAGACTATTATCTGTTTGGTAACTTAATCACCAACATTTGTTTTCAAAACTCTGTTTTGATGTTAACACTTGGTGAACTAACATAAGCTAATGTGTGTTGTTCAGACCCAATGAGGGCAAAACTTCTTGATTGGAAGACACGTTTTAACATAGTCAATGGAATATGCAGAGGTCTTCTGTACCTTCACAGAGATTCTAGGCTGAGAATCATTCATAGAGACCTAAAAGCTAGCAACATCTTGTTAGATGAGAATCTGATTCCGAAAATATCTGATTTTGGGCTGGCTAGGATTTTCCCAGGGAATGAAGATGAAGCAAACACCAGAAGGGTCGTTGGAACATAGTAAGTGACTTCATTTTAACCATTTGTTACACCTTTTTTCCTAAAAGATAGTCGAAAACTTAGAAGATAAAAATGTATTGTGCAGCGGCTATATGTCACCGGAATATGCAATGGGAGGACTGTTTTCAGAAAAGTCTGATGTTTTCAGTTTAGGAGTGATACTCTTAGAGATTGTCAGTGGAAGAAGAAACTCAAACTCGACACTTTTAGCTTATGTAAGTCTCTCCTAACTCTACTAAGTGACTTAACTTAATTCTCTTGAGATTGTTATCAAGCTCTCATGAGTTTCTCTGTTTTATAGGTCTGGTCAGTCTGGAACGAAGGGGAGATTAATGGTTTGGTAGATCCTGAGATCTTTGATCCAGTCTTTGAGAAAGAATTACGGAAATGCGTCCACATTGGTCTTTTGTGTGTGCAAGAAGCTGCTAACGATAGGCCAAGTGTTGCTACAGTGTGTTCGATGCTCAGCAGCGAGATTGCAGACATTCCAGAACCGAAACAGCCTGCTTTTGTAACAAGGAACGGTGGTGTCTCAGAAGCAGAGTCCTCTGAGAACAGTGACCTTAAAGCATCTATCAACGATATCACCATCTCCGATGTATCAGGGCGTTAAAAGTTAAAACTAGCAGAACCATCCAATAAACCTCTAAACTCTTATCGTACACGTACCAATGCTTCTTTTAATATAACAAATTTCTACTTTGCGAAATCAATATATGTAAATCTTTTCCTTTTATGAAAATCAAAATCATCATCTCTTAATCAAAGAATTAAAAAAGGAAACAAAATTACTGGAATCAAATGCTCTACTAAAGACATTACACCAAACCGATATGAGGAGAAGAAAATAACGAAACCGGTTAGCTGCTCTATCACAAATTAACTACAAGTTGAAAATACAATAAGGTTAATGTGCTAATGGACCGGTTTTATGATCCAGAAAAAGAAAAAGGAAATATATATATAGTATGTAGCTTTTATTTTTCTGTCTTGTCTCAAAAGTTAGGGCAGAGACTCTGTTAGTTCTTTTTTTCCCTTGAGACTTCTTGCTCGTTGCTGCTTAGGTCTGCCGAATTCGGTAAGTTCTTCTTTTGGTTGGTTGCTTACTAAATCGATTCTTGATTTCTCCAACGTCGAGAGTCACAATGATTCCAATTTTGGATTTGATTTAGGTGTCGATTAGTTAAGAAAAGAATGCAATTGTATGATCTAAACCTAATCTTTGTGGATTCCATACTTGATGTTCTGTTTCTTGAAAGATTCTAAAAGACATATTTTTAGAGAGAAACTAGAGATTGATTCAATAATGATGATATGATCTGTTTTAACTTTTTAATGAACATTTAGGCGAATTTCAAACCATGGATGGGAGAAGAACACCACAGCAACTAGAGAGATTCAATGATAATATGCGTCTATACCAACTATCTTTGATAGACGCATTTCATGATAAACCTTCACAAATTAATAAGTTTTTTAAGATCATGCGAGATATGAATCGTGATAGGTATGAGAAAATTTCCACTCCTCTTCTAAAACAAGAAACACAAATATGTGAACTGATCCTCACGTTACTTGTATTTTTTATTTCTAGAGCCAATGGTGCACAGAATATCTTTAAAAAGTTGGAAGAATTCTGCAAAGATTACCCCAAGCTGCTTCTTGCTTTTAGTGTTTTCGTTAAAGGGTCTTACAGACCCATCCCCATCCCTGATGATGAAGATGACGAAGGGTTATGCAAATTTCAAACCACTCAAACCATGGTTGGCAAAAGAGTTGCACCACCACCGTCACCGTCACCGTCACCTGGGGTAACTATGTATGATGCGCTTACATACCTCTATTCTGCTGAAGAAGCATTTTCTGACGAACCCGTAAAATATGACCAGTTTTTGAAGATAATGGTTTCAGCTCAGAGGTATGAATTGAATTGTTTTTCTCCCATTATAATATTTTGGTTTTTAACTCTCAAACTGTACGACAAAGTAGACATATGTGAACTGATTCTGCTGTTTTTTAAACTAGCATGGGTGATTCTATTGCCCTTGCAAAGGTGGAGAAGCTCACGAGAGATGGAGACCACCGGAATCTACTTATAGGATTCAGTGTATTCCTTTCAGATGAAAATAAGATGACGTTCTTCCCAAGCAAAAGAAACCGTACAGATGATGAGTCTCATGGAGCGGAGGATTTTACCAACAAGCGTAAGGTATTATTATATAAGATGAAATCATTTCTGTTTTGCTGACTTGTGACGTGTACATAACGATTTCTTTCATCTTGCAGACAAGGTCACAGATCCTTCGTGATGCTATTGCAGCAGCACAAGCGGATTCCGTTTTGTGATTTTCTTTTTTCTTTTCTGTTTCTGAATATATCCTTTTTGTCGTTCCCTTGATTTTATTTAGGATTAGAAAAATTCACATTTGCTACTTGGGGATGTATATGGGTTTGTGTTTCATATATTTTTGATTTGAGATATTAAAATGATTGTTTTAACTTAGAGCAATACAAAACAATACTATGTATCTAATCTTTCTTATTTTAGCCAAAACAAAAACTCGAATATATAAAAAGAGACCTTTGCTTGGGTGGAGTGAAGAAGAATGGAGAATAAAAATCTCAAAAATCTACATCTTCTTTCTTCATATTACTCCCCTCACCAGTGACCATCTCTTTCTCGATTTTTTTTTTTTTTTTTTTTTTTTTGGTAAAAACCCTTTCTCGATTTTACATCTCCATTTACATTGAGTGAGATCCCAACAACGTCCACTAGATTTAGGCATCATTTATCTCATCACACGACTAAATACAAGAACGAATGAGAAGCATAGTTATAATAATCACATCAACTCTAGAATTGGGCTTCATTCATCATGATCAGACCCGCAGGCCCAAGTAAGGCCCAACAACATATTATCATCATCATCATCCCTGAAATACAGAGAATCCGAATTTCACAGCTTTTCCAAATCCGAAATCTTCCTTTGAGCTTGAGCATAGTGTGAATAAGAACATGAGCTAATCATCAATGGGGTCGAAAACACGAGTAGCCTCGAAGACGCCAAAACAAATTTTGTCTATAAAAGATGCTCCGTAAAAGGACCATTCTTGAAGACGAGAGGCAGAATGTGACGGCGGTGCTCGTAGACGTTAGCCGGAATGTGTATCCACTTGAGGAACAGCGGAGACCTGCACCAATTGTGAGCTCATATTTTTGTTCTGCAAGATCAAATCTGCAGTTGACAAATTCTTCTCTTACAGGTCCCAAAATCTTCTCTCGATCCTAACTTTGCCCTTTTCTATAGCAGACGTTGTCGTCAATGTCTGGATTTCATTGATTGAAAGTGACGTGAGTTTGATTTGTAGAAGATGAAGTAATTCTTTTTTTGACATAAGATGAAGTGATTCATAGGTGAATAAAGGAGTGTTGATGGCTGAAGCGGGCACTGAGAGAGCAAATCTGGGATTTAAAGACAGACCCAAAGATCCAAGCATTTTTATGGAAAATGCTGTGTGGAGCGATTCCGGTTGCAGAAAGACTAGTGACGAGAGGCATGAAGTTGGATGAAACTTGTCAGATTTGTGGAATGAACAGAGAATCAATAGATCATGTCATTTTCTCCTGTTCCTTTGCTAGACAGGTTTGGGCTCTCTGTAATTTCCCGCTATCTTCGTTTGGTCTGGAAAATGGATCGTTGTACTAACATTTACCATTTGCTGGGTAATGGTAAGAACTCAATGTGGCCGATGGAACTTAGAAGAAGTTTCCCTTGGGTTATTTGGAGGTTATGGACTAACAGGAACCTGTTACTTTTTGATGGAAAGCCCTTCGATCCAGGTATTCTGGTGGAAAAGATCAAGAGTGATGTGGAAGAATGGTTTTTGGCGCAAACTGTGATTGAAGAGGAAACAAAAGTCTTGGCCAGGGATCTTGTGGATCAGAATGTGGCAGGGGAAGTGATCTCAAGTGTGTTGTGGAAAGCCCCACCGAAGTTTTGGGTCAAGTGTAATGTAGGTGTGTCCTGGTCTAAAAGGAACAAATTGGCGGGAGCAAGTTGGGTGACTCGAGATGATAAAGGGTTAGTCTTACTTCACAGTAGAACAACTCTCGTGAATCTAAAATCTGCAGAGGAAGGAAGTTTTTTGGCCTTGTGCTGGGCTATGGAGAGTATGGCGAGTCATAGATTTCAGAGAGTTATCTTTGAAGTTGAGGATGTGATTCTTGTTGGAGTGGTAAACCGTCCCCAAGCATGGCCATCTTTTGGGTTTGAAGCTTCTGAAATTCTGCTATTACTATCAGATTTTGTGGATTGGAAAGTAGTGAAAGGAGGAATGGAATCAAATAGAGGAGCTAATCTCATTGCTCAAAGTGTCACCAATGATGGTAGGTTTCATTCTTATGTGGCTTCCCATCATCCTCTTTGGTTAAATGGTGTGTTTGAAAGTGAGAGAGTCTCTTCCTCTTCTTGATGTCCTCATTTTTTGGCTAATCTTGCCCTGGTTTTTTTGGGGGTCTGGATTAGAGTAGGTTTCTGGTGTAGTAGTGGGTTTGCACCGTTTTGGTTTCTTGTGGCTTTCAATCTGGCTAAAGTCTGGCTTAAATCTTTGTATTTACCTTGGAAAATCAATATATCATTCAGATGACAAAAAAAAGATTCATAGGTGAATAAGACCAAGTACGTAGTAAAAGGTGGGGCCAATTTGGTCAATCAATAGAAGAAATGATTTTGTCTTTGAAAAGTGTCACTTTGACTTTACACTTGACAGTAACAATACTTGGACTTTTCTCTTGAGAATTGAATTTGCTCACCACACCCTCACACCGTCACTTAACTCAAGACCCTACGATCCTTTAAATGCTGCAACTAATACTGAGAAGTGAGAATTACTCTATTTTAGACCTGTTGTGTCTGGTTTTTTTCAGGAAAAAAGAAACCAAAGGTCCAAAGCTGTCTCCAAATGGGAAGTTGCTGGTCTTGACTGAATCTATGTGCGACTTCATAAGAGCATGAGTCCTCTTATTCTTGTTCTTTCACTGTCTTGCTTCTTGTCAAGTGTCTCTCTGGCTCAGGAAAGAGCTTTCTTTTCCGGCGACCTCAGTGATTCTCAGACGATAGTCTCCGGCTTCCGTACGTTCAGGTTCGGTTTCTTCAGCCCTGTTAACTCCTCTAGTCGGTATGCGGGTATATGGTACAACGGCATTCCTGAACAAACTGTGATATGGGTTGCTAACAAAGATAAGCCGATCAACGACTCCTCTGCAGTTATTTCGGTGTCTGAAGATGGAAACCTCGTAGTTACTGATGGTCAGAGGCGTGTTCTATGGTCAACTAACTTCACTACTCAAGTTCGCGGCAATTCTACTGTAGTTGAGCTTTTGGATTCGGGGAACCTCGTGCTAAAAGATGTAAATACGAATGCATATCTTTGGGAGAGTTTCAAGCATCCTACTGATTCTTGGCTGCCTAATATGTTGGTTGAGACAAACACAAGAACCGGAGGAAGGAGCATCACAATAACTTCTTGGAAAACTCCTTCAGATCCTTCTCCAGGTAGCTACACTGCTGCACTTATTCTTTCTGCATATCCAGAGCTCTACATTTTCAACAACAAGAAGAATAATGCTACGGTGTGGCGCAGTGGCCCGTGGAATGGCCAGATGTTTAACGGTCTACCAGATAAGTATGCGGGGGTCTTTCTCTACAAGTTCATGGTTAATCATGATACCGATGGATCAGTCACAATGTCATATGCTAATGATTCGACTTTAAGATACTTCTACTTGGATTACAGAGGATATGTGATCAGGAGAGATTGGAGTGAGGTTGAGAGAAAGTGGATGGTCGGTGACCAAGTCCCTGCAACCGAATGTGATATTTACAGAAGATGTGGTGAATTCGCTTCCTGTGATCACCGGAAAACCAGGCCTTGTTCTTGCATTAGAGGGTTTATGCCAAGGAACCTCATGGAGTGGAACAATGGAAACTGGAGTGGTGGGTGCATTAGAAAGGTCCCTTTGCAGTGTGAAAGACAGAACAGTAATGGAAGTGCGGATGGGTTTCTGAGGCTAAGGCGAATGAAACTGCCTGACTTTGCAAGAAGGTCGGAAGCTAGTGAACCAGAGTGCTTAAGGACTTGTTTGCAGACATGTTCTTGTATAGCTTGTGCTCATGGCTTAGGTTATGGTTGCATGATTTGGAATGGAAGCTTAGTTGACTCACAGGAGTTGTCTGCTAGTGAAATGGATCTTCATGTCCGTCTTGCACATTCAGAATTCTGTTAAGCATTAATCCTCAACTTCTCTCCTATAATTACTTTAACTGATTGCAGCTTTACTAATTTTGGTATTTCCTGAAACCTCTCTACTAGAAACGCCGGACACACGACCGGTTATCATCGGTACATCATTGGCTGGCGGTATTTTTATTGTGGCAGCTTGTGCTCTTTTGGCAAGACTGATTATCAAGAAGAGAAAAGGTCAGAGTTTAACTAAACTTTTGTGTTCTTATAAGCAATGGTCATTTTGGTTTAAACAGTATTTTAGATTCGTTCTCAGTGAAAAACAAAGGAACAGACGCAGAGCAAATTTTTGAGAGAGTAGAAGCTTTAGCTGGTGGTAATAAAGGAAAGTTGAAAGAGTTACCATTGTTTGAGTTTCAAGTGTTAGCTGCAGCGACTGATAATTTCTCTGTCATAAATAAGCTCGGACAAGGCGGCTTTGGTCCTGTTTAGAAAGTAAGTATGACTCTTACTTAAAGATTTATGGCAACTAGAATTTATATTGACTCCAATAACTCTTGAATTTCTTTTGTTGCAGGGGAAGTTGCAAGACGGGCAAGAGATTGCCGTGAAGAGACTGTCACGAGCATCTGGACAAGGGCTTGAAGAACTTGTTAATGAAGTGGTTGTGATTTCTAAGCTGCAACACCGGAATCTTGTGAAGTTACTTGGTTGTTGCATTGCAGGAGAAGAAAGGATGTTAGTCTATGAGTTCATGCCTAATAAAAGCTTAGACTATTATCTATTTGGTAACTTTTTTGATATATTTTGTTTTGAAAACTCTGTTCCAATGTTAACAACCAGGTCAATTAACATAAGCTAATTAATGTGTTGTTCAGACCCTACAAAGGCAAAACTTCTTGACTGGAAGACAAGGTTTAGCATAATCAATGGAATATGCAGAGGTCTCTTGTATCTTCACAGAGATTCTAGGCTTAGAATCATTCACAGAGACCTAAAAGCTAGCAACATCTTGTTAGATGAGAATATGATTCCGAAAATATCTGATTTCGGGTTGGCCAAGATTTTCACAGGGAGTGAAGATGAAGCAAACACCCGAAGGGTCGTAGGAACATAGTAAGTGACTTCAGTTTAACCATTTGTTACACCTTTTGCAATATAAAACCGAGAAAACATTTTGTCATTCAGCGGCTATATGTCACCGGAATATGCAATGAGAGGACGGTTTTCAGAGAAATCTGATGTTTTCAGCTTAGGTGTTATACTCTTAGAGTTTGTCAGTGGAAGAAGAAACTCGAACTCGACTCTTTTACCTGATGTGAGTCTCTCCGAACTCTACTCACATTTACTTAATCTCTCCAGATAGTTCTCAAGCTCTAAGAGCTTCTCTGTTTTATAGGCATGGTCGATCTGGAACGAAGGAGAGATTAATGCTCTAGTGGATCCTGAGATCTTTGACCCACTCTTTGAGAGAGAAATACAGAAATGTGTTCACATTGGGCTTTTGTGTGTGCAAGAAGCTGCTTATAATAGGCCAAGTGTTGCTACAGTGTGTTCGATGCTCAGCAGCGAGATTGCAGACATTCCACAACCGAAACAGCATGCTTTTATATCAAGGAACGGTGTCTCAGAAGCAGAGTCCAATGAGAACAGTGAGCTTAAAGCATCTATCAATGGTGTCACCATCACCGATGTCTCAGGACGTTAGAACAAGAATTAAAAATGTAATCGAGAAACTCTTCTAAGCGTGATTATTTCATTTATCATATAGATGGTGTAGGTCTCATACATGTACAAGTTCTTTTTTGTTTTCAAATCATTAATTCCCACTGTACGAGATCAAGCTATGTATACCAAGAATCATCAGTTCTTGATAGGAGGAAGTTCCACGGATGCAAGAACAGGCTTCTTTTCCGAGCTTTGAGAATGTGTGGAAGATCCGGCTTCTTGGTGTTGAGACTCAGGATCCCAAAACTGGTGGTCGTCATGACGATCAGAGTGTCGGTTCTTGTGATTGTGAAGGAGATGGGTCGGAGATGAGCCATGAGTTGGTGTGGTTGGACGGCTAGAGTAAGGTGTGTTTGATTCAGAGTGTCTTCCATGTTTCGTCTCCTTCTTTGCTGTGTGATGCCACTTCTCTATCGCCGTGGCTACATTTTCGTTGAATACCGTTGACTTCATGTTAGTACCCATCTACGCACATTCCATCAAACACTATGTCAGGAAAAAAAAAAAAAAACAAGAACATTATAGAAAAGCCGGGATTGATGTCACTCTTGTGTAGTACCTGAGTGACAAGAGCATGGAGTGGAAGAGTCACATAGCTGCAAAGTATCTGTACAACAACTCTGCAAGATTGATAGTAAAAGGAAACAAAGGTTGTAATCTGTACCCAATTCCTTTTTACTGTGATATTCTCAGAATCAAGAGCCAAGTTAATGTTAGCTTACCCAACTACAATTCTAATGACCAAATCTTCAGTTCTTTTATGGAAACAATTCCTGAGCTTGAATTCATACTGAAGATACCAAAAACAATCATGAGATAACAATTAGCATTGCCTCAAAAAAAGAAGAAAAACTGCAATGTTTGTGGAATGGATCTCTCTTACCGTACTCCAAGCAAAGAAGGCAAGTTGAAATGCATTCTGCAAAGTGAATTGTTTTTTGTGCACTCGTGAGTTTAGGATAGAAAAACAGGAAGAGGATAAAGAGAGCGGAGGAGAAGATTGAAATCTACCGTGAAAAGAACCAAATGGATAAGAAATAGGACTAATCTTGGCTTGCCAAACCAGAATAGATCATCACCGGGCTTAACCACCGGAGTGCCTATCACCACGTCGCCTCTCTCTTGGATTCTTAGACCCATTTTGGTTATAATCACTTGAAGCTTTGTTCCAACTATCAGAGCCACCTGAAAAGATTTACATTCACTAAAAAAAAAGGCGGCAAAAGAACAAAAAATCCAAGAAATGTTTTAAGAGTTTGTTGTACTTACAACTAGCGGAATGAACGGTAACCAGAGGTAAGAACGTAGTCCTGTTTCAAATGATAACAAATGTCATTTAATTTTGTTGCATAGATATGTTTTTGCGCGGTTAAGCAATGAGCGTTACCATGAGTATTGGTCAAGAGGAATAGCACGGCTACAAACCAGATAACCGGACTGCATACAGTTGCAAAGATTTTTTAGGACAAATCATCAGATTATACAAAAAAAGTTATTAACTATTAGATACAAACTTGATTTCCACAACGGCTTTGAAGTCTTGCTCTAATGATCTCTGAATATACTTGCGGAAATCGTATTTTGCTCGGCCCTCGGGAGCAACATGCGCCTGAATAAAGAGTTAGTTAGACCGCTATTAGAGAAAACAAAACAAAAAGATCACTGTAAGTTCCATATATACCGTGATGAAACCATGGCGCAACGCGAAGTAATCAACTTTGGTGATAGATCCAAAGAACTGTCTGAAGAAACACACAAACCATAGAGTAACACTCGTCTTGCTCCAGGAACTGAGATGTCTTCTCCCGAAAGTTGTGTCCCTTGCAAGCCTGAACCTATCGGGATCTGCATAACAAGATTGCATGCATCGTGAAATTTCCCGTTTTGGACTTTAATACTCGGATTTAATATTACATACCGACGGCATACTGATATTCTAACGTCTGAGTCTCCTTCTCCCACTGCTTCCACCTCTTCAACTGCAATACTCAAGAAGGAAAAACAACCAAATCATTTGCATACAAACTTTCTTGATTCTTGCCCTAGCCATTGCGTGATTCACAAGAAACGTTAGTTACCTTGGTCTGCCCGAGAGCATAAGTGACAATGCAGTAAATAACATGAACCACGGCGAGCACAAAGATGAATATATGCAGCTGGTGGATTCCATAAGCAGATACAAAAGCCACTTTCCCCTTAAGAAAATGCATCAATCACAAATAACAAAATTAATAATTGGTCGGGTTTGCAAATGGAAAATTGTTTGTATGGGAGATTATTAGTTACTTTCTTATCGCAATAGTCATCGCATTTGGTGGCTAAACTTCGTCTAGGGATATAAGATTCAGCTAACTCAAGAAGAAGTCTTCTACCGGATTTTTCTCCATCGTTTTCATTCTTCTTGGCGTACTTACTAGTTTCTTCAACCTTGGGGCTGCAAGGGTGCATCGTTGAAGCAACACTCTTGGAAATGCAGATATTTGAGATTGGTTTTTGTCCGACTGTTAGGAGTAGTGATATGAATCCCAACAGCATAAGCTCTGAACAAAATTAAATTATCATTTTGTGTTTAAATAAAAGAAGCTTGTTAATGGATGAGGTTAGGTAGCAAAAGATGTCTAAAACAAAATAATGTTTAGAACTTTCAGTTTTATTTTTACCTGCTTTGACCTTTTCAAGAGCTTCATAGAGAACCTTCTTGTGCTTCTTCTTAAGCCACTGTCAGTTAAAAAAAAAGAAGATCAGATTTAGTCGCAAGAGAATAAGAACTAAACAAGAGAAAGAAACATAGCATAAAGCAGAACAAGAAAATGAAATTAGGAAAAAGGAAGCTTAGAAAAAACATATTGGCAACTAAAGAGTAAACAGAGCAGGAAGCAGAAGAAACTTCAAATATATAGACAAATGAAGAAGGAGAGCTTACGGTTCCAATCTTGTGAATCGAATGTTCAATGACAATCGAAATAAATAGTAAGACGGAGCAAACCACAGCTACTGCCCAAGTAGAGGTCTCCTCTAATGTCCGTTGTTTTGCTAGTATCTCCATCAGAGTTTTTTTTTCCTCTTCGAGAAACCTAACCTTCTTTCTATTTAATAGAAGAGAGAGAGAGAGTTTCGTGTTCTTCTTTTGCTCTCTACTTTGAATTAGTACGATACGCAATTTTGAATGTCATTATATAGAGGCATGCATGAGAGGGCGAAAGAAGGAAGAAAGAGTAGATGAAGATAAGGCCCTCCCCGCAACGAGTGACTGTAAACGTAAAAGGCTTCTACGTCATCTCTCGGAGAACTGTTCAACGACTTAGACTTTTTGTGTTCCTCGTGTGACGACTTTTCAGTTATCACCATGCTTTATCGAGTGCAGTTTCTTGTGTATTATGATTCCTATGGACTTTATGAGTCAATATGTTTTGTTTTCATTTCACGTCACATCTTTTTTCGTTTTCCGTCCGGTTGGCAAATAGATTACTCAAAAATAACGAACAAGTTTGGTAAATATTTCATTCCGGTCTCTACTTTTTCCTTCTAAACGACTATAAAATAAGGATAACTTTTCTATAATGGCCTATAAAGGGAACTCGCACGAAAGCTCGTACGTACGCTTCTTTCTTTTACCTATTCTCAAGAATCTCAACTCGTTTTTAACTTTTAACGTACTATCTAAGTAACAAAATACTTGTGCGAGGGCGAAAAAGGACGATGAAATAAATCATAAATCATGAATAATATTTAGATATCAAAAAATGTTGAAAATGATAAATTTTGTGCAAAGCATAATTACAAAAGAGAAAGACTAGTCGAGATTAATTGTTGAAAATGATAAATTTTGTGCAAAGCATAATTACAAAAGAGAAAGACTAATAAGAGAGAAAGATACATTGACTAACCTCCACTATACAGTCTTTGCTGCTTTGTTTGTATGTTAAATTTTTAGAAACCCGATTATCTTTGAATGAATCATCCCAGCATAATGTGGTAGACTGGTAGGTTAGGTGTGTGGAGATGCTCTATCCAAACTCATATCTACACTATTTGGCATTCGAATTTTCAACTACTGTAGACTGAAGTACATTGACTTGATGTCCCCGACAGAAGGAAGCACTTTGTGTAATTAATTAATGTAATATTCGAATATTAACATTAGTGTATATGCATTAAGCAATTACAATAAATCAAATTGATGTCTTTTCCGACCAAAAAAAAAAAAAAATCTGATGTCATTCCTTCTTGTTATTGTTTAACTCGATATGCAATTAAATATTGTTCATCTTAAACACATCAATTTGATTTAGAATTAAATGGACCAAATGAGACCAAACAATATTTAATCATAGCGGACCGTACTATGAACCAAATTTTTAGCGGACCGAATCCAGCTAAAATTAATAAATTATGCTGGTTTCCGAAGATAACCGAATTGAACCGACCTAAGAAACCGAATAGCTAAGAACATCCATGATCCATCACAAATCCAGATTTTGAAATCAAATCCTCAATATCCCCAAAATCCAAAATCCAAAATCCAAACTCAAAAACCCTAACCATTTTCGTCAATTACGCGATTACAGTCCAGATTTTTCTACAATCTTCAAGCTTTCCTTCTTGGTTTCCGAGAAAAAATGGATCCAATTGCTTCGGTTATGGAGAAAGCGAAGTGCTTTGCGAAATCGAGCCAGGACTTAGTCTCCCGCCACTTCGGCTTCC
The DNA here is from genome assembly GCA_902728155.2 of Microthlaspi erraticum. NCBI lineage: Eukaryota > Viridiplantae > Streptophyta > Magnoliopsida > Brassicales > Brassicaceae > Microthlaspi > Microthlaspi erraticum. Next base: position 1,095,787 of record CACVBM020000555.1, read on the forward strand.
ATGAGAACCCTTCTCGCCAGAATCCGGTATCTTCATCAATCCCCGTTAATTTAAGCATCGGCATTGTTGTTCAGCCACTTCCCTTCGTCTTCAGTAATGTGATATTTTTGAACTTTAAGATATTTGGGTTGGTTGTAAATTATGTTCAGATTGACATCTTGAAGCGATTACAAAGAGAAGCATTCTCGGATTTGATGGAAACTTAAAGATAGACAAGAGAAGTGGAGCGAATCATTTCCTCATATAAACTATCAAAAACAGGTCCTTTTCAAGAGAATAGCACTTATGTGAAGGATGTGGTTGATGGGAAACACTGAAGAGGAGAGTTTCAGTGGACTCGACAGAGAAGGAGTTAGACCTGCCTTGCTTTCAAGGTTCATGTTTTGAAACAAGCTTTAGGGAGTCAGATAGGCATGTGGCTGAGCTCGTTGCTGGATACAAAGGGGAAAGAAATCAGAGTGACGTTTCAGAGACATTGATGCCATTGCATTTGCAGTAAGTTTCCTAAGGCGTGGCACTGGTATGGATTCTGAACCATCGGCACAGGAGATGAGCAGAGGAGGCATGAAGCATGTGCCGTGTAGCTCCGTTGCTTTGAAGCTAGACTCTCAGATGGACGAGTCTACGAGAGTTGGGGGATGGATTGAAGTTCAGAACTCAAGAGAGAAGCAAGTGAAATGGTCAGTGTCTATTACAGACAAACCAGAGGATGAAGTGGGCTGGGGCATGAGCGTTGGTGGTTCAAGAAACCATGATCGGTTTCAGGTTGAGTCGTTTCTGAAATTCAACGTAGGCCATAGGTTTAGCTTAAGTCGAGGTCTTGTTTATCACACAAACAGTAACGGAAGAGCCGTAGGTCTTATGCTTCAGTCTCATTGGTCTCTTTGATATTTACTGCTAGTCCTCTCAGGTACATTCATGGTTCATCTATACCATTGATTGGTCTTATGCAAGTTATATGTCTGAAAATGTAGCTGCCATAATTTTTGCCTTGATGAGTGATAAAAGAGTCCTATTGTTTATTATCTGCCTACGTCTCTTTTATCAAATCTATTTTGTCTTCGTTACGAGTTTTTCTCTTTGATCTTTGTTGAAATAGTACACCAATTTGCTTCTTTTTTGTTTGTTTTGACATGGTAATAGATGACATAAATGCTGAAGCTTGGGGATAACTAAAATAACAGGATTAAAATCTACATCTAGTACGTCGCCGTTGCAACTTGACAGATAGGTGAAGAATTAAACATTGTAGTTATCATAATAAGTAGTATGTGACTCTACAGAAGACAAAACAGAGCCAAGTTGATCAAAAACATGCAAGTCCTTGTGATGTTGAGAGCGATGGTGACTTTACAGTTTACACCTCTCACTAACCTACAAATTTTGTAGACTTTTCATCTGTCCAAGTCAAGACCCTTCTTCTATGGACTTGTTTGATGCGACAGTGTCCTATGTAGACCACCATGGCAAATAGGTAATTTATGCTGCCTCTTATTTCCACTCAGACGTTTGTGACAGTTAGACATTGCTTAGAATATGAATTTTTGTCGCTCACTCTTATAAGAATTGAATGTGTGGAAGATCCAGCTTGAAAGAGCTTTTAACTGGATAAAGATATGTACATCAAGAAAATCATCACTTCTTGAAAGAAAAATCTCTTGCGCTTTTGCTAGTCCGTATAGGAGGAAGTTCCACGGACGCAATAATAGGCTTCTTCTCAGAGCTATCCTGCGGAAGAGAATGTGTGGAAGATCCAGCTTCTTGGTGCTGAGACTCAGGATCCCAAAACTGGTGGTCGTCATGACGATCAGAGTATCTAGGAGAAGGAGACTCCGGGAAACCTTCAGCGCTTCGGTTCTTGAAATTGTGAAGGAGATGGATCGGCGATGAGCCATGCGTTGGTGTTGTTGGACGGCTAGAGTAAGGTGTGTTTGAATCAGATTTTGTTTTATGTTTCGTCTCCTTCTTTGCTGTGTGATGCCACTTCTTTAGCGCCGTGGCTACTCTTTCGTTGAATACCGTTGGCTTCATCGTAGTTCCCATCTACACACATTACATCGACACATAATGTCAGAAAAAAAAAAACCAACATATCGAAAATTCAGTATTGAATCTCACTGTTGTGTTAGTACCTGAGTGACTAGAGCATAGAGTGGAAGAGTCACATAGCTGCAAAGTATCTGTACAACAGCTCTGCAAGATTGATAGTAAAAAGGTTAAAAAGATTTGTTAACTTTATCCATTCTCAGAATCAACAGTCAAGTTTTAAGTTAGCTTACCCAACTACAATTCTAATGACCACATCTGCCATGCTTTCATGGAAACAGTTCTTAAGATTGAATTCATACTGCAGATACCAAGAAAATTTATGACATAAGAGTTAGTATTGCCTCTGAAAAAAAGAAGCAATGTTTGTGAAGAATGTGAAAATGGATCTCTCTTACCGTACTCCAAGCGAAGAAGGCAAGCTGAAATGCATTCTGCAAAAGTGAATGGTTTTTTGGTAATCATGAGTTTTAAGAGAGAAGGCAAAAACAAAAAAGAAGATAAACCGAGCTGTGGAAGAATATTGAATCTACCGTGAAAAGAACCAAATGGATGAGAAAAAGCATGAATCTTGGCTTGCCAAACCAGAAGAGATCATCACCGAGCTGAACCACCGGAGCGCCTCTCACCACATCGCCTTTCTCTTGGATTCTTAGACCCATTCTGGTTATAATCACTTGAAGCTTTGTTCCAACTATTAGAGTCACCTGAAAAGATTTACATTCACTCAGGTTTCTAAAAAGGCGGCAAAAAGGACAAAAGTCCAAGAAATGTTTTAAGAGTTTGTTGTACTTACAACTAGCGGAATGAAAGGTAACCAGAGGAAAGAACGTAGTCCTGTTTCAAATGACAACAAATGTTAGTTTTGTTGCTTAACATTGATGCAGAGATTGTGTCTTTGCACGGTAAGCAATGAGCGTTACCGTTTGTATTGGTCAAGAGGAATAGCACAGCGACAAACCAGATAACCGGACTGCATAAAGTTTTGCAAAGATTTTAAGACAAAAGTATTCAACTTGGACTTCATGCAGATTATACAAATAGTCATTAAAATATTAGATACAAACCTGATTTCAACTACGGTTTTGAAGTCTTCCTCTAATGATCTCTGGATATACTTGCGGAAATCGAATTTTATTTGGCTCTCAGGTGCCAAATGCGCCTGAAAAAATGAGCTTAGTTAGATCATTAGATAATAAACAGTAGAAGATAAAACAAAACAAAAAGATCACTAAAAGTTTCCATACCGTGATGAAACCATGGCGTAACGCTAAGTAATCAACTTTGGTGACAGATCCATAGAACTGTCTGAAGAAACACACAAACCATAGAGTAACACTTGTCTTGCTCCAGAAACTGAGATGTCTTCTCCCGAAAGATGTGTCCCTCGCAAACCTGAACCTCTCGGGATCTGCATAACAAGAATGCATGCATTCACATTCACCATAAACTTTCCTATTTCTGTCTTTACATGTGATCAAAATACTCTGATTCAATAGTATTACGTACCATTGGAATACTGATACTCTATTGTCTGAGTCTCATTTTCCCACTGCTTCCACCTCCTCATCTGCAATACTCAAGAAAACAAAATATCAAAATCTTTTGCATACAAACTTTCTTGATTCTCGGAATTCACAAGAGAAGTTAATTTAGTTTACCTTGGTCTTTCCGAGAGCATAAGTAACAATGCAGTAGATAACATGAACCACCGCGAGAACGAAGATGAATATATGCAGCTGGTGGATTCCATAAGCAGATACAAAAGCCACTTTCCCCTACGAAAACACAACAATCACAATTAAAAAGAACACAAAAAAATTGGTCGGTTTGTCAAATGTTTGTAGAGGAGATTATGATGAGATTACATTATCTGCGCATGTGTCATAACCTTTGCTTAAAAACCGTCTAGGGATTTCTTCTTGAGCAAAGTCAAGAAGAAGTCTTCTACCGGATTTTTCTCCATCGTCTCCTTTTTTACCGGCGCCTTTCTCGGGGTATTTTCTATTCTCTTCCGCCTGGCTGCAAGGGCGCATCGTTGAAGCAAGACTCTTGGAGACGCAGATCTTTGAGATTGGTGTTTGTCCGACTGTCAGGAGTAGTGATATGAATCCCAACAGCATAAGCTCTGAATCAACAATTTTTTTTTATCATTTTGTGTTAAAAAGATAAAGCTTGTCAATGGATGGAGTTAGGTAGCAAAAGAAGTTATATTGCTTTCAATCTTACCTGCTTTGATCTTTTCAAGAGCTTCATAGAGAGCATTCTTGTGCTTCTTCTTAAACCACTGGCAGTTAAAAAAACAGAGATCAGATTTAGTCACCTCATAACAGCATATGAACTAAACAAGAGAAAGAAGAAAAGAAAAGAAGAAAAAAAAAACAGAACCTAAAACGAACAAACAAAAAAGAAACAGAGCACAAGGCAGAAGAAGAAATTGAAATTAGGAAAAGGAAGCTTAGAGAAAACAGAGTGGGAACTAAAGAGTTAACAGAGCAGGAAGCAGATCAAGAACACGAAAAAAAAGAGCAAGAAGAATTAAAAACCCAAAAAATGAGAGCAAGAAGAAGATCTACACAAAAGAAGAAACAGAGAAAGAGCACGAAACAGAGGAATTTAATGATGAGGAAGAAGGTGAACTTACGGTTCCGATCTTGTGAATCGATTTTTCGATGAAAATCGAAATAAAGAGTAAGACGAAGCAAACCACAGCTACTGCCCAAGTAGAGGTCTGCTCTAAAGTCCGTTCTTTTACTTGAGCCATTAGAGCTCAATTTTAAGAGAGAGACAAAAAAAAACTTTTTTTTTCCTCTTTGAGAAATCCAACTTTTCGATTTAATAGAAGAGAGAGGGAGAAAAGAGAGAGAGAGAGAGAGAGAGAGAGAGAGAGAGAGAGAGAGAGAGAGAGTTTCGTGTTCTTCTTTTGCTCTCTGCTTTTAATTAGTACGATACGCAATTTTGAATGTCATAATATAGAGGCATGAGACGGCGAAAGGAGGAAGAAGGAAGAATGAGAAGAAGAAGAAGATAAGAAAGAGACTGTGAACTACAAGGCTTCTACGTCGTCTCTCGGAGAAGTGTTCAACGTCTTTGACTTTTTTTTTAGTGTTCCTCATGTGACGACTTCTCAATTATCACCCTTCTTTTTCGAGTGCAATTTCTCTATTTATTATTATGATTCCCTATGGCCTTGTGGGTCAATCATTTTTTTGTTTTTCATTTCACGTCACATCTTTTCGTTTTTCGGTTGGCAAATATATTTAAATTTAATCAAGATCACAAACAAGTTTGGTAAATATTTCATTCCGGTCTCTCATACTTTTTCTTTTAAACGACTATAATTTACCTATGGTTCAGCATTTGATTTGATTCGTTTGTCCTTTAGGTTTGTCGTATATTCTTTGGGTGTAATATATTGCTATTTTGGTTGTAAAGCTATATCAAATGGCCACTTGAGATTTTATAAAATAAGGATAACGTTACCATAATGGCCTAATGGGACCTCGCTGGAAAGCTCCGCTTTTCCTTTCTTGTTTTTTTTACCTTTTTGTCAACTTGTTTTAACTTTTGACATTATACTATCTACGTAACAAAATACTTGTGAGACTAAGCCTTGGTTCAAAAAAATAATTAAATAAGATTTACTTGTGAGACGGCGAAAAAAGAAAGTTGAAACAAATCATGAGTCATGAATTATTTTGAAAATGGTAAATTTTGTGCAAAGCAGCATCAGAAAAGAGAAAGTCTAAACAGAGAGAGATTCTTGACTGCTCCATTATTTAGTCTTGGCTGCTTTGTTTGTATGTTAAATTTTAGAAACCCGATTATCTTTAAGAAAAATTATCTTAATCGTACCTACAAAATATTCGGATGCATGCAACAATGATTAATCAATATAGTTAAAATAAAATGTGAAGTGGGAAATGTTGTGAAATTAGCTGACTTTCCATTAGCCATCATTGATTTTTTATTCTTAATCTAAACCCCCGCAAACCTAAAAAAAAATATTCTTAATCTAAACCCCCGCAAACCTAAAAGTTATTTTTAGATCTCCAGCAATATCTTAAAATAATAAGAGTGGTGCACTGGTGCTTACTTCACACGTGATTTAACAATGAGACTGACAGAAGTTTGTTTTTAAAGAAAAATTAAACATCTAATATGGTTATATGGATGGACTGCAAGTTAACATACCTATAAGCAGGATCAAGTTAACAAAAAAGAACTGAGGAACCAAGTTAACAAAAAATAATTGAGGAACCAACCAATGATACACGTTTATAATTTTTCTTCGAAACGGGATCTAGCTATGTTTTTGGTTATTAAACTGAATTTGCATGTGTATAAAAACTTCTAGCGGTTATTAACCATATTATGACCGACACAAGTGCAACTAAATTTCAAAGAGTTCATAAATAACAATGCATATGCTCAAGCGTATATGTATTCATAGAGACAAAAAAAAACAAGCATTTGTCGGCAAAACGTGGAAGGTGTATAATTACTACTATTGAACCTACATCGTTGATCGTTGGACCACAATTGACAAATTGTTAGTAAACTCTCGGAAATCAAGTTGCAATTGTGACACCAGAGTTGGAAATATCAAATACAACAATTAATGAGCGGACACTTGAGATGAACAAGTATTTAATTGCATATCAAGTTAACCAATTAAAAAAGATTATGTGGTTGAATTGTTGCTGAGTCGTAATGCTTAATCAACACGAACGTATGAAAATGTGAAGACGTGTTGGTCACATTTGAATATGATTTCGAAATATATTATTGGGCATCTCTGCCTTGTAAAAGACTTTGGGCATCACTAATCTCTGCCTTGTAAAAGACTTTGGGCGTAGTCGAAAAATACCAACGTTCTTATTCTTATTCAATGGGCGTTTTGACCATGGCTACTTGAGATATAATTATCTCCCTCTCTTCTTCACAGTTCACACTTATATGATTAAATTAATGGAAAACAAAAGAACTACAATTTGATTGCCCTTGTTGTAATTGCTTAATGCATAATTGCATATACGTTAGTTAATATTCGTATGTTAACATCAGGGTACTTGCTTTTGTCGGACGACATCAAGTCAATGTACTTCAGTAGTTGAAAAATTCGAATGCCAATAGATACGAGCTTGGAATTTTGGATAGAGCATCTCCATAGACCTAACCTCCTACCACATTATGTTGGGATGGACCAATTTATTTTTTTTTAATTTTTATTCCGTTAAAACTGAACCAACTTTTTAGCGGACCGAAATCCAATTAAAAATATGCTGGTTTTCCGAAGCAAACCGAATTGAACCGACCTGAGAAACCGAATAGCCAAACAACATCCATGATCCATCACAAATCCAGATTTTGAAATCAAATCCTCAAACCCCCAAAATCCAAACTCATAAACCCTAAACATTTCCAGTTTTTCTCTATCCAATTTCCCTCTCGCCGGTAGAAATCATCGTCACGCACATTCATCTCTCCAAACTGCTTCTCTTTCTAGCTCTCTCGGCTTTCTTCGTTTGTATCGTTCTCCTTTGTACAGCCTTCTGTCATTTTTACTAGTTGGTAGTGCCCACGAAACGAGTTAATCGTCAATTGCGCGATTACAGTCCAGATTTTTCTTCAATCTTCAAGCTTTCCTTAGTTTCCGAGTAAAAAATGGATCCGATTGCTTCGGTTATGGAGAAAATGAAGGGCTTTGCGAAATCGAGCCAGGACTTAGTCTCCCGCCACTTCGGCTTCCATGAGAATCCTTCTCGCCAGAATCCGGTATCTTCATCATCAATCCCCTTTACTTTGAGCTTCTGCATTGTTGTTCAACCACTTCCTTCAGTAATGTGATTCGTAAAACGTGATCTTTCTTTTTAACTTAAGAAAATTTGGAATTATGTTCAGATTGATATCTTGAAGCGATTACAAAGAGAAGCATTCTCGGATTTGATGAAACTCAGAGAAAGACAAGAGAAAGTGGAGCGAATAATTTCCTCATATAAACTCTCAAAAACAGGTCCTTTCCGAGAGAATAGCACTCATTTGAAAGGTGAGGTTGATGTCCTTGGAGCTATGTTGCTGATGGGAAACACTGACGAGGAGAGTTTCAGTGGACTCTACAGAGAAGGAGTGAGACCTGGATTGCTATCTAGGTTCATGTTTGAAACAAGCCTTAGGGAGTCAGATAAGCTTGTGGCTGAGCTCGTTGCTGGATACAAAGGGGAAGGAGATCATCACAGTGACGTTTCAGGGAATCAGCTTTCTTTAGCCAAAGTCTTTTACAAGGCAGAGATTAGTGATTGGTTCTCTGCAGTTGCTATTCCTGTTGGCGCTCATTTCAGAGACATTGATGCTGCTATTGTGTCTTCTTATCAGGGAATGAATCTTACTGAAGTTTCCGAACTTGGACCACCTCTTTTAAACCAAGATAATGGTAGTGCCATAGGGTTAACACTCAGAAGCTCAAACGTCACAGCTTCAATGGCGCAGTCCATCTCCAACCTTGAAGTTGAACAGGGTGTGAATGAAACGAATCGTTGTTACAGAACTTTTGGCCAAGTCACCTGCGACATTCTGAGAGGTGTAAAACTATCTCTGCTGGGATGTCATCAAATTTTAGCACCATGTAACAACCTCAATTCCGTTGGAGCCATTACAGTTCCAGTAAGTTTTCTAAGGCGTGGCACTGGTATGGAGCCTGAATCATCGGCACAGCCTCTAGAGATGAGCAGAGGAGGTATGAAGCATGTGTCGTGTAGCTCCGTTGCTTTGAAGTTAGACTCTCTGATGGACGAGTGTACGAGAATTGGGGGATGGATTGAAGTTCAAAACACAAGTGAGAAGCAAGTGAAATGGTCGGTGTCGATTACAGACAAACCAGAGGATGAAGTGGGCTGGGGCATGAGCGTTGGTGGTGTCGTCGATGGTTCAAGAAATCATGACCGGTTTCATGTGGAGTCGTATCTGAAATTCAACTTAGGTGATCGGTTTAGCTTAAGTCCAGGTCTTGTTTATCACACAAAGAGTAACGGAAGAACCATAGGTCTTATGCTTCAGTCTCATTGGTCTCTGTGATCTTACTGTTAGTCTTTCCAGGTACATTCATGGTTCATATATAATACACCAATTTGCTTCTTCTTTATATTACATGGTAACAGATGGCATAATGCTGAAGCTTGGGGATAACTAAAATATCAGGAATTAAAAACTACATCTAGTATGTCGCCATTGCAACTTGACAGATAGGTGAAGAATTAAACACAGTTTTTTAAACATAGTTAATTAGATATCATAATAAGTAGTTAGTGACTCTACAGAAGACAAAACAGAGCCAAGTTGATCAATAACATGCAACTACTTGTGATGTTGAGAGCGATGATGACTTTACACCTCTCACTAACCTACAAAATTTGTAGACTTTTCATCTGTAGAAGTCAATGCCCTTCTTCTGTGGACTCGTTTGATGCGACAGTGTCCTATGTAGACCACCATGGCAAATAGGTAATTTATGTTGCCCCTTATTTCCCGCTCAGACGTTTGTGTCAATTAACTTAAGCTTTTTGTCGCTCATCTTATAAGAATTTGTGAATTTCATTGGTAACTTCAAAAAAACGTCCAAACAAGAAAGTGAATACGTGATTCTTGAAGCTCTTAAGGGAGGGCCAAAGCAAGTTACAAACTTATAAAACTTAGTATCATCACTAACTATTGTAGATTTCTCTTCTGTTCATGAGAGATTGGTCTTGTTCTGCAATTTTGTCTTTTGAGTAACCCTTTTATTTATCGCTTTTCTGCAATCTCCTTTTTTGTTTAATCATACAAATCCAAGTTTTCCGAAAACACAGGAATGATTTATTGCTTATATCTTCCATGAACCACACCACACATTCAATACAAGATATATTTGATTCTTAAAGCTTTCCAACAGTTTTTGTCAACTTTTCATGTTGCATTTAATTTTACCTGGAATCTTATCTAGTGTTTTACATAACCATCTGTATGAAGTCTCTCTTAGTTTTCTTACAATACGAGACTTCTCTTGATTGATGGTTCATGACTCTAGTCCAATTTCAATCACACTTTCTTACGATAAGACTCCTATTTTAGTGGTCCATGACCCTAGTCCAATTTTAACCCAAATCCTCAAACGCTAACGACAGATTAACGAGTGGTTTTTCAAACACGTGTTGTTTAGTATAATCAACGAGCGTGAACAAAAAGGTCAAAAAGTAATGGAAAAAAATAATATTTGTTTTATGTATCTGCAATCTGCAAGTTACAAATCTACTCAAAAGGTAATCACAAATGGCCCCATTAAAATCGCACTAACGCAACTAGTCCTCTCACTTTCTTCTTCCCATTCCAAATTTTCTCTGCATCCAAAGAAAAGTCAACATTGGTGGTTTAGTTATTCCACTCTCATTACTAATTGGGCAATTCCATGAATAAAACCACCAAACATTATTACTCTCAAGTCTCACCAGTCACCACAGAACAAAGTCTCTCGTTGAACAAAACATTTTTCCAAGTCTTCACACAGAGACAAAAGACGACTACTTTTATTACTATTTTACCTCTCTTGGAGGAAACTCTTCCAATACAGTAACAGAGAAAAACAACAAATGAAACCAGCTATGGTGGTTCCAGCCAACATACGTCGTCGTTTTGTTCTTCTTCTGCTTGCATTCACGTGTTTCTCTCTTAGACTCTGTTCCGGCGAAGACAGAATCACTTTCTCGACTCCGATCAAAGACTCACAGACCCTTCTCTGCAAAAGTGGTGTTTTCAGGTTCGGTTTCTTCACTCCCGTAAATTCCACTACTAGGTTACGTTATGCTGGGATTTGGTACGACAAGATACCGATTCAAACCGTGGTTTGGGTTGCTAACAAAGACACTCCCATCAAAGACACTTCCGGTGTTATCTCCATCTCCGACGACGGAAACCTCGTGGTCACCGACGGTCGAAACCGCCTTGTATGGTCGACGAACGTCACAGTACCAGTGGCTCCAAATGCTACGTGGGTCCAGCTACTAGATACTGGGAATCTTAAGTTACAAGATAACAGAAACAACGGTGAGACTCTCTGGGAGAGTTTCAAGCATCCTTACAACTCTTTCTTGCCAAGAATGAATCTTGGGACCAACAACGGAACCGGAGAGAATCTTAAGCTTACTTCTTGGAGAAGTGACGTAGATCCTTCAACAGGGAACTACACAGCTGGTCTTGCTCCTTTCACGTTCCCTGAGCTTCTAATCTGGAAGAACAGTGTTCCAGTCTGGCGTAGCGGTCCCTGGAACGGTCAGGTTTTCGTCGGTCTACCGGATGTGGAGTCTCTTCTGTTTCTTGATGGGTTTAATCTCAACAATGATAACCGAGGAACATATTCAATGTCCTATGCTAATGACTCTTTCATGTATCACTTTAACTTGGATCCTGATGGAGCTATCTATCAGAGAGATTGGAGTACTTCTAGGAATGCTTGGAGGGTCGGTGTTAGGTTTCCGTCCACAGATTGTGATGCATACGGTATGTGTGGTCCGTACGGCAGCTGCAACTCTAGAGAAGATCCGCCATGTAAATGCGTTAAAGGGTTTGTGCCAAGGAATAACATAGAGTGGGCTGCAAGGAACTGGACTAGTGGATGTGTGAGAAGAGCTCCATTGAGGTGCGAGAGGCTGAGAAATGCTAGGAGTGGTAGTGGAGGAGTAAAAGGAGATGGGTTTTTGAAACTGCAGAAGATGAAAGTGCCAATCTCTGCGGAAACGTCTCTAGCTAATGAGCAAGCTTGTCCTATACAATGTTTAGAAAACTGTTCTTGCACGGCTTATGCTTATGATCGAGGAATCGGATGCATGCTTTGGAGTGGTAGCTTACTTGATATGCAATCATTCTTGGGAAGTGGCATTGATCTTTATATTCGACTTGCGGATTCCGAACTCAGTGAGTCAAAAAACCTCTAATTAGTCTCACTTATTGTTCTCTTCTCCATTCAGTTTGACTTATGTTCTTTCTCACCAAATCTTGTAGAAACACATAGCAAGCGAGCAATTATGATCACAGCACCTGTGGTAGGTGTTGTGTTTGTTGCTGCAGTCTGCATTCTTTTAGCATGCAGGAAGTTCAAAAAGCGTCCAGGTTTAATTTCTTCTTTACTCATTGATGATATTGATAGCTTCAGATTGTTTCTTTTACCATAATTTTTTTGCTTCCATTGCTTTAGAAGCACCAGCGAAAGATCAAAGCGCAGAGATATTGTTTAAGAGAATGGAAGCACTTACAAGTGGTAATGAGTCTGCTTCTAACCAAGTCAAGCTCAAGGAGCTTCCTCTCTTTGAGTTTCAAGTGTTGGCTACATCAACCGATAACTTCTGTCTCAGAAACAAGCTCGGTCAAGGAGGGTTTGGTCCTGTTTACAAGGTAAAGCACTGCACAAGAATCCTTCTGATAAATAATCTTTGGAGTAGTTAAGTGACTGGTAATATTTTTGTTCAGGGGAAGTTACCAGAAGGTCAAGAAATTGCTGTCAAGAGGCTCTCACGGGCATCAGGACAAGGACTAGAGGAACTTATGAACGAAGTGGTTGTAATTTCGAAGTTGCAACATCGGAATCTAGTGAAGTTACTTGGATGTTGCATTGAAGGTGAAGAAAGATTGTTAGTCTATGAATACATGCCAAAGAAAAGCTTGGACGCGTATCTATTTGGTAAACTTATCACCTCTGTTTTTCAACTCTGTTTTTACCATTTGGCTATGGATGATCTAAGGGAAAGCTAATGATTTTGTTAGCTTTTTTCTTTCTCAGACCCATCTAAACAAAAGATTCTTGATTGGAAGACAAGGTTCAACATAATGGAAGGAATATGCAGAGGACTCTTGTACCTTCACAGAGATTCAAGACTAAAGATCATACACAGAGATCTCAAAGCCAGCAACATTTTGTTAGATGAGAATCTGAATCCGAAGATATCTGATTTCGGACTTGCAAGAGTTTTCCTAGCGAATGAAGATGAAGCTAACACTAGAAGAGTTGTTGGAACATAGTAAGTATCATTTCCCAAAATACACAACTAACATAATGAAATTCATTTTAATCATAAACCAATATGAATGAAAAAATTCCATTATTGCAGCGGCTATATGTCACCGGAATATGCAATGGAAGGTTTCTTTTCAGAGAAATCAGACGTTTTCAGCTTAGGGGTGATATTTCTAGAGATCATAAGTGGGAGAAGAAACTCTCACAAGGAAGAGAACAATCTAAACCTTTTAGCTTATGTAAGTGTGTACTAATAATCAGTGTTTAGTAACTTATGCTTAAGCTTTTAAACTAATGTAAATTTGGTCTTTTTCCAAAGGCGTGGAAGCTGTGGAATGAAGGTGAGGCTGCTTCTCTAGCAGATCCCAACGTCTTTGATGAATCTTTTGAGAAAGAGATACAGAAGTGTGTTCAGATTGGTTTGTTGTGTGTGCAAGAAGTTGCAAACGATAGACCAAATGTTTCAAACGTGATTTGGATGCTAACTACCGAGAACACGAACCTCTCTGAGCCGAAGCAGCCTGCGTTTATAGCAAGAAGAGGAGCTTCTGAGGCTGAATCTTCTGAACAGAGCAGCCAAAAGGTCTCTATCAACGATGTGAGCCTCACAGCTGTAACTGGACGCTAAGCTCACAAAGAGAAAGACAAGTTCAGTGTGTTTATATACATAGCTTATATGTTTTGTGGACATTCCTATGGTTATAAATTTTTATCATTCTGTGCATGTTCAATGGTTGGACTCAAAAATAAGAGATGTATCAAAGAGAAGTTATGTGCAGATTTCCATGATTTACAGATTTTGTATTATAACAACAGCTAAAACAACTCATGAAACTAATAATATTTGTGGAGTTATCAAACCTGGATGAAAAATCTGAAACCGGAAGGAGAAGTTGAAGAACAAAAACGGTTCATGTTCTTGGGAAGTCATTGGAGCTTTTGTCTGAGGAAAAATAATAATTATATTTCTCTAATTTGCAAAGACGAAAACAATTTATAAGTCTACTCATAAGGTAAGAAAAATGGCACTATTAAGCCAACTAGTCCTCTCGTTTTCTTCCTCACACTTCAATTTTTTTTCTTCATTCAAAGAAAAGTCAAGATTAGCCGTTTATCCCACTCTCATTACTCACACCACAGAACAGATCTCCCGTTGAACAAAACATTTTTCTAAGTCTTCTCACAGAGACAATGGCGACTACTTTTATTAATATCTTACCTCTCTTGGAGGAAACTCTTTACTCTTCCATATAGAGAAACAGCAAAGCAACAAATGAAACCAGCTATGGTGGTTCCAGTGAACACACGTCGTCGTTTTGTTCTTCTTCTGCTTGCATTGACTTGCTTCTCTCAGAGTCTCTGTTTCGGCGAAGACAGAATCACGTTCTCGACTCCGATCAATGATTCAGAGACCCTTCTCTGCAAAAGTGGTGTTTTCAGGTTCGGTTTCTTCACTCCTGTAAATTCCACTACTCGGTTACGTTATGCTGGGATTTGGTACGACAAGATACCGATTCAAACCGTGGTTTGGGTTGCTAACAAAGACACCCCGATCAACGACACTTCCGGTGTTATCTCGATCTCTGACGACGGAAATCTCGTGGTCACCGACGGTGGAAACCGCCTTGTATGGTCGACGAACGTCACAGTACCAGTGGCTCCAAATGCTACTTGGGTTCAGCTAATGGATACTGGGAATCTTAGGTTACAAGATAACAGAAACAACGGTGAGATTCTCTGGAAGAGTTTCAAGCATCCTTACAACTCTTTCTTGCCAAGAATGAATCTTGGGATCAACCCTGGAACCGGAGAGAATCTAAAGCTTACTTCTTGGAGAAGCGACGTAGATCCTTCAACAGGAAACTACACAGCTGGTCTTGCTCCTTTCACGTTCCCTGAACTTCTAATCTGGAAGAACAGTGTCCCAATCTGGCGTAGCGGTCCTTGGAACGGTCAGGTTTTCGTCGGTTTACCGGATGTGGAGTCTCTTCTGTTTCTTGATGGGTTTAATTTCAACAATGATAACGAAGGAGTATCTTCATTGTCTTATGCTAATGATTCTTTCATGTATCACTTTAACTTGGATCCTGATGGAGCTATCTATCAGAGAGATTGGAATACTTCTACAAAAAGTTGGAGGATTGGTGCAATTATTCCATCGACCACTTGTGATGTATACGGTAGATGTGGTCCATTCGCGAGCTGCAATCCTCGGGAAGTTCCGCCTTGTAAATGCGTTCAAGGGTTTGTGCCGAAGAATAACACAAATTGGAATGGAGGGAGTTGGAGTAATGAATGTGTGAGAAGAACTCCATTGCGGTGCGAGAGGCAGAGCAATGTAAGTAGTATTGGTGGTGGTGGAGGAGGGAAAGGAGATGGGTTTTTGAAACTCGAGAAAATGAAAGTGCCAGTATCTGCGGAATCGTCTCTAGCTAATGAGAAAGCTTGTCCTAAACAGTGTTTAGAAAACTGTTCTTGCACGGCTTATGCTTATGATCGAGGACTCGGATGCATGCTTTGGAGTGGTAGCTTACTTGATATGCAATCATTCTTGGGAAGTGGCATGGATCTTTATATTCGACTTGCGGATTCTGAACTCAGTGAGTCAAAAATCTCTAACTAGTCTCAACTTGTTTTCTTCTCCATTTGAATCGACTTATGTTTTCTCATCAAATCTTGTAGAGACTTCATACGAAACAAAAAAAAAACTTGTAGAAACACATAGCAAGCGAGCAATTATGATCACAGCACCTGTGCTAGGTGTTGCGTTTGTTGCTGCGGTCTGCGTTCGTTTAGCATGCATGAAGTTCAAGAAGCGTCCAGGTTAAGATTTTTCTTTGCTTATTGATGATATTGATAGCTTGAGAGTGTTTCTTTTTACTATAATTTGTTTGCTACCATTGCTTTAGAAGCACCACCGAAAGATCAAAGCGCAGAGATATTGTTTAAGAGAATGGAAGCACTTACAAGTGGTAATGAGTCTGCTTCTAACCAAGTCAAGCTCAAGGAGCTTCCTCTCTTTGAGTTTCAAGTGTTGGCTACATCAACCGATAACTTCTGTCTCAGAAACAAGCTTGGACAAGGAGGGTTTGGTCCTGTTTACAAGGTAAAACATTAAACAAGAATCCTTCTAATGAGAGATATCAGACTGATTAAGTGACTGGTAATCTTTTTGTTCAGGGGAAGTTACCAGAAGGGCAAGAAATTGCAGTCAAGAGGCTCTCACGTGCATCAGGACAAGGGCTAGAGGAGCTTATGAACGAGGTGGTTGTGATTTCGAAGTTGCAACATCGGAATCTGGTGAAGTTACTTGGATGTTGCATTGAAGGTGAAGAAAGATTGTTAGTCTATGAATACATGCCAAAGAAAAGCTTGGATGCGTATCTCTTTGGTAAACTTATCACCTCTGTTTGTCAACTCTGTTTTTACCATTTGGCTATGGATGATAGAAGAGAAAGCTAACGATTTGGTAAGCTTTTTTATTTCTCAGACCCATCTAAGCAAAAGATTCTTGATTGGAAGACTCGGTTCAACATAATGGAAGGAATCTGCAGAGGACTCTTGTACCTTCACAGAGATTCAAGACTAAAGATCATACACAGAGATCTCAAAGCTAGCAACATTTTGTTAGATGAGAATCTGAATCCGAAGATATCTGATTTCGGACTTGCAAGAGTTTTCCTAGCGAATGAAGATGAAGCTAACACTAGAAGGGTCGTTGGAACATAGTAAGTATCTATTTCCCAAAATACACAACAAACATAATGAAATTCATTTTAATAATAAACCATTGTGAATGAAATTTTTTCATTATTGCAGCGGCTATATGTCACCGGAATATGCAATGGAAGGTTTCTTTTCAGAGAAGTCAGACGTTTTCAGCTTAGGGGTGATATTTCTAGAGATCATAAGTGGGAGAAGAAACTCTCACAAGGAAGAGAACAATCTAAACCTTTTAGCTTATGTAAGTGTGTACTAATCAGTGTTTAGTAACTTATGGTTAAGCTTTAGAACTTAACTTACCATAAATTTTTGTTTGTAACAGGCGTGGAAGCTGTGGAATGAAGGTGAGGCTGCTTCTCTAGCAGATCCTAACGTCTTTGATGAGTCTTTTGAGAAAGAGATACAGAAGTGTGTTCAGATTGGTTTGTTGTGTGTGCAAGAAGTTGCAAACGATAGACCAAATGTTTCAAACGTGATTTGGATGCTAACCACCGAGAACACGAACCTCTCTGAGCCGAAGCAGCCTGCGTTTATAGCAAGAAGAGGAGCTTCTGAGGCTGAATCTTCTGACCAGAGCAGTCAAAAGGTCTCTATCAACGATGTGAGCCTCACAGCTGTAACTGGACGTTAAGCTCACAAAGAGAAGGACAATCTCAGTTTGTTTATATTACATGTTTTGTGGAAATTCCTATTATTACAAATTTTTTATCATTCTGCGTATGTTCAATGGTTGGATTTAAAAATAAGAGATGTATCTAGGAGAAGTTATGTTCAGATTTCAATGATTACAGATATTGTATTATAACAACAGCTAAAACACCTTTTAAACTAGTTATATTTATGGAATTTATCAAACCTGGATGAAGAATCTGAAACCTGAAGGAGAAGTAGGAAGAAATATAAACGATTTATGTTCTTGGGAAGTCATTGGAGCTTTTGTCTGAGAGAAAGAAACTGAAACTACTATATGGTTTTTGTGTTTTGTGCAAAGAAAATCCTTTGCTGTATATTGAAGCAGATCTAGGATAAGGTCAAATTAATTTTTTGATGGATTCATTATTATTCATATACATAACCACCAACTTAGACTTTTTCTTCGTTATTCGAGTAGAGCCAAAGAAGCCGAAACAGAGTAAAAGTCATCGGGGAAATTATCATTTGTACATCCAAACATTTCTTTTTTTAAAACGGTATACTCCATATCCATATAATGACATATTTGACAATTGATATATCCTAAAGGGTGGTTAATGACCCTTTTCTCTTTTACGAACAAACAATAAATGAGCGACGCAATTACCAATTTATCCACGGTGGTGAAGTTTACTGAAAAAATCAACATAAAGTAGACTTTAAAACAAAGTCTACAACGCCTTAAGATCTTAAATTTAAATTATAAAATTAAAGAAAAATATCTAAACCAAATAAATTATACATAAAAAGACCTTGTTATTTCGCATCTCTTAAAAATATTTTTGCTTGAAAATGAATTAGTCTAAGTCAAGCAAAGGCAAAGTATGCCGCAAACCTATAAATTTAGAGAAGTATACTCATGAAGTCTATTCTCTCATGAAATCTTAAATTTTAATTTTAAAATTTATAAAAAATATTTTGCTAACAAATTTGTTAGTAATCTAAGTAAATACAATGTTCATAAATAGAAAATACAAACTCATGAAAATGTATAAGTTTATAAGTTTCATGAGTATTTGGTCCATCAAGGATAGAGTTTAGGTTTGAAGTATAGGGCTTGGTAGTATAAGTTGTTAGGGTTTAGCCAAATATTTTTGAAAACTAAGTTTATACGTTGTATAGTCATTTAAGGTTCATATATGTGTTGATTATAATGTAATTTGTGTATATTCAACGAAAGCTATTTTATTTCATAAATTTTTTTGTGTAAAACATTCGATTTAAGGTTTAGAGTTTGGAAGACTTCTTCAGTAGACGGCAATGATAGATTTCACAAATAAATCTACATATCCGAAATAAAATCAAGTGGGAAATTGAAATTATTTAAGGCAAATGAGCGGGATTTTATCTGGAGGCTGCTTAACCCAATTTTTTTGACCTAATTGAAAAATTATTGATTAAACCGAAAATTATAACCCAATTTTTTAACATAACCGAAAAACTATTGATTAAACCGAAAATTATACCAACTTATATAAAGGAACTTTTCCATGAAACCCTAATTTCTAAAACTAAATGTCGCCTCTCAAATGTGGCCGACGAGATCATGTTCGGCCTCCTCTATTCTTCACCGTCGCTGTCCAGTTTCTATCTTTCCTCCTTTTGTCTCCCTCTCTCTCGACGTGAACCTCTCCTCCTCTTGCCTCATCTGGCCTCTCTCTCTCTCGCCGTGAACCTCTCACCCTCCTCTCTTGCCATGAACCACCTTCTCAAGCTTCTCTCTACGTCGGTGAACTCTGCCAGTAACCGCACCTCCGCCGACTACGACCTCCTCCTCTATGTAATTCCCTCTCTCTGTCTCTCGTAACCTCTCTTATTCTCTTATCTCTGTTTAATCGATTTTTTCTTGAAAACCAGAGCAAAGCAAGCAACGGCGCTCGCCTCTCTCTCTCTCTCTCTCTCCAGCGTTCGCCTCACTTTCTCTCTCCGGCGTCGTCGCTTCCAGTCGCCGCCGTTGTCGAGTCCAGTCCCTCGCAACAAACAATCAGATCTGAGCGGCGTACAGTCCCTGTGACAAGTTTTGGTCCCCTGTGACAAGTTTCTCAAGTCGATTGAGAGAGATCCTATATACCCTAGTCTCTTCTGTCACCATCAATCTCCACAGACGCCTCCATAGCTGGTGAGCTCTCTCTATACCCTAATCTCTTCTGTCACTGACAAGTTTCTCAAGTCTGATGTTGATATCAGTAAGCTTTGCTAATATCGTCTTAAGATCACACTCTTGGTTAACTGATTTGTGGTTTATGTGAAATGTGAGGAACCATATGTGTTTTACGCCTTGTGTTATTAAACTTGCTTGGTTGTCTCCCTCAGTTTTAGGAAAATTTGTGGTTCTTTATGGTTCAAAACAAGTAATTTGGTTTGGTTTTTCACTCTCGGCTCTATTTTCTTTATACAGAATTTTTGTTTTCCTTAGAAAAATCTATGACATTGTTACCTTGTGTTTTGATGTTCTTTAAAACTGTCACCTTGCTATCAATAGATTAAGTTGCTGATTCTTTTCTTGTGTTTTTTTTTGTTTGCAGGTGTGTTCTGGCCAATCTCTAGGTACATAGTGTAGAGATGTCTGCTTCATGAAACCAATCTGATGAGTTTTGTTTGACATTATGAATGTATTATTTAACTTTTAAAACATTTGCAGATGTGAAGAACAAGTGGGAGAAGAGTTGATGTGGGTAGGAGGTTCATAGTGCAGAAGAGAAGAGCTGCACTCAATGACTTTGATCGGTTCAAGGTCATGTTGATCAAAATCAAGGTCAGATTTGAATGATGATGCCTTAGAATCATTTAAATCTGAAAACCAGTTTTATGTTTCTAAAGTTAATGCTAAGCTCATTGTCATTTACCTCACATAGCCACTGTTCAAAATAGTTTTCATTTGTTATTTGCAGAGAGCTGGCGTGGTGAGGCAGGAGCTTGCAAAGCTCAAGAAAGAGATCACGGCTTGATGTTTTGTTTTAAATTGATCCTACGCCTTAAGATTTATGGGCTTCTTCATATTTCTGATTTTGGTCATTTGGTCTTTATCACCCTAGTTTAGTTACACAATTGCATTGTACTCAAAACCAAAGTTTTCTCTATTTAAGACATTAATAAGAAGTTTATGCTCCAAAAAGAATTCTTATTTAAGTTTCAAGAATCCAAATATATACATATCCATGTAACAGTTTAATGTGTTTAAATATTAAAACGTACTTATTATACGAACCTCATCAATCGAAGTCTTCTTAATCATACTTTTGACATCGACTTTTAAGTGGAATTTTTGAACATAACTTTGTGAACATTCAAATACAAGTAGTATTTGGTCCATATACCGGATGTGGATTGTGTGGGCGATCGTAGTATATGCGTTTCACTTAGCTCAATCAAACTATAAATGAGTATGCTACGTCTACAAGCTCAACATTCTTATCTACCACATAATCATCTTTTTTGAGTAGACATAGATTTCTTTAAGTATATAAAGACCATTTTCTGCATCAAAAGATAGCAGCTAAGTACACCATTTTCTGCAAATATAAAAGAAAGAAGAAGTAAATATTAGTGGGGTAATAGAGTAAGTAGACTTCATGATGAAGTCTACAACATTATCAGCTACTGCCCAAAAAAGCTAAGAACTTTGATTTTCTGAAACATATAATGATTAAGCACGCCAAAATGATACACATTAAACAGATTAAAACAACTCATTGTCAAAGAAAATCTTGAAAATTAGTAGGTCATAATGCTCAAATATCGAATTAAAAAAACATACACAAAGTAGACTTCATAGTGAAGTGTAACGGTAAACATCAGAGTGAAGTATACTTTATTATACCTACTGTCCAACAAAATTGAAAACAACGATTTACTTCAAAATATAATGATTAAGCACGTCAAAATGATACACAGGCAAGTAAACATACTACTACAGCTTATTGCCAAAGAAAATCTTAAAAATTTTAATGTCATAACGCACAAAAATAGAATTTCATTTTCAGTCACAATGTAGACTTCATCGTGCCCTCTACATGTAGCTATCAATGAGAAGTCTACCAAGGGGTACACCAAATGCAATTGACCAAATCACGACTTTTTTACGAAGTCTACATTGGAAGTCTACACATACAGGGGTATACTTTTGCAATTGACCAAATCACGACTTTTTGAATTAGACTTCATATTGAAGTCTACTACCATAAGTAGACTTCACAATGAAGTCTCCACGTAAAGTAGACTTCATATTGAAGTCTACTAGCAAAAGTTGACTTCAATATAAAGTCTACTCCCTTATTAGGACTTCATATTGCATGACACCATCCGTGGTACTATTCATTCGTTGACCGGTAGACTTCATTTCGTAGCAGTAGACTTCATACAGAAGTATACACGTCAAAGTTGACTTCAATATGAAGTCTACACGTCAAAGTAGACTTCATATTGAAGTCAACAGTGATAAAAGAAGTCTACTTCAAAAAGTCGTGATTTGGTCAATTGCAAAAGTATACCCCGAGTGAGTAGACTTCAACTGTAGAGTTCAACAACGAAAGTCTTCGTCTGGTCAATTGCAATTGGTGTACCCTTTCCTAAAGTAGACATCTTAGAGAAGTCTACACAAGGGGCCCACATTTTTTGTTATGAAAGGAATTATACAGACTTCTTGATGAAGTCAACAATCCCGAATTTTTGAAAACGTAGACTTCAAATTGAAGTCTACCTCGCGCCGAAGGTTTGAAATTCACGAAAATCGAACGAAAAATCACCTTGAATAGCTGTTTGGTGTAGTGGACGGCGGATTGCGTCGATTTAAACCTTTAATAGAGAAACCCAGCCGTTTCCGTGAGCTTGGTGACCGGAAAAGGCATCATAGAAGAAGTTGGATGTGGAAGAGATGCATTTTCGAGTTTTTGTGATGAAAATGAAGAAAATAAGTGAGAGAAGAAGGTTAGAAGAGAATAGAGTGAGATTTCGGTGGTGTAAATGGGGAGAAGAAGCATTGAAAGCTTCAATATGGTTGAAAATGGTAGTTGGATGAATTGAATTGGATGGCATTTTGGTGAATAAGTGTAGGAGATGAGGTTGGTTTGGACATTATTGTTTTCGAAATAAATCGAAAAATTATAAAAGCTGATGGCATTTCTGTAGATATGTTGAGAGGGTAAGGATAATATAGAGTAAGATGGGTGTAAGTATTACAGGGGTATACTTTTGCATTTGACCAAAACATGGGGTATACTTTTGCAATGATCCCAAAGTCATCCATCTTTATTTATGTGACCGACCTCATCTAACATCTTGATGATGAGTCCGACTTCTCCAATCATACAATTACCTTATTACATTACAATCTTACATTTAGTACAGGTCCTCACATGAATGTGCCGTGCGGTATAAACACATTGAAGAACAAACGAACACATTTTTAGTGGGATGAAAAAGTTTAAGAACAAAGGGAACTGATGATCGAGAGCGACAATCATAACAACGTGGTAAGAAACCAGGACTAGTTGCATCACTTCAAATATCACTTTATCGTTGTAACTTATTACGCATCCAGACATGAGAAGTGAGAAATCGCCGAGAAGACAGTTAGTATGGAAAGCAACACAACAAGTGTCATATCTGTAGAACCAATATTTTTCAATAGTTTTCTCGCATATATCACACCAACATTTTCCACTCTTATCATTTCCACAGCATAAAGAGAGTAGATGTTCGTCGTACCAACGCTTGGTTGTTTTCGGCATAACAAGACATTTGAAATCTAGCGCAAAGTCACAGTCAACGCAAGCAAATGATGAATAACTCCAGCTGCCGCAACCAACACATGTCTTTTCGCTCCCGTGAATGAAGTACAAGGGGCGCGGATGACTTTCATGGAAAATAACTCCAGAAAGGGAACCACATTTCACATCTAAAGTGTAAAATTTATTTTTATACCTGAAACCAGAGGAGTAGTTAGAACACACCGAGCAAAAGAATTGCCTCATGCCACCAGGTATTAGAGTGAATGGTATGTTAGTAAACACATGACGTTTCTTCTTAGGAAGATTAGCGCAAGTTTCATGGAGAATGAAATCGCATTGCACACACTTGTAGAATGCCTCGTGAGAACAAATAGGGAAGACACACGCTGCACAACGAATGCTTCCACCACAAGAAATGATATTTCCCTCGTTGAGCCCTAAATAATGTTCCTCGTGACTAAAATGACAAATGAGGTTTCCATGCATGGACTTATACGGTTGGATCTCTTGTGTTTCTTCGAGTATCCCCTTGAGTTCTAACTTGTCCCAAACATCATCTCTCACCGCACATCTAGAATGAATGGCATAGTTAGGACAAATCGAGCAAGAATACGCCCCATTGTATTGAAATTAAACTTGATTTTGATCAAGGTTTAATTTTGGGTCCATAAACAAATTATTATTAAACCCAAAATTAGGCCCAAGTTCTAGAACTCTCTAGAAACATCATAAGAGGTCATCACTTCCTCAAATTTTCTAGAGAATTCTACTAGATAACTCTCTAGATATTTATGTAGAACTTTCTAGTTCTTGTAAGACAAAAATCTAGATATTATGTTAGAGAGTTCTAGAGATTAGGATAAACTTGTAAGATAATTTGTAGAAAGTTGTAGAAGAAGAAGAAGAAATATCTAGGACCTAAGGAGGTTATAGAAGAGTGTAGAAACTTTGTAAGTAGATTTGGGAGGCTATAAATACCTCCTCACCCCCTCATTTGTAAATGTACAAGAAATTGAACAAGTTAATAAAGAGTGTTCTAAAGCTAAGTTCTCTCTTGTTCTTCTTAAAAGTCTTTCAAGTATTCTCTTGTGTTCTTCCATATTTCTCTTCATACTTAGAGGGTTTATTGTTTCTTTCGGGTTTCTCGGGTATTACGGTCTTGGGCTAGTGCTAAGCACTATCGGTGCTGGTTTCTCTACATGGTATCAGAGCCATTCTAATCTTGTGCTCATCAAGATCGGGATTTAGGAGAACTCGGGTTTACTCTAAGTATGGAATCAATGGGTCGTGTTGTTGGATTGGGAATGGAGATCTTAAACCAATCTAACTACCGGTTATGGAAGTCATGTATGGAGTCATACTTGGTGAGTGAGGACTTATGGGATGTCGTCGGCGGCAGTAGCACCACACCACCAATGGGAGCTGCTGCGACAGCGGAAGCGACAAAGGAATGGACACGGAAGAATGCCAAGGCGGAGTTTGCATTGAAGAGGTCAATATCCTCGGGAGTATTTGAGCATGTCTCAAGGTGCACATCCGCTAGTTCCATTTGGCAAGCGTTGGACCAACTGTTCAACAAGAAGAATGAGGCTCGTCTACAACTGTTAGAGAACGAGTTGGCGAATGCGAAGCAGGGGGAGTCTTCAATCTCAGAGTTCTTCATCAAGGTAAAGAACCTTTGCTCTGAGATTAACACTCTTAATCCGGAGGAGTCTATTTCGGAAGCTCGGTTAAAGCGGTCTATTATTCGTGGTTTACGACCCGAATATACACCGTTTGTGACTTCCGTTCAAGGATGGGCTACACAACCTTCCTTGGAGGAGTTTGAAAATCTGCTAGCTTCGCAAGAATCCTTAGCCACGCAAATGGCGGGAGTCAAAATCCATGATGACTCGGGGAGCGCTTTTGTAGCTCGGAGGCAACAGAGCTACAAAGGAAAAACCAAGAATGATGGTGTAAAGAATAATGATGGACGGGAAAGATCTTCTACGGGAGACAAGAAGCAGTTCAAGTGTTACCGGTGTGGAAAGCTTGGGCATTTCAAAAAGGACTGTCGGGTCAAGCTGAAGGAAACCAATATGGCGGAATCAAAAAGTCATACTGAAGACGAAGATTGGGGGAAATGTTTCACGGTGGAGGCTGCATCTTCAGGTACATCCACAACTAAAAATCTTGGAAATGATTGGATTGTGGATTCGGGTTGTAGCCATCATATTACCGGAAACGAGAAGTTATTTTCTAGTCTTCAACGTCATGACGGGAAAGAAGCTATTATCACTGCGGATAATTCAATCCACCGGGTTGAGAAGGAAGGGACTATTGTTATTGAAGGAGAAGAAGGAGGCCCAATCACTCTCAAGAACGTATACCATGTCCCTGGAGTTAAGAAGAATCTTCTTTCCGTGGTGAATGCGGTGGACTCAGGTAACTACGTTTTATTTGGACCAAAAGACGTTAAATTCTTGAAGAATATTCAAGAGTTAAAGGCGGACGTAGTTCACACCGGAGCACGGGTTAAAGATCTTTATGTCTTATCGGCCTCAAATTCGTACATTGAGAAGATGAGTACGAATGATAATGCTTTTATTTGGCATGCTAGGCTTGGCCATATAAATATGACTAAGCTGAAGGCTATGGTGAATAAAGATCTGGTTAATGGGCTCCCAAAGTTGAAGATTCAAGATGAAGGAAAGCTTTGTGAAGGTTGTCAATATGGAAAATCACATAGACTTCCATTTGACAATTCTACTTCACGATGCAATGCTCCGTTGGAGAGGATCCATAGTGATTTGATGGGTCCGACGAGAACATCCTCCTATTCCGGGTTCCGCTACATGCTGTTGTTCGTTGATGATTACTCACGGTACACCTGGGTATACTTTGTGAAGGAAAAGTCAGAAGTATTCTCCAAGTTTCAAGAATTCAAGGTTACCGTGGAAGGAGAGTTGGGTCGGAAAATCAAGACCTTAAGGACGGATAATGGAGGGGAGTTTATGTCAAACGAGTTTCTCTCTTTCTGCCGAAAGCATGGTATCAAGAGAGAATTTTCATGTCCATACACACCTCAACAAAATGGAGTAGCAGAAAGGAAGATAAGGCATCTAAGTGAGACGTGTAGAAGCTGGCTACATGCGAAGAATTTGCCTAAGGCTCTATGGGCAGAAGGGATGAGATGTGCAGCCTATGTCATCAATCGGATGCCGCTTAGTCCAAATAATATGAAGTCTCCTTATGAGATGGTTCATGGGAAGAAGCCAACAGTGAAACATCTCAGGATATTTGGATCTATCTGCTATGTCCATGTGTTCGACTCTCAAAGAACCAAGCTGGAGGCAAAGGCGAAAAAGTGCATCTTTGTCGGCTATGATGAACAAAGGAAGGGGTGGAGGTGTATGGATCCAGAGACACACAGATACACTGTATCTCGTGATGTTGTCTTTGATGAAGTGTCTTCATATTACGGATCTCCTCAAGTCTTGGTTGAGCAAGATGGTGCGGGCTCACTTAAAGACGATGAACCAGCTGCTCAGATACCAAGTGATGGTGGAATTTCTGAACCAGAGATGCAAGGTGAAAGGGGGAGCACTAACCAAGAGGAAGAGGAGGAGGAAGATCATGGTTCCTTGGCTAATCAACGACCAAAACGGGACATCGTTAAACCTGCTCGGTACAGAGATGAAAGGTTTG
Organism: Microthlaspi erraticum; assembly: GCA_902728155.2. Classification (NCBI taxonomy): domain Eukaryota; kingdom Viridiplantae; phylum Streptophyta; class Magnoliopsida; order Brassicales; family Brassicaceae; genus Microthlaspi; species Microthlaspi erraticum. The sequence goes on from CACVBM020000555.1 coordinate 1,122,703, forward strand.
TTACTACTTACTCATGCTACTTTGCATCTCCTTTTGATGAAGAAGAACCATCATCTTATGATGAAGCAAAAGGAGTTAAAGAGTGGGAGACCGCAATGAAGGAGGAGATGGATGCTCTAAAGAAAAATGAAACTTGGGATTTGGTTCCAAAACCCAAGGATGTCCAACCCGTCTCATGCAAATGGGTGTACCGGATCAAGCGTAAGAGGGATGGAAACATTGATAGACACAAAGCAAGATTGGTTGCTCGGGGATTTTCTCAGAAGTATGGAGAAGACTATGATGAGACTTTCAGTCCAGTGGCGAAGATGACTACGGTACGTACACTCTTATCTTTAGCTGCAAGCTTTGGCTGGAAGTTATGGCAGTTAGATGTGAAGAACGCTTTTCTATACGGAGAACTTGATAAAGAAATCTATATGGAGCAACCACTTGGTTACATATCACAAGAGCATCCCGATTATGTTTGCAAGCTAAAGAAGGCTTTGTATGGGTTAAAACAAGCTCCAAGGGCCTGGTATGGAAAGCTTGCTCAGTTTCTTCAGTTTTGCGGTTACTCTCCGTCGAACTCTGATCCGAGTCTGTTCTTCAAGAAGAATGGAGGAGTCCACGTGGTAGTCCTTCTTTATGTGGATGACTTGATAATTACCGGGAATGATGAAGCGGAAATTGCTCGTCTGCAAGAGGATATGTCGATAAGGTTTGAGATGAAGATGTTGGGTGAGCTGAACAACTTTCTTGGTTTGGAGGTTGAAAGGATGAAGGATGGAATATTCATCGGCCAACATAGCTACGCAAGAAGGATTGTAGAGAAGTTCGGGGTACACGAAGGAAAGACACGTACTACTCCGATGGATGCGAACATCAAGCTGAAGCGCGATGAAGGATCCTTGCTACCCGATCCTCGGCCTTATCGTTCTCTTGTGGGAAGTCTTCTATACTTAACCATTACAAGACCTGACATTTCCTTCGCGGTTGGTCTTGTAAGTCGGTTTATGCAGTCACCAAGGAAGCCACATCTAGAAGCGGCAAAGAAGATCTTGAAGTATGTGAAGACAACTCTTGGCATGGGTCTAATGTACAAGTACAATGCCAAGGTCTCTCTCTATGGCTTCACGGATGCTGACTTTGGTGGAGATCTAGATGGTCGAAAATCAACTTCGGGCTTTGTGTTCTTGTGTGGAGACACAAGCGTTTCATGGTGCAGCAAGAAACAAGCAACGGTGTCGCTGTCTACCACTGAAGCGGAGTATAAAGCTTCGACGCTCGCAGCCCAAGAGTGTATTTGGCTTCGAAGGCTTCTTGAAGATTTGTTTGAGCCAATCAACAAGCCGGTTGCCATATATGGAGATAACCAAAGTGCTATCAAGCTGGCTAACAATCCGGTGTTCCATGCAAGGACGAAGCATATTGAGTTGGAACATCACTTCATACGGGAGAAGGTGCTTGATGGAACAATTGAAGCTTTGGAGGTTCGAAGTGAGGATAATGTTGCAGATATCTTCACCAAGTCACTACCAAAAGGTCAGTTCGAGTTACTTCGCTCGAAACTCGGGATGGTTGATAAAATCAAGTTTAAGGGGGAGTATTGAAATTAAACTTGATTTTGATCAAGGTTTAATTTTGGGTCCATAAACAAATTATTATTAAACCCAAAATTAGGCCCAAGTTCTAGAACTCTCTAGAAACATCATAAGAGGTCATCACTTCCTCAAATTTTCTAGAGAATTCTACTAGATAACTCTCTAGATATTTATGTAGAACTTTCTAGTTCTTGTAAGACAAGAAATCTAGATATTATGTTAGAGAGTTCTAGAGATTAGGATAAACTTGTAAGATAATTTGTAGAAAGTTGTAGAAGAAGAAGAAGAAATATCTAGGACCTAAGGAGGTTATAGAAGAGTGTAGAAACTTTGTAAGTAGATTTGGGAGGCTATAAATACCTCCTCACCCCCTCATTTGTAAATGTACAAGAAATTGAACAAGTTAATAAAGAGTGTTCTAAAGCTAAGTTCTCTCTTGTTCTTCTTAAAAGTCTTTCAAGTATTCTCTTGTGTTCTTCCATATTTCTCTTCATACTTAGAGGGTTTATTGTTTCTTTCGGGTTTCTCGGGTATTACGGTCTTGGGCTAGTGCTAAGCACTATCGGTGCTGGTTTCTCTACACATAGGACCAATCGATATTTTTGTGGCAAACTCCGCATTCCCAACTCCCATGACTAAGATGAGAACGCTTAGAGAGACGATGCTCGTGACGATTCACGTTGATGATTTCCGGTAAGTCGATGCAGCTTTGATGGACCATGAAATAACATTCTTGGCAAGAATAAGGACTTCTATCACCCTTCATTCCACAAGCATCACAATTAAAAGAGATGATCCTTGGCATAAGACTAAGTTGATGTTCATGAGCTTTGGAAAATAATATTGTAAAGCGTTGGTGGATCCTTTACACAATCAACATCCATACTAAATTTACATATTGAACAATGATAAAATCTCCTCCCTAACGTTTTATCACATATACAACATTTCCCATCAGAGAAATTATGTTCTTCGCTTGTAAGGTACTTAACTGGGTGCTTAGGCTGACACGGATGAGTTATCTCTAGAGGAAGGTGAACACATGCATAGTGAAATCTCAATTGGCATTGAGAACATTTGTAAAGATACTTAGAACAATATATCTTTTCACAAAAGTAACATGTGCCGTTATGATAGTTTTTCAGGAGGAAAAGCGAGTGTTCATGGGCTTTGGGATATTCAATAGCATCTGGCGGTGGATTTTTGGCACAATCCGTATCGATAACGAATTCACATAAAGGACAATGGTAAAACATATGATACAATGTTGCTCCACACAACTTACAAAATCTAGGGTGGGATTCATTCTCCACGATGGAGAAGTGGAGAGGGTGTTGAGGATGAGAGGGGTGGTTGATCACTAAAGATGGCTCTGCACATTCTTTGTGGAAAAACAGGTTACACTCATAGCACCGATAACCGTCTTTGGTGTAGCCACCTTCTCGATAGCAACCATTGCAACTGCGAACCCATGGCACAGGGTATAAAGGGTGTTTGTGACTATGTAGTTTTATTCTAATCATGGTGACGAATGTTTGTAATAATATCAAGCACGTTGATCCATGCATTTATACTAATAGTCTGAACCCTTTTAAAAATTTCGATGAATTCTTGTAACAAGCCAAAGATTCTTGATCATAAGCAAATAACAAGAAAGATGCTAAACTTATGAATATTTTTCTCCTCTAACAAAAGCGATCCTCTACTTGTTGGATGGAAATATACACATTCGTTCTAGAAAGAAGGATCATGCATGTTGTAATTGGACAAACATTTTTTTTTTTTTATCAAATGTGATGTTTTATCACCCTATTTTACAAACTCTCATTCAAGCAAAGGAAATGTAATCTCTTACTTTGATGAACTACGTTGATTAAAATCAAAGACCGATACCACAAGGTCCACAACTATAAGTGGGTGAAACCAAAAGAAATGAGATTAAGGTAAGTAAAACACTTTTTACTTGTCAAAAAAAAAAACAAGTAAAATTCTTAATTTGGTCTGTGAAATTTCATCAGTGTTAATGAGTAATTTTTTTATCTCATGGTAAAAGATTTATCAATATATACGAGTTTGATTGATCCAGAGCTTTCAAACGAAATTGATATCACAATGGATTTTTGGATTAGATTGTATGTTATCACTATTATGGCAATCTGGTTATACGTAGTTACGTACGGTGCAAGCATGGAAAGTTGGCAATGGTGATATTTATAATTTAGATGATTCTATCTTCACAGATGGTGTTATTTCGTGGTGTGGATTATTAGATGGAAAAGTTCAAGATTGAAATTGCACAATGTTATATTTTTGTAGCGTAAAAGGAAAATTGTCAGATTATTAAATGTATGTCCCTCGTTTTTATCTTATTTTTAACATTTGACACTTGGCAGTCACAATACGGTGCCGTGCTAAGGAAAATCTCAAACCGACGTCGTTAGGAGGCTAATTGAAAAGAGAGCTTCGGTGAGGATTTTTACAATCGGGAAGTTTCTCTCAGTTTCTACGCGAAAGGCGATTTTGCGACCTCACTGTCACCACCACTCCGTTGCAGTTTCTCCGTCTCCGGTAACTTTCTGATTTTGTTTCTAAGTCGATTCGTTTAGCTTGCTTTCGTTTTTCTAGGGGTTATGATTCTGATTTGGCATTTCCTTGCAATTAGTGAACAAAATGATGAACTTTTAGCTACGTTTTACTTTTTTTTTTTCTGGGTCGATTTTTGCCGAATCCGACTATGGGTTGGTCATTATCTGTTCAGGCATCTATCACCTTCTTCTCTGTCTTCTCGCTCGTCGATTTTTCTCTGTATTTAACGAAACTTGAGCTAGTGAGAGGTCTTGTTTTGTTTTGTCTTTGCTTGGTTTCTCTCGGATTTTGCATCTTATGTCTTCTTCTGCTTGATTCTGATGTACGTCTGACCTAATTAGGAAGCAACACTCTAGATCTAGATACTCACTCTCTTGCTTTTCTTTTCTTTGGGTAATGCCTCTTAAGGAAAAATGGGTTTCTGAAAAAAAATGGTTCCTTTTGATTCGCTTTACACTCAGAATTCGTTATGAAACATTGTTGACCGCAAATTTCGTATTTGTGCAGGGATAAGTGATTGAAGATGGATCTGCCTTTTCATGCCCCCATCTCACGGTGTCATCCAAATTGCCTACGAGCATTGAATGCCCAAGAAGATTACGGTAACTTATCATCACTCTAGAAATATGTAAATGACTTTCTTTGTGTCATTAGAAGAAGAAAGAAAAACTTTGATTTAGTTTGACTGATCAGTTGAAAGAATAAAAGGAATTGACTACACACATGCATTAGTGTTTGAACTGTCTTGCAGATGCATCTCAAAGAGCAGCAATGTTAGCGGTTGATCTAATCAGCTCTGCTCGGGTGGTCTTCAAGGTGGACAGAGAGTACACTGAGTACTCAGCACAGTACTTGGTGGACAACGCTGGGCCCAAGAAGGAATCCGGGCAGGGAGAGTGGGAACAAGGACGCGGGATCACGATGAATGACCTGGTTGAGTACCTGAGGGACATTGCCATTCCAAACCAGGAGGGAGAATTGGATCAAGAACGCCCCGTGCTAACTGTGAAGGACTGCCTCGAGTGTGCATTCAGAGATGGATTACCGAGAAAAGGGCATTGGGGACATGTGGGATGTGTCTCCAAGGTCCCTCCATTCGCTTCTCTCATTCCTCGTGTCCCCATGAAAGGAAAAGTGCTTGAGGCTGAGACATGGGAAGGAGGAGTTGCGTTGTTGGAGAAGCAGCCGGTGGGAGCTAAACTGCACGTGTTCAGTCCGGAGATCGATCTCGTTGATGAAGTAGAGTGGCTCTCTCTTTAGTTTTTGAAATTTTCAGATAAAAATGTTTTGATTTCTAATCTTGTTCAGTTGTTTGATTGTGTGGCAGGGAGAGGGAGTCTACGATGGCCCGGCAGGTCCTGGATCGACCTACGTTGGACTCAGGGATGTGATGATCACTGGATATGGGAAGAAGGTTGCGGAATTGAGGATCTGCTACAAGAAGAAGTCTAAGTTCATCAAAGTGTCTCTAGAGCGTGTTCTTACCTCACTTCCCAAGGATGGAGAAGAGCCTCAGGTGATAGAGCCAACGGGTCTCCTTGTCGACTTCATTGTCCCACGCTTCAAGAAAAGAAGAGCTTAGTTCTCTTTGGTAAGTATCTAGATAACAACAGTATGTTTGTTGTGGTCCTGTAATAAGAATGACTGACTTATTAGGCTTGTTATATCCGTATGCTAGTTGTGGAACTCGCTTGTAGTCCATATTTTAGGAGACTTTTATCTATGAGTAAAGAAGCTGATGGCTACTTTTATCACCACTTTGGGCATTCTAGCTTCCAGTCATCATCTTCTTTTTTTCTTTTTTTACCCTTCCGTGTTCGAATCGGAGCGATACAATCATACAAGAACGTATCATTTTGCCATTAAGAATATAATAGTTTAACCTTGCTTACCACTTGAAGGAGAAAGATTATAAATTTCGGAGTGCATAATCCTTATTCACCATTTTACCCCTAAACTCGTTGCAATCCTGGTTCACCCATCGAAAAGTCGGTTAAGTGAAAACCAAAATTACTGGTTCGGTTTAAAATGTTCCAAATCTATCTGTTCTTGGAACACAGATTCCTTATTTTTTTTATATATAAACAAGTATGGTTACAAAGTGATGATACCTAACCTATCTATATACTAGTTCTGCTTTTCATAAAGAAGAGGAGGATATCACTTGGAATTTTGTTAACGACCTTCAACATTGGTGAGAGTAACATCATTAAAAGAACTACCGGTTTCTCCACTGGGCCAATTACGCGAGCTGACGCCATTTGTGACGTTTCTGTTCCTTCCCACCGTAAAAGCAGGATGCTTCGGTGATGGAAGATCAACGGCGTTATGTCTCAACATGAACACAACAGAGGACATGTCTGGTCTGTCCGAAGCGCTTTCTTGCACGCAAAGCAACCCAATGTGTACGCATTTCATCACTTGGCTCACGTCATAAGTGTCTGCGTCCATTAACGTGTCTATGATCTCTTTTGCTTCACCTTTTCCCCATAGACCCCAAATCTACAATACCAAATCAACAAAATATTTTCTTGTTCCTCTGTTTTTACCAGTCCCAAACTTGTGTGAAAAGAAAAACTGCAGTTTTTTACTTACATGTCCAACTAAATTTGAAGATTCATCGTAGATGGTACTGTTCTTATGACCAGTTATGATCTCTAAGATCAATATTCCGAAGCTGTAGACGTCGGACTTTATGGAGAATTGCCCATCCATTGCATACTCCGGTGACATATATCCGCTGTGACAATGAGATTGAAACACTTTTTTCTTTCTTTCAAAATGAAGTATTTGAGAGTTTTTTGGAGATTGAGAAAGAATAACAATAACTCACTATGTTCCAACAACTCTGTTGGTGCTTCCTTCGATTTGGTTGCCCCCAAAGATTCTCGCCAAGCCAAAATCTGCAATCTTAGGAGTCATATCATTGTCAAGAAGTACATTGCTGGCCTTGAGGTCTCTGTGGATGATCCTCAGTCTTGAATCTTGATGAAGATACAATATTCCTCGAGCAATCCCTCGGATTATCCCCATCCGTTTTGGCCAATCCAACTCAGCTCTATGCTCCTCACCTAAGAGAAAAAAAAAAAAAAGAAGAGAATCAAATGCAAAGTCATTGATCTTCCCCGTTGAAACTGCGTTGGAAACGTTGACCTTACGGAATATGAAATAGTCTAGGCTCTTGTTTGGTAAATACTCATATATCAACATCTTCTCTTCCAACTCAACGCAACACCCTAAGATCCTCACTAGATTCCGATGCTGCAACTTTGATATCAACCTGACCTCGTTCTTGAACTCTTCCATTCCTTGGCCTGAGTTTCTCGACAGTCTCTTCACCGCTATCTCCATTCCATTTTGTAACACGCCCTAAATGAAAACATACCCTACATTTTGAGGAGTATTGATAAAGGTTTTAGGCATACGTAAAGATGTTTTTTGCTTCTTCCTTACCTTATAAACCGGTCCGAACCCACCTGCTCCAAGCTTGTTCTGGAAAGAGAAGTTACTTGTCGCTGCAGCGATCGTGTTAAGCTCAAAGAGAGGTAACTCCCGGTTTCTGTCCTCGTCTTCATCAAATTTGAATGAATCTTCAAAATAAAAAGAACCAAGGGAAAAGGTTGTTGAAGATCTTCTAAGCCTGTTCGACTCTGCAAGTGAGCATGTATTAGATAGCTAGTTGTTTGCTAAGCAAGAAACCTATGAACTTGAGATTTACTTACTCCGACGCTTCCTTACAAAACAGAACAAAATGCCCATTAGTAGCATTACGGCTGCTATCAAACTGATTAGTATCAGAACGACTCTCCTCTTCCCTGATAAGCCATTTCTGTTCCACCTCGCTGAAACAAGCAAGAAAATCGAAACTTAACCTAAGTACTTTCAAAACCCTAAGACATCTGAAGCATGTTTTGGAAATCAACAAGAACTCGAAGAATATGTACCTAATTCTTCCGCATCTACACGTATGTACAAGTCTTGTCCAGAATTCAAGTATGTCCTCGTATCTTTCAAATCGCCATACCACGTCAAGCACCCTGTTGCTCCTCCTTTCCTCTCGTGGTAAGCGCTTGCGTAAGCAACACACGAGCAGTTCCTCAAGCACCTCTGTTTGCAATCCTTCAATGATATGTCCATATCCACACATGCATCTGACGTGTCAGGAATCTTCGCTCGCTTCAACTTCACAAACCCTTCTTTCACACTGCATATCGAAGCTCCGTTTTTCTTTGCACACCCGCGTGAATAGTCCCTCAAGAACCAATGCCGGAGAATCTTTGGCTCAAAACCAGGTAGGCACGTGCACTCAAACGTCTCTGAGCTCGTGGGATCGCAGTGGCCGTTAACGCCGCAATGTGCGTAGTAGTCGCATTCCTCTTTAGGAACTGACCAGAACTCGTTCCACCTCTCGTCCCTCGCAATCCATGTGAACCTCTGTATGTGTCCTCTCGCGTTCACTATCATTCTTGATATGACTGAAGCATCCGTCACACCGTAAGTGAACGTTACTTCGTCCTGGTTATTCACAAACGAGTTGTTGAAGATGTACTCTCTTGTCATTCCAGGGACACCGCTCCACCTCTGACCCGTCCACGACCCGGAACGCCACCACCGGGTCAAGCCTTTGTACAGAACCATCTGCGGAAACCCTTTACGTTCCAATCGAAATGTTCGGTTCCCGGAACCAGGGTCTTCAGGAGATCTCCATGACGTTAGAAAGCGATCCAAACCGTCTTTTCGTGTGAAACCTAATCTCATAAACGGAAGGAAAGTGTCTGTAGGATGATCAAAGCTCTCCCAGAAAGTTCTTCCTGTTACTGAATCAAGCAGAACAAGGTTCCCTAAGTCAGAGAGTGTTGCAACTAGAGTTGGTTCCAAGATACTATCAGAGACATTAGTCGACCAGAGAGGCACTGTTCCGTTGACTGATGCGTGGACACAGAGATCTCCTCTGCTGCTGAACTTTATCAGACCGGATGTGTCATTAACGGGACGGTCTCTGTTTGCAACCCATACAATAGTCTGCTCAGAGATTTGAGCATACCAGATTCCGACATACCGGAGCTTTGAGTCCCCAAGGCTGAAGAATCCAAACGCAAATCTCTTCCCTTGAGAGAGTATGACATCACCGTCTCTCAGGGACTGTCTTCTCATGATGGTATCAACGGAGGAGATACAAGATTGAATGAGGGAGAAAAAGATGATGACTAAGACGAAGAAGACCTTCATTTCTGTTTCTGAGGAAAAGGTTGAATGTGATGAAACGTATAAACGGTGTGTAGTATTAAAAGCCAAGTGGCTCACACATGAACTAATAACAACATTAACTGTAAAGTTCTTCTCTGTCTTTTGTGAAAGCAGTGAACATTGATCATCAGTCACGCCACGTTCCGGATATTTCTTAAAGGATGCAACTTAAGAACTGGATTCATGTGACTTTGAACATGACATTGAACTAAAATAGTCATTACTGCGTACGTTTATGGATGACACTTCATATTGTGAATATCAAGTACGTGTCAAATCTGAGAGGAAGCTTGCTCATTTATATACTGGATAAGAACAGTTTTGACTTTTATTGGATTCATTTAAGTACACAACAAGATTCCCTTTTCAGCACAAAATTATTTTGGTGAAGCAATATACACGAATATCATTATATGTATCTTCAATGATTGGACTAAAGAGCAGGAAATGTATATTGGGCAAGTTAGCTCAAATTTCAAAGATTACAGCTGAATTCAACTGCAGAGACACAAGATCATATATCATTCGGTGAAACATAGGAATCCTTTTTCATTTGCTTTTTAAAAGACACAAACAAAGACACTGAATCCATTCATCTCTGAACTTCCACACAGTTTAAAACAAAAAACCCCAAGAAACAAGACCATACTTACAACGAAGATCTATAAAACCCCAAACCCAGAACACAAGACGATGAAAAAGCACGCCAAAGAAAACAAACCAAGGGCGCAGAAACGCTTCCTTTCCCTTCTATATCTCCTTAGGAAGGTCTCCTTCTGCAACATGGAAGCAGACTCAAGATCAGTCATCATTTGATTTAGTCCACCTTGCCAAAAAAAAGTAACTTTACATATCCATTTCAGGGAAAGTCTAACAACAAATAGATCAATCTTCAGCAAGTCTCACTATCTCTATGAAAAACTTAAAGATTGCAAGATAGGATAAAGGCTCAATCTTTGATCTAAGTAAATGGAAAGTGACCTGCAATGGAAGTCAAACTTGCTTCTGCTGCTGCTTATCTGAAGCATCATGGTACTCATCCTTGTCTCCTTCTTCTTCAGCGACCTCAGGCACTGTATGAAGTTTATCACTATCCACCAGACTCTCACCTCCATTTTCCCCTGACGTCTCATCTTCTCCGTCCTTTTCATCCGGAAACCTAACAACCACCACCGGACAAGCACAGTGGTGAACAGAGTAATCGCTGACGCTCCCCAATCTCCCTTTGCTGCTCCGCTTCGTAGCGCCGAATCCTCTGCTTCCCATGACCAAAGTGCTCAGCCCTAACCTCTCCACCTCCAAACACAGCCTCTCCTTCATATCGTGATCCTTGACGATGTGAATCTTAAACGGAATCTCCGCCTCCACCAACGGTTGAGAAACGTCGCTCGCCTTCTTGTTGGTGAAAATGTCGAAATCGTCCTCCAGCTTCCTCTGAGACTCCTCGTTATCCGGGTCCCACTGCGGCGACAGGTCAATGGCTCCCCAGTCGGCGCCGTAGAGGACGCTCGTCGGCTGAACGTGGAGGAGTACGACGGCGTCTCCTGATCGGAGGTAGTTCTGAACGGCCCATTGGACTGCGTAGGCACTCTCGTCGCTCAGATCGACTGCGATCCCGATCTTGCGCTGAGCTCCAGATGTCGGTGTGCCGATCGGGAATCTGGGAGAAGACGGCTGCACGGTGACAACCGTCGGCGATTTCCGGTCGGATCTCGGCGATTTCCCCGGGGAAGTCATGTTTTTTCTCGGCGATCGTGTTTTTCTTCGTAAAAAGGAAAGAGCTTTTGGCGTGACGGTGGAGAAGAGAGTAGAGAGTGGACTCTTTCTTTGTCTTTATTGTACTTTCTATTTTGTAGATTTGTATATTATTGAGAACCGTTCGATTGAATGAGTTCAAGATCTAACGGCTATTGAGGTAGTAGTAAATCTCAGTTAAATGATTTTCACTATTATCATTTGTATCTTGTAACGCTATTTTATTATTATAAACGAAGCATCTCGCAGAATATTTGTATTATTATGATAAGACTTAACACTGAAACAGAGCCGAAACAGAACAGAAAATGAAAGAGGAGAAAACCAGAAACAGAGCCGAAACAGAGTTTTTTTTTTACTCGATTCCAATTCTTTTCTTTAGCTCAGGGACGAACTCAGTGATCTTCTCGGAAGCAGGAAGAGACTTAGCCACACTCTCTCTCTTGACGCACCTTTTAGCCCACGCGATCAGTTTTGGACACTCTGGTTCGATGCTGAAACTCCCAAACTTCTCAAACGCTTGAAACCAGCTGTAGAATCCGATGAGAGCAATATCCACGTACCCGAACGTCTCGCCTCCGAAGTAAGTCTTCTCTCCAAGCTCGGACTCTAGCTTCTTGAGCACCTCAATAAACTCCTTCTTCCCGGCCTCTTGCTCTTCGCCTTTCGCTCCCCAGATCAACCTCGTTGGACCATGCACCTGAAACCACATTCATTGTTTATCAACAGATTTTCTTGTCCCTATAAAAAGCTTTGATCGTTTTACCTTGTTGTCGATGAAGTTTCCCCAAAACCTGGCCTGAGCTCTTTGGTAAGGATCAGAAGGAAGGAGTTGGTTTTTTCCAGGCCAAGTCTCGTCGATGTACTCGATCTGGATGAGAGATTCACAGACCGGTTTACCATTGTGGATGAGAACCGGGAATTTCTTGTGAACCGAGTTCATCTCGAGGAGAAACGAGTCTTTATTGAAGAGGTCTTGGTCTCTGTAATCGAATTTGATGTTTTTCTCCTCTAGAGCAATCCTTGTTCTCATTCCGAACATACTCGGCCAGTAATCAAGAAGAATCACCTCGTCCGCCATTGTTGCTTTTGAGTTTTGATTATGCTCTCACTAAGATTGTATTTGTTTGTTGGTTTTGTGTCTAAGTGTATGGTGAAGAGAACCAAAGGTTCGATAATTTATAGAGATTGGACCGGTTTTGCTTCCGGTAAAGTCAGAAGTGCATTAACTTTTCCATTAAATTAGTTTCCAAAACAAAATTTCTATTAAATCATTTTAGTACTGTGAAGGAGATAAACTTTTGAATTGACTGAACAATTCATTTTACACTAGCTTTTTTCGTTGGTCAAATACTCAAATCCTTTTCATTAGCTGTAACATTAGAATTTTTTTCCATATTTACTGTTCTCCATATTTGTTCCCTTTCTGAAAGGCATAGACCTATTATTATTAACATCATGCCATGTTGGATTTTAACTCAATATCAATTAATAATAAGTAGGTCTATGCCATTTTGTTCAAACATTGCTTAAACTTTACTCAGACTTTTCTTAATATTTGCTCAAATTATATCATAAATATGTGAAGAAATGAATATACAAAGACACGATTTACATTGGATCGACAAGAAAAAACTTGACGTTTGTACGTGACGGTAGAGATCGGTATTTTGTCACGATTGAGTGTCCCGTTTTATCACAGAGTTCAAGAACAAGAGATCAAACAAAAGCCACACCTGTAGTATTATCAAACTTGTCAATAGAAATAAACTATAACACCGTTGGAATAAATAATTTCTATTTCAGAAAAAATGTAACATTCAAGAACAACAAAGCATGACATATTACCGAGGAGTTCTTGATGGAAAAACCGGCTTTGTAGCTTAAATTTCCAGTGAGAATTGTTAATTCTCTTCCGTCCCCAACAAGTGTCAAGTCTTTCTTCGCTGCTTCAATGTAAATATTCTCCTTATAGGTTGATTGCTCACCAACTGCTATTAAGGATTTCTATCCTATTTTAATTTTCTTTTGACCTTTTGCATGAGTTGAGCCCAAATTTGTTGCAGGAAAACAAAACATCTTTGTCGAACATAACAGATCATAACACACAATACAATACAAAGTAAAGAAGACATCAAACAAAACCCATTTCTTGGTTAAGTCCACAAATTAATGATTTTCGTTCGTTACTAATTTAAACAAGACGTCTTCAAACAAGGACAAGGACAACACAAATTACAATAACAAGACATCAAACAAAAGCCACTGTTAAGTCCATATATATAAGTTTATGATTTTTGGTTGTTTTTTCTTGTTAAAGTGATTTTTACAAAACGTCTTCAAATGAGATGCGATAACAACTTACCAGCCCTATATATTAACACAGTAACATATAGACTCATAATTGCTAATCAGTAACAACTTACCAGCCCTATATATTAACACAGTAACATTTAGACTCATAATTGCTAATCAGTAACAACTTACCAGCCCTATATAGAATTTGAGATGCGATGTACACAATAGTATATAGCGCCAGCCCTATATTAGCCGGGAGTTCTCTTTCTTTAGTAACGTTATTAATTCGGTGTTTGATTTACTGATTTACACATACATCTTAGCGTTACATGTGATGACAAAGGTTCAATTTGTTTTTCCGTTACCTTTCTGCAATTATGAAATCTAAATTTAAGGAATTCGTATAGTTGAGCAGATAGGATAAGAATAAACATCAATCACTCTCCACTATCCGCAATATCCACGTGGCAACAGCTGTACCTTTAATAATGACTACTTTAGCTGGGATTTATGAATAATTAATTACCCGCCAAATCACCAACGCATAAGAGAAAAAACAATAAGCGTTAAAAAATAAGAGGCGTTTCAACAAAAAAGGCTGATCCTTTTGGAGAAGATAGATAGTATTAAACAGAGAAAAGAGGAATTAAGAAGAGAGAAAAACCCTAACAAGTTCTCTTTTATCATCAATGGCGGATTTGGACAATTTAGAGAGTGGAGGAGCCGCCGTAATCGTCGACATTGGAAACGACGGCGGCGGCGCAGTGGAAGAGAGGGAGATGCGAGCGGAATTGGAAGGAATTTCTGTGTTGGATTTCGATCTGCTTTGCTCGACGGTGGCGCTTCAGACTCAGGGGAAATGGAGGAAACTGGAGAGCTCGGAGAGAGAAGATGGCGATGATGATGAATACGGCGGCGGCGTTTTACGGCTTTGGGAAGGCGATGTTATGGATTGCTTAGAGGATCGTCATCTCTGCATCGAATCCGCTTGGTAAGTTTTCTTTTTCTTCTTCTCATTTCATTCGAAAACCCAATTTAGTCATCGAATTCATTTCCCCTGAGAAACTGGAATTTACAGGAATGATTTTCCGGCGAAAAAGTCTGGGTTTTTAAATTAATTATTATTACTTCTGTCATCTCCTTTATTCATGTGTTTGATAAGTTAGTCTAGAAATGGGCAAGTCAAATTTTGGTCAAAGGTCTCAGATTGTTAGAGAGGAGAACATCAATTCTGATTAAATCTGGCTATATCCAACATTTGGTGCATGATAGGACTGTAATTAGAGTAATTATGAAGCAATGGCTATTGTAAAATAGTGTTTTTTTATCTTGATTTTTCAGCTGCCCATGCTACAGATTCGGGAAAAACATGACAAGGAGTGGTTTTGGTTCTTGCTTTCTTCAGGTATAAGATTCTATCAAAACCCCCTTTTAGCATTTTTGATTTATACGATTGATCTCAGGTTGCAATCACCGAAAGATGCTGACTTTCTTCTATGTTTTGACCAAATGTTCTGTGTCAGGGTACTGTTCATATGATTCTTATCATCGGTCCCCTATTCAACATTGCAGCTTTTGCTGTAACCAAGAGGCATTGCTTTCTCTACCTGGCTATTGCTTTCGTGCTTTTGATTGTATCCTACTTGGCTTTCTTCCGTATGCAGATAAGAAAGAAGTTTAACATTAGAGTAAGCACATTCTCCTTCTTTCTGTTGCTTTTCCTGTGAGTGTGTTAAGAACTTATTTGTCTTCTGTCCTGCATCATGTTAAACCTTGAAATTGTCTTACTTCGTTCACAGGGCGCTGATAGTTTCTTTGACGATTGTATCCACCATCTCATCTGTCCATTTTGTACATTAACTCAGGTGTGTGTTGTTCACAGATCATTGTTCCCTTGAAAACAAGCTGTTATTAGTATGTCCTTGTGGTTCAACTTGCTTGTGATGTGATGCAGGAATCGAAAACGCTGGAGATGAACAATGTTCATGACGGTATCTGGCATGGTCGAGGAGACACACTATGCATAGGCGGCGATCCCGAAGGAAAAGCTTTTCTTGAGCTGCATTCGCCTCCAGTCATGGTATCAACAATGTCATCTGAAGCCTAACAACACACAAACAGAGTTGCATATAAAACGGAAACCAAGCTCTGCGCCTTCATAAATCATAGGCGTTGGTATCATCATCGGCTGATATACAGAATCATGTCAGAAGAAAACTTTCATGTTTGTTTTCAAAACTGTGATATATAGCAAACATGGAAGTTGGATTTGAAAACCTTTTTAGGCATTAAAAGGAGAAACGATGAGAAGCCATTTGTACAATATTGCATTTGATGATGATGAACATATACAACCGTTGTAATCTACAGACAGATACAGTTTCTTAGGTGAATAAAGGTTATATTAGACTCCGAGGGTATTATGAAACAGCGTGTTGTCTGGCATTTTGCTCTGATTCGGTTCTCTTAAAATCCTTCACCAGATAAGCCAAAAGGGACAAAGACAATTCACAATTACAGTAGATAGATACACAGAGAGATACATGGATGTAAACACTTTATTCAAATTCGCTATGCCATTCTCAGACAAGTCTTTTTCATTGTTTTTATGTTCACTGTTCTTCGGTTCAGAGAACAAAACGGGCGGTTAATACAGGAAACCAACCGCGAAAATACAAGCTATGCAGTTAGAATGAACCAAAATCCATAACAACAAAAAGCAAAAGGAAGAAAAAAAAGAATGAAAAATAAACAAGAGGGACACAAGAACATGTACTTTCTTTCTATGTTCTCTCATCTAAGATGTGTAAAAATTTGTCGACTCCTATGATGATGATGACAAACAAAATTTCGAAAAAGATGGAAAACCTTTCTTCTCCTACGGCGCCATCAGACCATCCACCGTGTAAGAAAGAGACTTAGCCCAGTCGGTTTTCAGCACCATTGTTTGCAGCGTGTGCATCACATCGTATCCTGGATCGAGCTTCCGTTGCCAACCCTATAACCAAATTCGATTATAAAAGATGAAGCAAACTTAATCCATCCAAAGGTTATAAACAAGAACTGGATCAAACTAGGCTATAGTCACAATGCTCTAAGCTACAAACAGTTTCAAAGGCAACATCTTTAAGATCAGTTTCTATAATAAGCTTAGTTTTCAGTCCTATGATCTTTAGGGAATGCATTTCTATACCAAGTTCCATGAAATCTACACTAAAATTTCGAGAGAGAAAAGATTTTGGCTCACCTCGAGAACTAATGTTGTGACCATCACGGTGCATACATTTCCGTCAACATTAACTCTATGACGTCTTACTTTCTCAAGTAATTCGTGCATGCAATCTGCTGGATGTACTAAATCTCCCTCAGGGGTTCCCCAGAATTTGAATGCTTCTTCTACTTCCTGCCATAATATAAAGAAATATCAGCCAAAAGGAACGATCTTTTACTTAAATGATTTCTAAGGCACTAAATCTTATTATTACTACCTCGATAAAAGCTTCTGGATTGGGACAATTTTGCTTTCTTGATAATTTAAGTGTTCTCAGAGCAGCAGTCCGGCCATCCCTAAGCGCAACCGCCTTGAAAAACTCAAGTAAGTTCTCTCGGTCGTTCTTTGAGAGCTCTGCAGTCATTCCCACGTCAAGGAAAACGATGTGTGGCTTCTTCGTCTTGAACAGTCCTCCTCGGGAAGCCTTTTTCCGGACAAGGATGTTTCCCGGATGCATGTCAGCGTGAATAAAGTTATCAACCTGAAACCATCATTCACTTGAGATTAATAGCTTCAATGAAACGCTTGTCAAATAGAAAAGCTTAAAAGAATACAAAGATGATAAATACCAGGAGCATCTTCAAGAGGGCATGAGTCCCGATGTGAGCCAATCTAGTCTTGATCCATTCATGTCCTTCCATGCCATCAACGTAACGTGCCACGCTTTCTCCGTGCTCATATGTCTCAACCAAAACAGCAGGATGTACAAGCGGATACACAGGTTTAGGAAAAGAGACATCTTTCCATCTCCGGAAGTTATATATAAACCGGCTCAAATGAGAAGCTTCCCTCGCGAGATCAACTTGAGACAACATGAAGACACCAAACTGCTGCACGCTCTC